>RJVU01037426.1:1281210-1346987 GCA_003731715.1 Anabarilius grahami | reverse complement strand
ATGTTAGAGACAAATAAGGTCAGGCTGACCTGTTTAGAAAAAGTGCCCACCGTAAACACGTTCCCACTCCTGTCTGGCTTGTTACTCAATAACAATATATTTATGAGCCTGCAATTAGACATCCATCCATGAGCCAGAACAGATCCATAGCAGATCAACCAGTTCACAATTCTTTTGATGTCTGTCTTATATAAAGCTGCATCAAGAAAAGAAATGTTAATTGTGATAAACGCATTGGCATTAAATACTGTTTATAGGTTTATAACATGCTTCTCAACCTAAAAAACAACACGTGACAAATAAGTATATTATTACATTTTTAATATGGAATATTTGCTCTTTTTTATAATTATGTCAACAGTAATTTAAATATATGCATTTAACTAATTGTATGCATGAAAATAAGTACCACTTTAAAAAAAATTTAATTCAAAATTTTAAAAAGTTGTAATCTACGGTGCACACAAATGAGTCTCCGCTTCTCAAGATGAAAAACATGCCGCTTTTTGTAATCAGTCATATTTTACTGCTTTTGTTTTCGACTGATAAAAACATTAGCCAGACAAAACGTTCAGCATGCCAAGAGCCATAAACTACAACAACAGCCAGTTTACTACTGGATTTCACTCTGTCCCTTAAGAAACACACTGTAATCGTGTTGCATTTATTTAATTTAAATAATTTCACAATTCAGATTCTCTGAATTATTCAAGTTGGAAACATTTTATGCAAAATCAAGACTAATTTTCCTTACAGTTTTAATGATACTGACCAACGTAACATGGGTTTTCTGCATAGCTGACTTTATCTAGGAACAGGAGAACTTATATATTTGCCTCAAAACGAAAATTTCCTACGTGATTATTTTTATTAATATAAGCAGCAATTTTGCTAAAGTCTAGATTGAAAAGGCAGGTAAAGACAGCGCTTTTGTCTTGATCATTTGGTTGTAACTAACGTAGTGAACCCATCATTCAAAATGTAAAAACAGGATACATGCTAACATGTAACATTCTCGGTTACTAACATTAGCGCTCATTCTACAGTTTTACTTCTGACAGATGCACAGTGTTTATGTAATTCTACGTAACATAAAGAAAATGAAGGATAGCATGTAAAAATCAAAGAGATACAGGGAGGAATGTCGTGTTGAGCGAATAAAATAGTTCCTGAGTCTTTTTTTTCTCTTTAATGATAGTCTTTGTGAGTAAAAGGCACTTTGGACGAGAGCGTTTATGTGAAGCGAGCGGTCTGGGTTACCGGAACATTCTGTGCCAGAAGGACTGAAAAGCGGACGAGTTGAAGGCACCGATGAACATGAGGAGCAGGATATAGAGGCCCATCATGATGGCAAAATGATGTCTGACGAGCCACGACCTCCCTTGAGCATGTCTGGAATCAGAACAGAACATCAGTTTATATAGCAAGTTAATTTAATGAATAATGAAAGTTTATCAAGCTTCAAAATGATACAAAAGCGTAAAAAAAGTATCCTAAAAGTGGTCCATATTAGGGCCGCATGATGTATCGTCTTCACTTTATCGAAAATCACTTTTGCAGCTTTAACAAAAATTTATTATATTACATTTATACAGTGAAGACTATACATTTGATTATTAATTTTCTGTACCTGAACAGCCCACTTACCTGAAAAAAAGCACTGTTTATTTCATTTAAATAAACCACCCACACATTATTAATTCTTTCCAAATAGAGCTATTCAAGTAATCTGGTGAATTTATTTCATATCTCAATAAATATCGCAGAAAAACAAAATATTGCATTGTCAGTTTTTTCCAATTTCGTGCAGCCTTACACAGCAAAATCCCCAGAGTTAAATCAGCTGGCTCAGATTTCATATGGTCCCTCTCTATATAGCAGGGGTATTGAATTAAAATTCTAAGAGGTCCAGTTAGAAAAAAAATCAGCAACCAAAGGTCCGCAACATCACAATGACTAACTTGTGTTATCATTCAGTGCCACAGCCTAGTAGTTGTATGAAAATATGTAAGTAGCCTAGTCAAGAGACGACTGTCAAATAAAATGAAAGTACAAATTGAATAATATTTTAACAATATTTATTGTCATTTTATATATTGAGCTGTAGGGAAATAATAAGTACTCTAATAATAAATGATCAATTTAAATAAACTGCCCGTGGGAATGAATGAACATGTAAGAATCTGTCCATTCTTGATTAAAAGCTCTGTTTTCGCTGTCCACTTTTCTCTTTTTAGAGAACGCCATGTGAAACGTCGTCTCTCCCTGTGTGTGTGTGTGTGTGTGTGTGTGTGTCTCTCTCTCGCTGTCTGACTCGAGTAGTATCACATGACATGATTTACAACGCATGCTATTGGTCTGTGAGTTTCCTGGGCCGCGCTAAACCAGTACCATAGATGCTAGAAAAGCTGCGCGGTTAAAATAGAAAGGCTCCGACAAAAGTCAATAATTTATGGGTTATTGGTCCGGGTCCGGATAGAACGGCGGCTGGGTCCGGATCCGGACCGCGGTCCGCCTATTAGTGACCTCTGCTATATAGTGTTAAAGTAACACTGAAGCAGAGTTAAAGTCAATGAGATAATTAAGTGTGATTAAGTTATGATTGAGCATTAGTGATGAACACCTGCTGTTAACAAGCATATTCACTGAAGAGAAACACAATAACTACAAAGGACTTCCAGCCACAGCCTTAGATGAAATCAACTGAAGATAAAAGACATTAAATCTCTCAAGATCTGATTAAACAACTCCACAAACAGCATATAATCTCATTAACTTCAACTCTGCTTCAGTGTTATTTTAACTCTATGTAGAGAGGGACCATGTGTTCTCTGAGTAGAGTTGATTTAACTCTGGGGATTTTGCTGCGTAGTCCATATGACTAATGCGCTATAATCCAAGTTTTAGGAAGTCATACTAGGGCTGGGTAAAAATATGAAATCAAATGATCGATTATACCTGGTATTAAGATGCGTTTTGGTCGATCGGATCACAAGCAGACGAGGGAAACATTCCCGTTTACACCTGGTGCCTGATACATACCCCAGTTAGTCCATATCTAATATATAGTCCATATCTGATATCGAAACGAAAACTTGTGAATCGAAATCTAATCAAATCATGAAATCTGTCTCAATACCCAGACCTAAGTCACACGATAGCATTGTGTGAGAAACATCAAAATGTAAGTCATTATTTACTAAAATTCTTAAAATCCAGCCATGATTCGATCGAGTTGATACAGTTCACATTACCAGTCTATATTTGTTCACGACTGGCTGTGAATAACTTAATTTTGGTCTGTTCATCACATACAGCTTTGCGTCCTTTTAAAGTTCTAGTCTCTTACTCATTGTAATAATATGAAAAAAATGTGAGCGAACCATTTCTCTGAAGTGGATTTTTTGAATTATGAAACTACAACAAAGAAAGTCTTTATATAAAGCGTGATGTCTACTGAGATGCACCAGTCGGGTCCACGTGAACGAGGATGTCTCACCGTGATCTGTAGCGTCTCTGAGAATACACCAGCAGGTATTTCACTCGCAAAAGCTCATTGTTGGTCACCACAAAGTACTTCTCAGGCACCTCACCACCTTCACTGTTCCTGGCCCTCAGACGCTGACGGTCAATGCTCTCGGAGTCTGAAACACACAAAGTGAGAGCTGAATTTTAGGTATCTGCTAGGGATGGTATCATAATGGATGGTCATTTTTACACAAAATTGGAATAAATATCAGAACTCGTGTTTGCTTTTATTTTGTTGACATAAATGAAGCATACTAATGTTTGAATGGTTTACTGTTGCATACTGTTTCACATACTATTTAAAAAAATACAGTAGAGGAGAGTGGGGTAAGATGTGCCACCACCCCCTACTTTAAAGCAAACGCATAATTTGTGTCATGACTATATATTTAAAAAGGGCTAATCAGACAGAGATGACTTCGTATTTAGTGATTTATTTTTAATTTATTTAGGAAAAAGATCAGCGCAACAGCAATCACATAAAACATAATTATGGCTTTTCGGTGGGTCAGAATTTTAATATCATGAATATTAAACCTTCTTTACTGGTTTATGCAAATATAAATAAAAATAAAAGAAGACTGTCATTAATCTATGAATATATATTTTTTCTCATTTATGTTTTATTGCCTACAGGACGACTTAAATAAGTGGCTCATCTTACCCCACACACCTCTATATACTGCAAATACACTAGTATTTTATTACAAAAAGATCCATTTCAAATAAATGCTGTTCTTTTGAACGTTTATTCATCAAAGAATCCTGAAGCAGCACAACTGTTTTCAACATCCATAGAAATAAGAAAAGTTTCTTGAGCAGCAAATCAGCATATTAGAAAGATTTCTGAAAGATCATGTGATACTGAAGACCGGAGTAATGATAATGAATAAATGTATTAAAATAGAATTATTTTAAATTAAAATATTTCACAATATTACTGTTTTTACTGTATTTTGGATCAAATAAATGCAGCATTGGTGAGCAGAAGAGACAGCAATGCATACAGCTGTTCATCTGACACATTACCTTTCCTCTTCACCTGACACTTCACATCAGGATGATCGATGATTTCACACAAGGCAACGCAGCTGATCAAAGGCCCGAGGACGCTTTCCCTCCATCCGTTACCGTGAGGACTGTAAAGGATGGCCATGCTGAGGTCACTGGTCAGGTATGTGCCCTCCCCAAACAGCGAGGTCTGAAATATCAAAACATAATCAAAGATTAAGTGGCTTACATCATTTTGTCTTACTTTGTTGAACCAATGAGCAGACAGCACTGTGGTTATAATTATCATCTTCACACATATTATCTAAACACGAACTGATAAGGGACAGTCAAACACTTCTGTCAGGCATAATTATTTGTAGTCCTCTATGATAATCAAAGAATGGTTGCCTGGAGAGCATCAAAAACGGGTATAAACGAGCATCATCCTCCACATGCTGACCTTGTTCAGATGGCAGTGTAATCCGTTGTGTATGATGGAGTGGAAGTTCTCCAGTCTGCTGCCGTGGAATGCATAGATGAGGTCCCGTCCTGCCCGTGTCCTCTCAAACTTGGAGTTAAGCAAGTCACAGTACTGCAGTTCAAAGAGGAAGTCTGGGGCTGGAGCTGAAATCCCCTCACTTTGCGTCAGCTGGCTGAGTCTGGCAAACTGACGGAGTGAGAATGAAAAGCAGTGAACATTTATATTAGCAAAATTGAACAGACTAGACTGTGGGTTGTCTGAATGACTAGTCCAGGATACCAGAACCTAAAATGATTTAGATGATGTTTGGTTCTGTTTTCTTAACGATTTGTACATTATTCTGCTGATGCAAATTGAAAACCGTCCTCAAATGACTCTTACGAATCTTATTAGTGAATCAAACAAACAAGTAGCATAAAGCATACACAGTGCAACCAATGTAGTCTGATTCCTGAACAAATGACTCCTATGAGCTGGTTCTTTTCAGTGAATCAGAAACATAGAACATGACAAGTGTTGCTCCATCCCTAAACTAATGATTCTTATGAGCAGATTCTTTTTTATGGAATCAATCAGTGCAGCCCGAACTAATGACTCTTATGTATTGGTTCTTTTTGTGGATCAGAAACATGGAGTGTTTTTTCCTCCCTCAAATTAATAATTATTATAGTAATTTACATATGGTGCAAACAGTGTAGTCTGAATGAATGATTCTTATGAGCTGGTTCTTTTTAGTGAATCACAAACATTGAGTCCTACTTATGTTGCTCCATTCCCAAACAAATGATTCTTATCAGCCGGTTCTTTTTAGTGAATCAGAAAGATAGAATGCTACCAGTGTTTTTCCTTCCTCCAATGAATAATTATTATGAGCTGGTACTTTTTAGCGATTCACAAACATACAAAGTGACCAGTGTAGTCTGAACTAATGATTCTTATCAGCTGGCTCTTTTTAGTGAATCACAAAGATAGAGTGCTTCTAGGGTTGATCCATCTTGAACAAATGATTCTTATGAACCAGTTATTTTTTGTGAATCAGAAACATGACCAGCGCAGTCCGAACTAATGACTTTTGAACCAGTATTGAACCTTATTGTTATAATAAGTGTTTTATTTTATTAAAAATAATTTGTTAAATATGTTGCTACTGTAAAGATCTGAATGAAGATTAGCAATACCTCCTCTTTCTGCAGGGTCTTCACAGCAAAACTCTTGGAGGACAGAACCCAGTGCACAAGAGCCAGATGATGNATTATATTTATTGAATTTTAACAAGACAAACAAGTGATACATTGACATAAGTTTCATATTTCACAACCTAATCCCCAAAGTAAATAGAAATAAATGATAATAATAATAATAATAATAAAATAAAATAAACATCACATAACAGAGTAACAAAGACAATGATCAGCTGGCTCTTTTTAGTGAATCACAAAGATAGAGTGCTTCTAGGGTTGATCCATCTTGAACAAATGATTCTTATGAACCAGTTCATGATCAGCGCAGTCTGAACTAATGACTTTTGAACCAGTATTGAACCTTATTGTTGTAATAAGCGTTTTATTTAATTAAAAATAATTATTTGGCAAATATGTTGCTACTGTACAATATTTTCTATTTGTGTTTGTTACATCTGTTCAGACTGCATTCCTTTTTTTCTTTAACATTTCTTTCTCAAAACTATTAAAAGAACTCTTTACAGAATCATTAAGATGAATCAGATTCATCTGCCGAGAGCAAAGATCTGAATGAAGATTAGCAATACCTCCTCTTTCTGCAGGGTCTTCACAGCAAAACTCTTGGAGGACAGAACCCAGTGCACAAGAGCCAGATGATGATCTCCATCACCCTGTCCCAGACGCACCAGATCTCTCACGTTTGGCAAAGTATCCACATCTTTTTGCTGTGAGGAACACAGAAGAATCAAAACAATCAAATATGGTTGTTTGGGAAAGCCAACAACATGAAGAGCTCAAGTTCTTCAAACGTCTTACCAGCTCTTCAAAGTCCTTGATCTCTCCTCTAAGGTAGCGAGGAGGGAAGGGTCTGAGCACCGAATCGCGTTTGTAGCTCTGGACGGCGGCCACGAAGAGACTGCAGCGCAGGTCCGCTGCTACAGGGTCTCGATGCAGACAGGAGCAGACCAGCTCTCTGACCGCAGCTGTCGGGAGAGGCGGCTGCATTCCCAACACTAAAACACACAGAACATCAGAATTCACACAGAAATTATCATAACAATGAAATATAAGAAGTGATTTTNCAGAGTTTGAAAAATTTGTCTTTTTCCACAAATTTTGTATGTATGCAAATTGTATAATATCCAAGGTACACATTTCTAGTAATTGTGCAGTTAATTCTCATATTGTATTTTCAAGGAAGTTTTGGAATATTTTTCCACTCCCCAAATTTGTCACTACCGAAACACAGTAATAAATAATTTAATAAGAAGGGTTACATTGACATATTAAGATTTTGTTTACATCTACCTTGTAAATATCTTTTTTGCTATTTTTTTAAAAAAGGTTTTCACAGGTAAATCAGTAACAATTACAATTCTAACAATATTTCAAGAGTAATTTATGAGATTTGTATTTTGAATCCAATCTTTCTTTGTAAAAGGCATACAGTTTATCATACTGATTTCAAAGTTAAAGGTGCAGTATGTATGATTTCTGTCCGCTAGAGGTCGCTAGAGGCCTATTCAAAACAAAGGCGTAGCTTGATGACGGCAAGTTTGAGCGCAGAATCTTGGGACATGTGGTCTTCACCTCAACGGACGGTGCAAAAGAATAGGAATTGGACTCGGGAAGAAATCATGTTCATGGATGTGATTATTAACGTTACTGTAGTATGAAGCAGAGCATGACAGAATGTTGTGGGAGCTGAACGAGGCCGCTGGAGCGATTGCGCAACACATGCCGCGAGCAGCAGAACTTTTATAATGACACAGTCGCCGGCGCTGCTTCCGCTTTTTCGGTCATGAGTATGAGGTAACGCAGCTCTGTTTATCATATTAGATACATTTGAGTGTGTTGAAAATGTTATAATGCTGTGAGACACTTGTTACACACTGCAGTAAGCTGATCGATTTTATAATATCATATTAAATGCTGGATGGTTTGTGTTGATAAATGGCATGCAATTAATTTGAAAATGTATGATGGAGAAAATTATGTATTACTGTTACAATAAATAAAGCTGCATCTGATTATGCTATGTTAACTACTTGACAAAATAGTGTTTTTCTCTGAGGCATGGTAAAGCA
The DNA here is from genome assembly GCA_003731715.1 of Anabarilius grahami. NCBI lineage: Eukaryota > Metazoa > Chordata > Actinopteri > Cypriniformes > Xenocyprididae > Anabarilius > Anabarilius grahami. The sequence goes on along the minus strand of RJVU01037426.1, from coordinate 1,338,717 downwards.
TGGTACTCACAAAAAAATCAAGAAAATTAGATTTAAACAATAAGACTAAACGTGTTGAGCTATTTAACAATAATTAGTTTTTCTGTGTATAAATATATCAAACAGTTGTTCCCTTGTCTATTAAAACGTAATATATTAAAGCGTCTTTGGTGTTTCCATGGTTTCTACAAAATAAAACCGGGAACCAAGGGTAACGCGGGTATGACGCAATTCACAGGCGATTTTCTCACGATTTACAAATAGTTGCAAACATTTGGGATATTGTAAGTACTCAAGTGAACAAAATATATAACACTGATCTAGTGGTTTTTGGATATTTTACTGCAAAAATATTACATATTGCACCTTTAAGGATTCCTTGAACCAAACACTATAACATTTTAGTTGATAATTCAATATGCTTTATTTTTGACAAAACATCCCATGTTTCGATCATGACTGCACGGTTTCGGTAGTGACAGTAATGTTATAGTAGCGACCACATCACATTACAGAATTTTAACTCACATACTAAAACACTAATGATTTGCATAATAAAACATACTAAAATTTTGTTTATTTCCCCCAAATAAATGATTATATGTTCCCTTTTGTCACTACCAAAAACATGTGGTGAAGTTTCGGTAGTGACAATTTTAGATTCTTTTAAGCTTAGCTCAAAGATGATAATCAGCACATGGTTAGCTAGCACAGTTCTGAACAGTTGTACACTGAAAAAAAAAAAAAAAAACATTTTATTGAATAACTCTCAAAAAACAATGATGTCTTGATCAAAAATGTAGAAGTGTGGTTAAAATCAGTCTCAGCCAATGGACTAAAACATACACTGTTTCGGTAGTGACATGAAAATGCGGGACGCATTTTATTTACATAAAGTTTCATGATTTAAAAATAGAAATATACAATAAATGTTTTTTTAACTTCACTTTTTTTTTAAATAAAAACAAAAAAATATTTTTAAAAGCATAATTTAAATATTTTTACAAGTTGAAATTTAGGGGTTTAGGGTTTGGGACAGCCACCTCCCAATTGAAAGTACCCAATAAATGATGATTTTATATATATTAAGCTTACTGATATTTTAAATATTATTGTGGAATTCAATAGATAATAGAAAGATCTTAGTAAATATCTAATATTTAAATATGTAAATGTGTTTTTTTTTTGGTTGTGGGACAGCAGTTTGCACCAATTCTGTAGAATAACCCATACACACATATATAGTAAAATTTGTATGTATATAATCATAATATTTTACATTATATTTATAAATTCACTGTAATAATTATACATTCCCTTTTAAATGTTTGTATAGTTACCATCTTGTTGTGTTCAACTTCATTCTAAAAATGTTTTTTTTAAAATAATTTAACAAAGTGATGAATTTAATTAAGAAGAATTAAATGAATGCATAATTAAAAACAAAACAAAAAAAAAAACTTGTTTTCAGCTCAACCAACAGATTAGCTGCTATTAGTTAATATCAGCTAGTGAAAGTCAAACCATAATCTAATCTATGATTTGCTCTTGGACTTCTAATGCTCGAAAGTGTGTCTGTTTCAATGCAGAAGTTCGTTTATAGTCTCTGCTGACTTTGTTTACATGTTAAGCCTGTTAGCTGGTTAGCTCAGCTTATCATCTCATTACTGGAGAAATTCACTCAAGCTTCAACACACAAACGATTACTCGTCGAGTACTCATCACTCTACTTGTAAATACATTTAAAAACATAAAACATACATACATATATATGTTACCTTATGTGCCTGAAGCTCAGGCATCTGACAGCCACCGGAAGCTAAACGTGTCCAAGTTACTGCTGCAGCTCACAGCAACTGACTCGATCAGCAGAGGGCGCCATACACTGAAAGCCAATGGAAAACATCTTCTTCTTGTTTGATGGCGATCCACTCATTAGAAACATTGTCGCCACCTACTGTGCTGGATAGCAAACCATATATTTACTTCTTACATGGGTAAGGATTGGAATCTGAATGGATGTTTCATACTCCTTCCCAATCAGCCCTGTTATTATAGCTGCAGGGTACACAGACAATTCATTGGGCAATTTCAGTTTTTCCCTTCTAAGATCTAGAGGCATCTCGAATGGAAAACATCTATGGATGGAGAGAACTATGAATACTGTAAGTCATGAAAGGAGCACATATTCTCTCTTTGGTAACACTTTACAAGGTCTCATTTATTAACATTAGTTAATGTATTAATTTAATTAACATGAACTAACAATAAGCAATCATTTGTTACAGTATTTATTAATCTTTGTTAACATTAGTTAACAATACAGCTGTTATTGTTTGTTCATGTTAGCTCACAGGGAACTAGCCTAATATTTACAAATACATCTTTTGTTTTAAACATGTACTAGTAAATGTTGAAATTAACAATGAGATTAATAAGTGATGTAGACGTATTGTTCATTCTTAGTTAACTAATGTAGTTAACTAATGTTAACCAATGAAACCTTATTGTAAAGTGTTACCCTCCTCAATATAAATATATTCAAACAATACTTAATGTAATCTCTATGTGGTAATGATAGACGGATCTATTGTCTTACTTTATCTAAAATCTACCTGACAATCTCTCTGATTTCAAGTAGACGACTGTGTAGATACTAGATGCTTTAGATGATGTGAGAAGCATTTTAGGGCATGCATTGTGTTACCAGAAGTGGTTGAGTGCTGTTGTTCTCATTTCGTAGTAACGTTACAGAGCGCTGAATATTATTGCCAGAGATCAATTATGTATGAAAAAATCAGGTCAGTGTTTAGCTGAGGGATAGGCTTCTGGAAAAAGGCCTAGAATCTACACTGGAGATAATAAACAATGCAATTTGCTCAACAATGATGAAAGTGTTTTATGATGTTATAAAGTATAATAAAATAAATAAAAAGATATATATATATATATACATACAGGTGCTGGGGTTCAGTTTCAAAAAGTGAAACTTGTATATTATATTCATTCATTACACACAGACTGATATATTTCAAATGTTTATTTATTTTAATTTTGATGATTATAACTGACAACTAAGGAAAATCCCAAATTCAGTATCTCAGAAAATTAGAATATTGTGAAAAGGTTCAATATTGAAGACACCTGGTGCCACACTCTAAACAGCTAATTAACTCAAAACACCTGCAAAGGCCTTTAAATGGTCTCTCAGTCTAGTTCTGTAGGCTACACAATCATGGGGAAGACTGCTGACTTGACAGTTGTCCAAAAGACGACCATTTACACCTTGCACAAGGAGGGCAAGACACAAAAGGTCATTGCAAAAGAGGCTGGCTGTTCACAGAGCTCTGTGTCCAAGCACATTAATAGAGAGGCGAAGGGAAGGAAAAGATGTGGTAGAAAAAAGTGTACAAGCAATAGGGATAACCGCACCCTGGAGAGGACTGTGAAACAAACCCATTGAAAAATGTGGGGGAGATTCACAAAGAGTGGACTGCAGCTGGAGTCAGTGCTTCAAGAACCACTACGTACAGACGTATGCAAGACATGGGTTTCAGCTGTCGCATTCCTTGTGTCAAGCCACTCTTGAACAACAGACAGCGTCAGAAGCGGCTAAAGACAAAAAGGACTGGACTGCTGCTGAGTAGTCCAAAGTTATGTTCTCTGATGAAAGTAAATTTTGCATTTCCTTTGGAAATCAGGGTCCCAGAGTCTGGAGGAAGAGAGGCGAGGCACACAATCCACGTTGCTTGAGGTCCAGTGTAAAGTTTCCACAGTCAGTGATGGTTTGGGGTGCCATGTCATCTGCTGGTGCTGGTCCACTGTGTTTTCTGAGGTCCAAGGTCAACGCAGCCGTATACCAGGAAGTTTTAGAGCACTTCATGCTTCCTGCTGCTGACCAACTTTATGGAGATGCAGATTTCATTTTCCAACAGGACTTGGCACCTGCACACAGTGCCAAAGCTACCAGTACCTGGTTTAAGGACCATGGTATCCCTGTTCTTAATTGGCCAGCAAACTCGCCTGACCTTAACCCCATAGAAAATCTATGGGGCATTGTGAAGAGGAAGATGCGATATCCCAGACCCAACAATGCAGAAGAGCTGAAGGCCACTATCAGAGCAACCTGGGCTCTCATAACACCTGAGCAATGCCACAGACTGATCGACTCCATGCCACGCCGCATTGCTGCAGTAATTCAGGCAAAAGGAGCCCCAACTAAGTATCGAGTGCTGTACATGCTCATACTTTTCATGTTCATACTTTTCAAGTGGCCAAGATTTCTAAAAATCCTTTCTTTGTATTGGTCTTAAGTAATATTCAAATTTTCTGAGATACTGAATTTGGGATTTTCCTTAGTTGTCAGTTATAATCATCAAAATTAAAAGAAATAAACATTTGAAATATATCAGTCTGTGTGTAATGAATGAATATAATCTACAAGTTTCACTTTTTGAATGGAATTAGTGAAATAAATCATCTTTTTGATGATATTCTAATTATATGACCAGCACCTGTATTATATATATATACACTGCCCTCCAAAAGTTTGGAAACACCCCTTGCAAAGTGTGGTTTTAGACGATATCAGCATAAATCCTTATCATTTTTTGGTGCAAATACATTACAGTAACTTGACATTTTCATTGAAGTCCAGCAATAATTTGCTGGTATGTTGTTGATCCAACGTCACAAACTCGCATCATTCGGTGGTCGGGCATTTTGCATCTCTGCCCCCACACTCTGGAACTCCATTCCGAAGCACATTCGAGACCTTTCATCAATACACGATTTCAAAACCCACCTTAAAACTTATCTTTTTGTTTCTTGCTTCTCTGACCTCTGATTTGAATGATGTTATGTGTTATGCCTTTGATGTCTTTGTATTGTTTACCTGTCTATTGTAATTTGTGTTATAACATTGTACAGCGACCTTGAGTTTGTAGAAAGGTGCTATATAAATAAACTTATTATTATTAATAATAATTTTCATTTTGATTACATAATAATGGCAATATATACGTCAAAGTCAGACATGCCCCTTTGCCAGCTGTGATGCCTGGTTACTGGTTTAAACATGGCCCAGGTTTGTAAAAGATTTTTGGGTCAGCACACCTTAATAGCTTCAACAATTGATTGCCAGTTAAGTTTAGAATACAATGAACCAATTAGAACCCAGTTTAGGTCAGATAGCTGCTAATGGTGGATATTTTGATGAATCGAAAATTTAAGCTTTTTTCTATGTATAAACTGTTTATATAATAAAATATGTTTTCGTAGTTTGTGTTGTCCCTTATCAGTGCAAAATTATCTCAAATTAAAAAGGATTAATGCTAATATTGTCCAAAACCCCACTTTTCTAGGGCGTTTCCAAACTTTTGGAGGGCAGTGTATATATATATATATAACTGTCAGTTCCTATTTATTTTTTTAAGAACTGAATTAATGTGAAAGTGAAAGTGAAAAGTGAAAGTGAAGTGACATGTGGCCAAGTATGGAGACCCATACTCGGAATTTGTGCTCTGCATTTAACCGATCCAAGTGCACACACACAGCAGTGAACACACACCCGGAGCAGTGGGCAGCCATTGCTGCGGCACCCGGGGAGCAGTTGGGGGTACGGTGCCTTGCTCAAGGGTCTCACCTCAGTCGTGGTATTGAGGGTGGGGAGAGCGCTGGACATTCACTCCCCTCACCGACAATCCCTGCCGGACCTGAGACTCGAACCCGTGACCTTTGGGTTACAAGTCCGACTCTCTATCCATTAGGCCACGACTGCCCCCTAAGTATATATATATTTTACCACATAATATGTGGTATTATGTGGTAAAAAATTGTACATATTCATGGGAAATAGACTGCATATTGATGTAGGATTTCTGCCGACATATGATAATGCATGATCTAAAGATGTGAAAACCACAATAGCTCCAAACAACTGCAAAACTGGCAAGATCACCATGACTTTTATAGATGACATGGCCTGATGAATGCTAATCTATGCAGAAAGGGCCTCAAGTGGCTCTGCCTGATCTCTCTTAGAGACGTTTTACTGGGGTTCAGATCGATCGATCAGCTTGCATTCTCGTTCTGTTTACTCTCTTCAGTTTGAAGGTATTATACTCAGATGTCATCAATAACAGTTTTTTTATTTCTACATAATTGTAATTTTACTTATGTTTCATTTGAATTAAATCTTTTGATTTTAATATAAATTTTTAACTGTTCTATTATTCTTCAAAGATAATCTTTTCATTTTCCACCATTATATTCAGTTTATTTCTTTATATATATATATATACTTGCATATATATATATACACACACCTTATACACTCACCTAAAGGATTATTAGGAACACCTGTTCAATTTCTCATTAATGCAATTATCTAATCAACCAATCACATGGCAGTTGCTTCAATGCATTTAGGGGTGTGGTCCTGGTCAAGACAATCTCCTGAACTCCAAACTGAATGTCAGAATGGGAAAGAAAGGTGATTTAAGCAATTTTGAGCGTGGCATGGTTGTTGGTGCCAGACGGGCCGGTCTGAGTATTTCACAATCTGCTCAGTTACTGGGATTTTCACGCACAACCATTTCTAGGGTTTACAAAGAATGGTGTGAAAAGGGAAAAACATCCAGTATGCGGCAGTCCTGTGGGCGAAAATGCCTTGTTGATGCTAGAGGTCAGAGGAGAATGGGCCGACTGATTCAAGCTGATAGAAGAGCAACTTTGACTGAAATAACCACTCGTTACAACCGAGGTATGCAGCAAAGCATTTGTGAAGCCACAACACGCACAACCTTGAGGCGGATGGGCTACAACAGCAGAAGACCCCACCGGGTACCACTCATCTCCACTACAAATAGGAAAAAGAGGCTACAATTTGCACGAGCTCACCAAAATTGGACAGTTGAAGACTGGAAAAATGTTGCCTGGTCTGATGAGTCTCGATTTCTGTTGAGACATTCAGATGGTAGAGTCAGAATTTGGCGTAAACAGAATGAGAACATGGATCCATCATGCCTTGTTACCACTGTGCAGGCTGGTGGTGGTGGTGTAATGGTGTGGGGGATGTTTTCTTGGCACACTTTAGGCCCCTTAGTGCCAATTGGGCATCGTTTAAATGCCACGGCCTACCTGAGCATTGTTTCTGACCATGTCCATCCCTTTATGACCACCATGTACCCATCCTCTGATGGCTACTTCCAGCAGGATAATGCACCATGTCACAAAGCTCGAATCATTTCAAATTGGTTTCTTGAACATGACAATGAGTTCACTGTACTAAAATGGCCCCCACAGTCACCAGATCTCAACCCAATAGAGCATCTTTGGGATGTGGTGGAACGGGAGCTTCGTGCCCTGGATGTGCATCCCACAAATCTCCATCAACTGCAAGATGCTATCCTATCAATATGGGCCAACATTTCTAAAGAATGCTTTCAGCACCTTGTTGAATCAATGCCACGTAGAATTAAGGCAGTTCTGAAGGCGAAAGGGGGTCAAACACAGTATTAGTATGGTGTTCCTAATAATCCTTTAGGTGAGTGTATAGATATATACTTTATACATACAGTATCTCACAGAAGTGAGTACACCCCTCAAATTTTTGTAAATATTTTATCATATCTTTTTATGTGACAACACTGAAGAGATCACACTTTGCTACAATGTAAAGTAGTGAGTGTACAGCTTGTATAACAGTGTAAATTTGCACACAGCCATTAATGTCTAAACCGCTGGCCACAAAAGTGAGTACACCCCTGAGTGAAAATGTCCAAATTGGGCACAAAGTGTCAAAATTTTGTGTGGCCACCATTATTTTCCAGCACTGCCTTAACCCTCTTGGGCATGGAGTTCACCAGAGCTTCACAGGTTGCCACTGGAGTCCTCTTCCACTCCTCCATGACAACATCACGGACATTGCGCTCCTCCACCTTCAGTTTGAGGATGCCCCACAGATGCTCAATAGGGTTTAGGTCTGGAGACATGCTTGGCCAGTCCATCACCTTTACCCTCAGCTTCTTTAGCAAGGCAGTGGTCATCTTGGAGGTGTGTTTGGGGTCATTATCATGTTGGAATACTGCCCTGCGGCCCAGTCTCCGAAGGGATGGGATCATGCTCTGCTCATTCATGGTTCCTTCAGTGAACTGTAGCTCCCTAGTGCCGGCAGCACTCATGCAGCCCCAGACCATGACACTCCCACCACAATGCTTGACTGTAGGCAAGACACACTTGTCTTTGTACTCCTCACCTGGTTGCCGCCACACACGCTTGACACCATCTGAACCAAATAAGTTTATCTTGGTCTCATCAGACCACAGGACATGGTTCCAGTAATCCATGTCCTTAGTCTGCTTGTCTTCAGCAAACTGTTTGTGGGCTTTCTTGTGCATCATCTTTAGAAGAGGCTTCCTTCTGGGACTATAGCCATGCAGACCAATTTGATGCAGTGTGCGGCGTATGGTCTGAGCACTGACGGTCTGAGCACTGACAGGCTGACCCCCCACCCCTTCAACCTCTGCAGCAATACTGGCAGCACTCATACGTCTATTTCCCAAACACAACCTCTGGATATGACGCTGAGCACGTGTACTCAACTTCTTTGGTCGACCATGGCGAGGCCTGTTCTGAGTGGAACCTGTCCTGTTAAACCGCTGTATGGTCTTGGCCACCTTGCTGCAGCTCAGTTTCAGGGTCTTGGCAATCTTCTTATTGCCTTCGCCATCTTTATGTAGAGCAACAATTCTTTTTTTCAGATCCTCAGAGTGTTCTTTGCCATGAGGTGCCATGTTGAACTTCCAGTGACCAGTATAAGAGAGTGAGAGCGATAACAGCAAATTTAACACACCTGCTCCACATTCACACCTGAGACCTTGTAACACTAATGAGTCACTTGACACCGGGGAGAGAAAATGGCTACATTTTGTACATTTTCACTTAGGGGTGTACTCACTTTTGTGGCCAGCGGTTTAGACATTAATGGCTGTGTGTTGAGTTATTTTGAGGTGACAGCAAATTTACACTGTTATACAAGCCGTACACACACAACTTTACATTGTAGCAAAGTGTCATTTCTTCAGTGCTGTCACATGAAAAGATATATTAAAAAATATTTACAAAAATGTGAGGGGTGTAGTCACTTCTGTGAGATACTGTGTATATATATATATATATATACAAATATACATACGTATATATATATATATATATATATTATACACACACACAGTATAGACATACATACATACATACATACATACATATACACATATAAACATACAAACATATATATATAAACTTACACACACAAATCACTGAAAGGAGGCTAGGCTAATAACTTTATCGCTGGTTGAAAAAAACCCACACAAACACAACACATGCGATACATCCACAAAGGACAACACCAGATACTGAACAAGGGAAACACAAGAAGGATACAGACAGGATTGAAAGGCGAACAAGCACAACAAGAAACACCTGGGAACAATCAATGCAACTAATTAGCAAAGAAAACTACAAACCGACTACAAACAGGAAACAGGAACAAAACAGAAACACAAAATAAGAGCCCTGAGCAGAGGTTGAACTTGTGACAATAACATTCTGTGTTAGGTGATACATATATAAAATGTACAAAATGTATAGAAATAGGCTACTACAGTTATATATATGGCTAAGTAACATTCTGCATGTAAAAGGTAATAAGGCTATTAAATGTGTGTCTGTATACACATCATACGTTTATCACATTTTACACACGAAGAACGTTATTACTCAAGTAATATATGTTTTTATTTCTGTACATTTATAAAGCTTCAGTACCGTGGAGAGCGGCCACACATAGCTTTTGAGAAGCGAGTGAAGGAATGAAGTATCGCGAGTGTAGAGACCTCACGAGCTGATGTATTCATCAGCATCACTCTCACTCGGATGCTCATCGACGCGCGTGCGTGCGTGCGTGTGTGTGTAGGAGTACCGTGACGTGATTGTTTTCACTCCCATATTCCTAATATCATCTCAGAATATAACGGATTCGGAAAACATCCCCATCACAAGTGCGTCGATCATCGAATGGGAAGCGGGTTAATAGATGCAACTGAGCGCGTGCACTGGCAACATATTCTTGGGTGAACGCGCGAGAAGGTAAGGAAACGATGCTTTTCACTTTCTTACCGTCGTTTTTCAGATACTCTGAACAGATTATATATGTTTTACGTGCCAGGGAAAAGCAGAAATGGATGCATTCTTAGCTTGCACTGTTGAATAAAACACCTCCCCGTTCAGCTCCATCTTTTCCCTTGAAGGGCGCTGTGCTCGACCTCTTTTCCGCTCTGAAATGAATGAAAATGTTTTTGCGAAATATTCTTTTGCTCGTGTTTTCTCCTTGACTTCTTATCTTGCGCTTTATAACAGCACTTCCCATTCGGATTTATGAAATATAACGTTAGGACAGCTAGATTATATCATTGCAATCTGTACACCACCCCGGCGACATGCCCTTCACTTTCCAACCGGGTTTGGCTCGAATCGAGCGAGAAAAAGCAGCAGTCGTTTGATAATAATCGCTACAAATAAACAGTTTTTAATAATCGCTACTAATAAATGGTACATAGTAATCTAAAAGGATATTAGGTTAAAAATATAGTCGCTATGAATGAACGTTTGTTAATATTCGCTAAAATAAACGGTTTACATTAATCGCTACGAAACGATTCATTTAATTAGATTCGAATCGTTTGAATCATTTTTCATTCCACTCTAGTCTTATTGACAGCTGTATGTAGTCCAACAAGGGATGATTCAGTTAGGCCTCATAAACCTGTATTCCTGATTTAAATATCAATCAACAGCTACAGTGTGACGATCACTATGTTTACATGTTCGAAAATATTCCGATATTACTCAGACTTTAACAATATTATCATATTATGTGTCATGTGAATGCATTAACTTGATTACCATAAACAGATTAAGCCGATATCTTTAGAGTTTTCTAAACATTTGAATATTAAAATTGTATTTGTAATATTCACTACAAATAAATATATTCTGTGGATTTCTAAACAAAAGTATTCTTGGGTTTAAAAAATAAATCAAGCTATTTAGTCACAATGACATCAGTTTGTGGGTAAACCTGGATTATTATTATTATTAATTTATTTTTTTGTCAATGGAAGGAATTTTCTGTTTTTAGTTTGATTTTTTAAAATAATTTTTGTAGTCAACATTACTTAAAGAGATTTTTACGTTTTGTTGTACAAAAACAAAGTCATACCTCAAAAAGAATTTTTAAGCTGTGGTGTTTTTAAAAGCACCATATAAAAGCTTTATATATTCTGTTATCAGAATATGATCTTTAATCTGACAGTAATGTGCATGTAAAAATAGTCAGTGTTACAGGCTGCTTAAAGGTGCTCTATGTAAATTTTTGACTGTACTAAAGCATAAAAATACCATAATATGTATATATTTATTAAACATGCTGAGTTCACATACTCGTTTCTCTGAAAACTATTGTTACAGCCAGTTATTTTACTTTGAAATTTGCGTTCTGTGTCGGAATTTCTGTTTTTGTTTCTGTCTGTGCGAGATCGCACGTTGCCAATTTACCCAATAGTATTTCTCCACCCCCGGTTGCCAGTTGGCGGAAAACACATGCAGCGAACAATATTTTGAATTTGGACTGCAGTACCCATTTCAACCAATAGCTGTCATTCTTACATAGAGCACCTTTAATGTTTATGGGCCCTATTTTAACGATCTAAGCGCATGGTCTTAAAGCGCACGGCGCAAGTGCGCCGAATCCAAGGGCGTGTCCGAATCCACTTTTGCTAGTTTAACGACGGGAAAAATGGTCGGCACGCCTGGTGCATGGTCTAAAAGGGTTGTCCCTATTCTCTTAATGAGTAGTGGGGGTGTTTTGGGCATAACGTGCAATAAACCAATCAGAATCTCATCTCCCATTCCCCTTAAAAACCAGTTGCGCTCGCGCCATGGCGGATTCACTATTTACATGGTGGAATTTGCAAGTGGAAAAACTGAACGCTTCTCTAGCGAGGAAACGGATCTGCTCGTGCGCAAGGTTAAAGTGCGCAAGCAGACCATCTACGGGGAAAAGCCGGCTTACACCAAAGCATTTTTATCTTCATGCACACAATAATAATCTTTTACATTGTAATCCTTTTATTTTTAATATTTGCCATGTTTGTGTGCTGCTGCGCGTCCCTGTGTGTGTAACAAGCAGAGTGTACATGCGTTGTGCACCTGCCTATAGGCACATATTACTAACGTTCTCTTTAAATAACAAAAAAAATAGTGGCATTGACTTTAGACCAGGTTTCAGTTGGTCAATGGCGCAGTCATTTTCAGTTGCCTCAAAATAGCAACACGTCAACAATGCACCTGAACACACCTCGTTTCCAGACAGGCACTAGCAAACTAGCACAAAACACTTGGCGTCCTGGCGTCACATCCTGAATAAGGAATGAAATCATTTGCGTTATGAGAGACACTGCTGGATCTAGCTTGTGTTTACTAAAGTTATTCCATTGCTTTCTGGTTGTATTTTGCAGAAAATGTAGATAAATATAAAAAGCTTCGCTTTCACACTGGAATACTTTATATTGGAAAATGAGGTTGCAACCTGTTGTGTAAAACACTTAAAGTGTTTGATTGCACTGTGTGAATTAGTTGTGTCTGTAATATGTGTGTTTACAGGTTTATAAAAATTTAAGTTTGACGTTGGTGATCTAAAAAAAAGGAATCTCCATGGCAGGTGAGAGCTTTTACGTTTCTTAAACCAAACTGAATTGTTAACATATTCAAGTAAACAATTAATTATGTTACTGTAAGGCAGTTCGAAGAATAGCATGGTCCGAACATTGGTACATGTCCAAAAAGTCCAGTTACTACCATGTTTAATAGTTTTGTTACTGAACCAGGACTTAAGAGGTTAAACTTTAAATTGTTTTTTTCCCCCCACAGAAAACAATTTCCCACCTCTTCCAAGGTTCATTCCTCTGAAACCATGTTTTTACCAAGACTTCAACGAGATCCCAGACCAGTGGCGTACAATGTGCAAACGAATGTATTACCTATGGATTTGTACGTTCTTAAATATTTCAGCATATATTATATATATTTGGAGTATTTTCACTGCATGTAATTTTTTTTGTTCATTACGGTGTGTGCACTGAGTAGATTGCAATCATGTGGCTTTATTTGCCATTACAATGTCTCTTTTGTTTTCACTGTAAACACTTGAGAAATAACAGACACACGAAAACTTGTAGAGACTGGTTTTGTATTTTGATCTATCGGTCCATGAGTAAAAGAGTGGGGTGTCATATTACGCATGTTATTGTACAGTTTACTATGTTATCCTGAAGTTTCACAAGCATTATATTTGCTTTTGACATGTAGGATATTTACAAACTGCTTTTTTTATTAGCTCACTAATTGGGAACTATTTTGAAATGGGTCTGGGAGTTGAGGAAGTAAGTATTTGTTGAAATAAATAGAGATTTGTATTAGTTTCTAAAGTATTGCTAGGTTTTATTTTAGTTTACTTAGCTATTACATTTTAGTCATTGTGTGTCATAATAAATGTGCACAATGTTCTGGTATCTGCAATGTAGTCGCCTACCATTCGTGATTAGTGTTGGGAAAAGTTACTTTTAAAAGTAATGCATTACAATATTGCGTTACTCCCTAAAAAAGTAACTAATTGCGTTAGTTACTTTTTATGGAAAGTAATGCGTTACATTATTTTTGTGTTATTTTTTCTCATCTGGGCTGTGTTTTTTTTTTTAAATAACAACATAAAAGTTATATTTTTGGTAAATGTAAAGGCCCTTTCACACATAAAGTGATATGAATAAGCTGAAGGAAATGCAAATTCACACCTGTACAGTAGAGGACGCAGCTCAAACAAACCTTTCAGCTGTGCTGCCATTCTAGAATACACAAGAATAGGACGCATGAGAAGAAGTAAATAAGGAAATGCCTGCTCACATTTAGTCTAGAACTATCATGTTCAATAACCATCATGTTCACACAGCGCACACACCTCAGCACTTACGATTTCTATTAACATGGGGACAGGAGAGGTGTCAGTCAAAAAAATGGGAAAACAAAGTAACTTGCCTTACTTATTTGAAAAAGTAACTCAGATATTGTGTTGTAAATTTAAAAGTAATGTGTTACTTTACTAGTTACTTGAAAAAAGTAATCTGATTACATAACTCATGTTACTTGTAATGCGTTACTCCAACACTATCACCTACAACCCTAACGTATGCAATATTATGTGTACATGATATTTAGATGCAATCAGGTTTTTTCAATTATTTTAAATGTAATTTTTAACTTTTTTCACTCACAGTGAATAGTGCCACTCTTGCAGCAAACCTGATTGGCTGTCTAGCATGGATGTGCGGAGGGGGCGGGGCAACCAATTTTGGTATGGCCATTCTGTGGCTGTTACTGTTCACCCCATGCTCATACGTGTGTTGGTTTAGGCCCATCTACAAGGCCTTCAAGTGAGTTCAGTTAATGTTTTAAAGTAGGCCTATTCTTTTCTTTGAACTGTAATCATGTCGTTGTGCGTGACCTTAATGCAGTTCACTCTTTCTTTTTACAGGACAGACAGTTCTTTCAACTTCATGGCGTTCTTTTTCGTCTTCATGGCGCAGGTGGTGATCAGTATCATTCAGGCTGTTGGAATCCCAGGATGGGGAGTTTGGTAAGAACAGCTCATTGTGTTTAAGAAATTAAATCAGATAGATAGATAGACAAACAGACAGATATAAAAACAGATGTATAGATAAATAGACAGATAGATAAATAGACAAACGGATGGATAGATAGACAGACGGACAGATAGATAGATAGACGGATGGACGGACGGACAGACAGACTGACAGACAGACAGATAGATAGATAGATAGACAGACAGATAGATAGATAGACAGATATATAGATAGATAGACAGATAGATACAACAAAGCTGGGTCAGTTCCAGTTGAGTTACTCTATAGAAACTCAAATGACTCATATACTCTTGCGTCACATATTATTTTTAGCACACACATAGTATGGTCTGTTTAGTCTAGAGTATATTAGGATATTATGTAATATTCTGAATTTATATGATCTTTTCATGTACTGTACTTTTTAAGTAGCATGTTAATGAGGAGAATATCTCTTCTTTATGTGTTTCTGTTACAGTGGCTGGCTCGCCACTATCACTTTCTTCAGCACTAATATTGGCTCTGCCGTCGTCATGCTGATTCCAACCATAATGTTCACTGCCGTGGCTGCTTTCTCGGCCATTGCCCTCACCAAGGTACCCATTATTGTTCTTCCATCATTATTGTTTTGAAAATAAACAGATCTCATGATAGTTATGCTGTGCTATCTAAACAATGTTAACAATATTATGTCCTCAGTAATCTCACATTTCTATAGAGTTTCTGAAGAGATGTGCTCAAATTTAAATTTTTAATCTTTAAAAACATTATTAATTTAGTAAGAGTAATCTTTCACAATTTTTGAAATTAATATCTATTTATACTGTACTTTTAATATTGTGATGCCTAAATTCACTTTAAAACATTTAAACATTTGATTTAGTGTTTTTTTTATTATTATTTTAGACAAAATATTATAGAATAATATTTTTATTTTGTTATTAATATTTTTAATAAAATATCTGTCATTATCAATTATTGGTTTGAATATTGCCATTTATCGATTATGAAAATAATGATTGGCTTATGTATCGGCCACAATTTTTTAAAGGTGTCGTAGAACGTGTTTTAAAAAGATGTAATATAAGTCTAAGGTGTCCCCTGAATGTGTCTGTGAAGTTTCTATGTCCCCATAGATTTTTTTTTTTATTCATTTTTTTAACTGCCTATTTTGGGGCATCATTAAATATGAGCCGATTTAGGCTGCGGCCTCTTTAAATCTCGCGCTCCCTGCCCTCCAAGCTCGCGACTATAATACATTGCATAAACAAAGTTCACACAGCTAATATAACCCTCAAAATGGATCTTTACAAAGTGTTCGTCGTGCAGCATGTCTAATCGCGTAAGTACAGTGTTTATTTGGAAGTTTACATTTGATTCTGAATGAGTTTCATAGTAGCCTATGTGTGGCTAACGAGGCTAATGCTAACATTACACACTGTTGAGAGATTTATAAAGAATGAAGTTGTGTTTATGAATTATACAGACTGCAAGTGTTTAAAAATGAAAATAACGACAGTCTTGTCTCCATGAATACAGTAAAAAACGATGGTAACTTTAACCACATTTAACAGTACATTAGCAACATGCTAACGAAACATTTAGAAAGACAATTTACAAGTATCACTAAAAATATCATGATATCATGGATCATGTCATTTATTATTGCTCCATCTGCCATTTTTCGCTATTGTCCTTGCTTGCTACCTAGTCTGATGATTCTGCTGTGCACAGATCCAGACGTTAATACTGGCTGCCCTTGTGTAATGCCATGGGCTGGCATATGCAAATATTGGGGGCATACATATTAATGATCCCGACTCTTACGTAACACTCGGTGTTATGTTGAGATTCGCCTGTTCTTCAGAGGTCTTTTAAACAAATGAGATTTATATAAGAAGGAGGAAACAATGTAGTTTGAGACTCACTGTATGTCATTTCCATGTACAGAACTCTTGTTATTCAACTATGCCAAGGTAAATTACATTTTTGATTCTAGGGCACCTTTAATATTTAAAAACACTAATCATTTAGTAACAGTGATCTTTACAATTCTTGAAATTAATATCCTTTTTTTATACTGTACATTATAATATTGTGATGCTTAAATTGAACTTTAAACCATTTAAAACTTTTTATTGTTTTTAAAATTACTTTAGACAAAATATTATACAATATTTTTATATTTTTATTATTATTAAAATTTTTAAAATGTAATATCTGCCCTTTATCTATTATTGGTTTTATGAAAGTAATTAAAAGCTTTAATATCACCACAATTTTAATAAAATTTTATAGCTCTATCATCTGTATGCCAACAATTGTCAAATTTTGTATCTATTTTTCTTTTTCTTAATGAAAGCAAAGTATAAACTTTGTATAAAATATAAATTCCTAAGCAAAGTATAAACTTTGTAACAAAGGTGATGCTCAAATCAAAGCCAGTCTGTATATTAAACATTAAATATGTTCTGATTTGACTTTCATTTTTATTAAGGACAAATGACTTGAAAACTTGTCCTGTGGTAAGAACATGTTAGAGCTGTGACGGTGGCAGTTTTTGGTGGTAATTGATCAACTACCGGTGGTGGTTGGAGGGGGAAGGGTGTAAATGTATATTGACCTAAATTAAATACATTTTGAATCTAAAAAAATAATAATAAATGAGGCTCAAGCATCTGTTTTGTAACAAATGTGGGTGTTTTGTTTTAGCACTTCCATCAGTGGAACAACACACTACAGCCTGTAAAACACTGAAATAAATATCAGTAAATAATGGTAACCTAAATAATATAACAGAAAGTGAAACTAAATTACCGGCATGTGTGAAATGCGCTATTCAGATAAACTTGTCGTGAACTAAATCTAACAAGCACAAACAATAGAATTTGATGTGCTAAATGTGTTAAAGTCCTTCTGTAGTCAATAATTTTATTCCTTAAAACTCATCTTTGATCACCAAAATTACATATTTAAATGTTTTTTTTCCTGTGAAAAAAATTTCTTCATGCCTCAAAATAGCTTTAATGTAACTCTACACCCTTGCCTCGTTTAATATACGCTGATCAATGAATATGCAAATTAGCCCTGCCCCCACTCGCTCACGCCAGCTCAGAGATCCACTCGGTCAACTTACTGAGGTAAACGCTGCACAATGGTATCGCTCTTTACAACATAGGACACATAACGGTAATTAATATGATTAGTCTTTTGCTTGACTATGTTATCAAACAGCTAATAATGAGTCGCTAATGTTACACAAACCATGTTCACATTCACCATGTCAGAGTCAGACAGCTGCCTTCTAACAATTAATATTCTTACAAATGCTTTGAACATCTCAGAACTTCGGTGGAGAAAGGCATATAGTTCATAAAACATCGTAAGATACATCATACACCTACTATATTGCTAAATGTTTATCTGATTTTTCATATCAACAGAAAAATATACCGGGATAACCTGGCTTCTCTTGAGACTCTCTTGCTTTAGTGCAGTCATAGTTAATGATATGCTAAAGCCCGCCCACACGTTGATGTGATTGGTTACAAGGTTGTATGTGATGTAAGAAAGACCAGCGATTTTTGAAACTGGCTTTAGTACACAGTTATGAAGAGAAAATACCCAGCAATGGTGTTGACTTATGAATTTGTACATGGTTTGTCTTAAAGCATATTTAAATCACCAAATAGACATATACACAACATTAAAAACTTGATTTTCACCACAGGCGGACTTTAGATAGAATTTGACATACAAGTAAAAAGGTATCTGTCTTACATACCACAGTAAACGATGCGAATATAGTAGCTAATTAAAAGTGAATGAAAGGAAGAAACGTTTATAATACCCTGCGAAAATTGGTGAGACGTGAGTGAAGATTTGGCAAATGAAACGAGAGATTCCATGTCCAGAAATATTGTAATCGGGTGACCAGATCGCAAAACAGAATACATAGCTGACAAATGGCTCAAATTTATGGGTTCATGTTTCTCTCTCATTCAGCATGAATCCAAATGTTTTCATGGTTACAATCTGGGGGGCCCAGACAAGCCGCAACCCCTCACCCCATCCCGCTGTACGAGAAATCGCAGTGCTTCTCATCTTGAAGCACCGAGATGTAGTGCGGTTGTGCTTCGAGCCACCAGTGTGACCATGCTATGCTTATTTCATTCATCCATGTATTATATCATACAAGGTTTAAATCATTTAAATTGACATAACAAATTGTAGAAAATGTGTATGATGTAGTATTTTAGTTGATGTTACTTTTGCCAAGCTCTGATTTCTGAAAGAGGCACAGAGATGGCAAAGTGGCTATCTGATTTGCGCTGAATTATATTCATAGAGTTTACACTCTTTCACTTTACACACTCACTATTAGGGGTTGGACAGACTAATCGACTAGTCGACTTAAATGCTTTGCCATGAGGTTTTAAGCTTGACTTCAACTAGTTGCCTATAGAGGGCGCAACAGGACACATTTAAGCCCCGGGTATACTTCAATTTTTTTACTCGAACGCTAGTGTACGCACACAGTTGAACGCACAGCCTTTGAAAGTATACTTTATTTGACTTGTACGCGTACACAGGCGTTTGACGCATGCGCAGTTTTGATCAATCTCTCGCCACGAGTTACAACCCATGTAACCATCTTTGTATTCTTTCATGCTAGAGTTGTACAAATGAGGGTACTTTCTAACCTCTTCACACAGTCTCTCATCTATATAGGCCTCCATCGTCGCTGTAGCTTGCATGTGTTCCGGTCTGTTGTGTTTATGCAGTTTTTCTTTGACAACCCTGTGAATCGACGCCCCCAGGGCACGGTTGCCACCTTGTGGATAAACTAATTACTGCAACAACAACAAAAACAATTAAATGTGAATGTGCGACTTGCGCGTACAAGTACAAAAATACGGCGGTGCACATAGAGTACGCTCTTCTGATGATGTACACGTAAAAAGTGAAGTATACTTTGGGCTTTACGCTCCGTATCCAACAGTAAATGACAAATAAATGCATACTCCGATAGCGATCCACAAGATATATTTGATTTTACCATCTGTATACTCAATATTGATCAGGTGAATGCACATTTTAAACAGCTTATTGAACAGGTAAATTAATCGCCGTTCTAAACTAATGCGCTGCTACATTGTAACACACACACATACAGACAGTAGCGTGTACATCACGTGCAGATCACGCGCACACGGAAACATTCAGTAGCGCAGAAATACGACCCCAAATCAGAAAAAGTTGGGACAGTATGGAAAACACAAATAAAAAAAGAAAGTAGTGATTTCTAAATTTACTTTGACTTGTATTTCATTGCAGACAATGTGAACACAAAATATTTCATGTTTTGTCTGGTCAACTTAATTTCATTTGTAAATATACATCCTTTCCTGTCATTCAGACCTGCAACACATTCCAAAAAAGGTTGAGACAGGAGCAATTTAGGGCTAGTAATCAGGTAAATTGGTTAAATAATGATGTCAACAGGTGATTGTAATTATGATTTGGTACAAAAGCAGCATCCAAGAAAGGTCTAGTCCTTTAGGAGCAAAGATGGGCCGAGGATCGCCAGTTTGCCAACAAATACGTGAGAAAATTATTGAAATGTTTAAAAACAATGTTCCTCAAAGAAGGATAGGAAGACATTTGCTTATTTCACCTTCAACAGTGCATAACATAATTAAAAGATTCAAGGAATGTGGAGGAATTTCAGTGCGTAAAGGACAAGGGCGCAAGCCTAAGCTGAACAACCGTGATCTCCGATCCCTCAGGCGGCACTGCATCAAGAATCGTCATTCATCTATAAGCGATATCACCACATGGGCTCAGGACTACTTTGGCAAACCTTTGTCAAGTACCACAAAACGTAGTTACATCCACAAATGCCAGTTAAAACTGTACTTTGCCAAAAGGAAGCCCTATGTTANTGTGGAGGAATTTCAGTGCGTAAAGGACAAGGGCGCAAGCCTAAGCTGAACAACCGTGATCTCCGATCCCTCAGGCGGCACTGCATCAAGAATCGTCATTCATCTATAAGCGATATCACCACATGGGCTCAGGACTACTTTGGCAAACCTTTGTCAAGTACCACAAAACGTAGTTACATCCACAAATGCCAGTTAAAACGGTACTGTGCCAAAAGGAAGCCCTATGTTAACAGTGTCCAGAAGCGCCGTCGACTTCTCTGGGCTCGGAGGCATCTGGGATGGACCATCACACAGTGGAAACGTGTACTGTGGTCAGATGAATCAGTATTTCAGGTATTTTTGGGGAGAAATGGACGCCGTGTGCTCCGGACCAAAGAAGAAAAGGATCATCCAGACTGTTACCAGCAACAAGTCCAAAAGCCAGGGTCTGTCATGGTATGGGGTTGTGTCAGTGCCCTTGGCAAATGTAACTTGCACTTCGGTGATGGCACCATTAATGCTGAAAAGTACGTAGAGATTTTGGAGCACAATATGCTGCCTACAAGAAGACATCTTTTCCAGGGACGTCCATGCACATTTCAACAAGATAATGCAAAACCACATTCTGCACACATTACAAAGTCCTGGCTGCGGAGGAAGAGGATACAGGTACTTGACTGGCCTGCCTGCAGTCCTGACCTGTCTCCAATAGAGAATGTGTGGCGCATTTTGAAGCACAAAATGCGACAACGAAGACCCCGTACTGTTGCCCACCTTAAGACTTGTTTGCAGCAAGAATGGGACAAAATTACACTAGAAACACTTCATCACTTGGTGTCTTCAGTCCCTAAACGTCTTTTAAGTGTTGTGAAAAGGAATGGCGACATTACAAAGTGGTAAATGCTTTACTGTTCCAACTTTTTTTGAAATGTGTTGCAAGAACCAAAATAGGAATTTTAGTTTTTTGGAAAAAAAAACAAAACAATAAAAATCATGAGGAACACATTAAATAATGTGCTGTTGTATTGTCTGAAATGAAATACAAGTCAAAGTAAATTTAGAAATCACTACTTACGTTTTCCATACTGTCCCAACTTTTTCTGATTTGGGGTTGTATATTGTCAACACTGTTCTGTGATTTATCAATAAAATAACTTATAGCTCTAGCATATATTTCTTAGTAACTAAATCCCACAGCTTCACTATTAGTAGAGAGACACTGCCAGGTAGAATTATTTCACTAATGCATTCATATAAATGTAATCTTTCCTGTGTGACTTTATCTATATCTGATTTAGAACAAGCAAAAATCGACCCAAAGACAAAAGAACTGATAAAAATAAGCTGTTTTGTAGGAACAATAGCCTCGTGGGCAGCACTGTCATATGACATAGCTGTGCACAACAAGGCTTCCCAGCAAACACTGGTCCAACGGCAACGTCGTGTCCCTGGCCAAAAATAGTCACGGTAGGATGGCATAAATCAGTAAAAATATGTAACACAAAACATTTCCTAAAAATGCATTCAGATATGTTTGTACATGTCTACAATTCTCTGGGGTTGCATGTATAATTGATACTTTGACTTTTACCTTTGTGTAGTTGAATGTATAATAATTAATTAATTAATTGATTTAATAAGATGATGTCAAAGATGTCTGTTCAAATTTCATTTTGGAACTATTTTTCAACCATGACGGGACGTGTCGAAGGGACGTCTTTTCAACGGTCATTAAACGTCCAAATGTTTGCTGGGTTATTTGTCCATTAATGATGTTATCAGCAACTAGTCGACGTCGACTCGACTTTAATCACATAAATGTCGACTCTGAAGTCGTTCAACCATATTGCGTAGTGATTTTAGATGTTTATGCTAATATCATGATATGATGCCTTAAGGCCCTTTCACACTGAAAGCGAAATTCGGCATAAATTTTTGCCATGATTTTTCGCCGCGATGACGTTCTTAAATTGAAACAATAGATCCCTATGGAGCCTTTTACACTGGCGAAAAAACGAGGATTTAAAAAAAAAAATTCAAAATGCATGTCAATTCCAATTATTATCCAATTATGCAGCTCGTGGTATTTTTATAACAATAAAGGATGTTTATGACAAGTGATAAGCAGATTTAACGTCCACTCCATTATAAAACATCTAAGAATGCATGTCTGCCCATTATCGAATCAAAACTCACTTTAGATCATAATCAGAGAATATTACAATAACTCGATGATGGTTTAAAGTGCGTTATAAATCATATAAATTTTGAAATTGATGCTAATTGTATCTCTAATTCTATTTTAAGATGTATTTTTGTAAGCATTTGATAGTTTGTGTTTCTAATGTAATACCAAACTTATATTAATTCAAGGCTGCATATTATACCATGTTAAAGCCACATACGAGACACATACATGAGGACAAATGCATTGTTGGTCGGCGCCACCTAGCGTGCATTAGCAGAAGTCGTTTCGCGTTCGGTGTGAAAGGTCCGTTCTTCCACGATTCGCCTCACTTTTCCGCGTCGCGTTCAGTGTGAAAGGGCCTTAAGCTGGCTTGCCTGTTATCCAGCAAACACGAGGAGTGTCTGTGTCTGCCGAATATTATTGATTCTATTATTCGGTAGAATTTGTTATTTGTTTTAAAGTCTATTTGGCTTCGTGCACATTCCTGCTCTACCACCACGGTGGGGCTGTTGTCAAGTTGACCGGCACAGCCCTAGATATTGATCTCCTGATCTATAAAAGATCAACCTTCGAGCAATAATATTTTCTTCTGTCTTAGGTTCACAACTTCTACCGTGGCAGCGGAGGCAGCATGAGCAAGGCTCAGGAAGAATGGACCTCCGGTGCTTGGAAGAACCCTCACGTCCAACAGGCAGCACAGCAGGCAGCTATGGGGGCTGCACAGGGGGCCGTGAATCAACAACAGTACTCGGCTGCACCAACCTACAACTATGATGATCCAATGTAGATCCTTTTCAGCCACAGTGGGGGGAGGGGACAGAAACAGGGTGTTCGGGAGGGCGTTGCAAAGAGATAAAGTCACTAACTGGTTTAAATTAGGGGAGGGAGAAAGGAAGATATATCGACCAATTTAAATTCAAACAGGTTCCCACCAGTACAATACATAAGCGTTTGCTTAAACTGTTTTAAAAGTGTGTGATAGTTTAAGGAGTTGCTTTTGGTATTTAGACCCCATAAATAGGAAAGTATAAGTCTTGCCATGTGGTATTACGGCAGATTTAATTTACGGTTATGTAGTGTTTCTCCACTTATCGTATTTTAAACACTAGAGCACCAATAAGGAAACATTCCAAAGCTCACTATGTTTCTATAGTAAATAGATTCTCAGATGGTTGTCAGATTCGTCTATGTGGTATTTGCAAGCCAGATATATATTTTGGTTGGCTGTTAGTATTCAAAAACACATTTCGACTATTTAGCAAACACATCTTTACTCTCACGTCTTACGAATAAACGTAGGTTTTATGCACAGAGAGAAGAAAAGATCAACTTTCGTAAATAAATTGACTGGTATTTACTTGATCTCACAGATGAAAAGGATTAAGCTTATAAACATTACATTGTGTCTGTTGTACAAAGAGAGTTTGTTTTGTTTTGTCAGGTTTTTGTTTCATTTTCTTTGAAGGTACAAGGAAAGCCATATGTTTACATTGTTTTAGTTGTTGCATATTTTTGTTTGCGTTAAAGGTTTTAATATGTTTATTTGTGTTGTTTTACCTCAGGACTTATTTTAATGCTGATGTACTTTAGCTGACGTTCGGCTAACGAAACCGATTAGACAAAATATTTGTACATGTACATTTTGTACGTTTGTACATTAGTTCAATTTAAATGCTCTCGAATAGAGTAAATATTTAATCTACACTTAGCCACAGGCTTGTTAGACAGTTCAACCCGTTATGATCTAAATCTGCTGCAAAGGTTTTCAAGTTGTTATTATTGATATCACAGAAATCATAATCTGAGACTGAATTTCTGGGTGGTTTATTCTCCACTGAGTTAACCTATAACTAAACACATTATGAAGTAATATTGTCACAGGTACAGTATATACGTATGTGGTGTCAAACTAATTATTGATTACTTACTCTTACAGGTTAAGTGATGTACAGAAGTACTTTGCTCCCAAAAAATGATGTCCCATTTGTGATTTTTCTCGACATTTTCTGAAAATACTTGCTCTATTATGCACCGACAAGCAATTTCTGTGTGAAATTCCTGAATTACGTAAATTGAGTAGTTCTGTCAAATCGATTAATCGCGATTAATCGCATGTAACGTAAAAGTTTGTGTGTGTGTGAATATATATGTGTGTGTGTGTGTGTATATATATATATATATATATATATATACACACACACACATTTTATCGCATCTATTATGTTAGATGCGATTAATTGCGATTATAAGATTTGGCAACACTAAAATTTAGAGATTTAAAATCTTTCAGACTTGCAAATTGTGGATTTGTAATATATAGTAGAGCTTTTAGTTATATTTGTTGTTCCAATTCTGAATTTACAGTCTATCTATGAAGAGCTGGTTAGTGATGGTTGACGGTAGATCTGGGTCATAGTTTAAGGAGTATAAAGAAAATAAAGTATGAAATAGATAAAAATAATAGTGTACAGTATATGTAATATGTCATCTCAATGTTTCTATCAAGGCTTGTAAAATACTTTTAATCATTTCAAGAACTGTGAAACATTCAATACGCCCATGCAATGTGTGATATTATTCATGTATGTGTGGGGAGTTTTTCTATGTACTCTTTTGTTTATGTAAAGATCTTATTGTTATAATTTCGAAAATGTGTGTATTTGAGTGTTTTAAGCGTAACTGTTCCACAGTGTGATGCTTGGTACACAGTTGTGGGGCTTTTGGTAAGACAGGATTTTCTGAAGTTTTTTCCCTGATTGAAATCCACAGTCCTGTTGCGCCCTCTGGTGGACTGGATGTATATAACTTTACCTGTTTTGTTTTCTGACAGTCACCCAAGAAAACTTGGACAGAAGCAATATCGATATCTGTCAAGCATGATTTGATTAAATCAACAAGAATGTTATATTTCAGCCGCACCAGCAAAAGCTACGGTCACTGTCCTTTCCAAGACCCACCATGTTCTTTTTGTGCCCTGATCTTCATGCCTATGTATTCCAACAGTAGATAAAGCCTTGTTCATACTGTAAAGTTAAGTGAGTGGAAAGATGCCAGTAGACTAACATAAAACAGATAGTTGTCTTTGTATAGTGAGTTGTGTGTGGTGCTTGGTAAATTTGTGAATTCAACCAAACCTCGTGCCATGTGTGTGTGTGTGTGTGTAGATGTTAATTATTTTGTCAAGTCTAAAGGTGGGATGTATTGTTGACTTGGAGACAAGAACTGGTACATTTAACAGGTTTCTGTTTTTATTTTTTTGTAATTCTTTCCTGAGTTTTAATGGTCAAACATTTAAATGATTTTTTATTAATATCAATTTAGCCATATTTTCTTTCCCTTAGCTACAGTGTTTTGTGCACTTAATTTGTAACAAATGCAATGTAAACACATGTTTGGTTTCCTCAGAAAAACTATACTTAAAACAAACAATCATGCAAACATAAAGCTCAATAGTTGTGATTTCTGAAGGTGGTTGTTTTTGAAGTTTGAGATGAATTTTTTTTTTTTTTTTGNGTTTTTGAAGTTTGAGATGAATTTTTTTTTTTTTTGGTTCAGTTTGTATTACTTTTATATTATTTTGTCTCTCCCTGATGGATAATAAACAGATAATGTTTACTCTGTGTCCAAGTCTTTATAGTCAGCTAAAAAATAAAACCATAAAACCCATTTTAATTACTTCAATAAAATAAACATGTAATTAAATACAATACAGTAAGAAAAACCTTAAACTTATTTTATTTCAGCCTGTTGCCAATGCAACATTTTTCATTTAGTTTAAATCGAAATAGAATTAAAAACTAAAACGGAAATAAGAAATAAAAACCTATATAGACATTTTTAAAAAGACTAATAAAAAAAATAAAATAAAAAAAAATTACCAAAAGTTTAAGTAAAATGAAATGGAAAATATTAAAATAAAAATAATTCAAAATATCAATATAAACTATAATTGTATCTCAATTATACTAAAATAACACTGAAACCTTAAAGTCCACCTGAAATCAAAGTTTAAGTTTTTTTGCTTTTAGTATATGTTAGCCTTAAGGTTATGAATATGCTAGTGTACTCCAAAACAATGACAAAATTTGCATTTAGGAGATCAAAACTGTCTCTCACTTCCGCTAAAACAGATCACGGATTTTCATGACATCATCGCGGACTTCAGCTTCTCATCAAATTTTCTGTCCAATCAAATGCTCTCTAGAATCTGAAGTCCCGCCCCCTCCTACACACGCTAAAGCTGAAATCGGACATTTTTTTGCATATTTACTAGTTTCTATATGGTGAATGGCACATAGTGCACTATATAGGGGATAGGGAACGATTCAGACAGTGTAAATATACTTTCCATTGATGTGAATGAAGTCAGAGCGGATCATACTCACGAGTCGGCACAGACCACAAAACGTTCGGACACATTTGAGTTCCACAAACAATGCTATATTTTAAAGCAATAAGGAGGAGAAACGGTTCGAGATTATGAGGAAAATTGGGTTTTACGAGCTCAACAGCTCTGGCCGAGCTGTGATCTAGGCGAAACGCTATTGGTTATTTTGAAATAAAGGGGAGGAGCTTCTGGATATAGCCACCCCTGTCTTCCTGTTTCATTAGAAATTATGTCAACAGTTAATAAAGCTGCTTGTTCCAAGGCACTTCAGTGGGCATTTAAACACATTTTTTAGATGTTAACAGATATAGGCCTATGTATTGTACTTTTTTTAAACAATCATGCTATACTATTTTTTTTGCATAAGATTAAGTTGTTTTTGGAAAGTACAAAGGAAAAAAAAAACAGCGCCAAGTGCGCTAANGTGCGCTAAAATTATTATTATAAATTATATTATTATAATCATTATAGTCGCACATTGTTCATGAGAGGCAAACCGATCCAAAAGGGGAATAGCAAATAAGAGCGGTTTTGGCGTGAAACCTATGGGGAATTCAACAACACTTACAGAAAAGATTGTAGTTCATATTTGATGCAAAATTAGCTGGTCTCAATTTTTTTTTTACTTTAGCATTACAAATATGAAGCAACAATCAGGCCTGGCGTCAAGGAAGGGCTTGGAGGGGCTTAGCCCCCCCTGCAATGATCTGAATGACCCACCCCTCCACCCCGGGACACAATTTAAACACAGAAAGCCCCCCTGAGAATTTATAAAGGCCTATGTCGTGTGTCCTGGCGCAGGACTGCCAACAACTTTTAGGCGTAGGCCCTCCATATTGCATTGCATGCTATATCTGGAAAGCATCTGTTGTGTACAAACATCTGATAAAAAGCACCCCCCATATTCTAAACATCTTACAATTCATTTTCTAAATGTCTATTTAACATCTGACTGGAAACATTTTAGAGACTGTCAGTTGCCCTGAAAAGTTAAAATGTTTGTTTGTTGATGTTTGTAATTGTAAGTATATTTTGTCAAAACTTATCTTTTTGTCTGTATCCATTCACATTTTAATGTCGATTTGAATATGTTGTAGGTCTGTTGTGAGTTGTTGTGCCTGACCCCCTCCTCTCCCTTCAACTCTCCATCATTTCCACACCCTTTTGTTGAGTCAGAGATGTGAACCATGTGAAACATCCACCAGTAGATGGCACTAAAAGCCTGGGTGGATTGCATCTGGTCTCCACTTACTGAGAAAAGTATACTACCATCTGTTTTTCAGCATAGGCTAGAGTTTGTATACTCAGCATTATTTAAAAAAGTGTGCATGAATAGAATATGATTTACTACATGTGCAAAAATGTGCAGTATACAGCACAATGCACTTGTCAACTGTCATTTTAACATCTGCATCTCGACTCATTTCTTGACTAAACCTACAAAACGCAATACATTTTTACACAAACTGGGGAACAAAAGGCAAAATAACCATATTCTGAGGTAATAACTTGATGCTTCTCAGTGAACTTAACATACAACATGGTAAGGTCATGTGGTGACAACTTAGCATACTACAGTTTGAAAGAACTTAAAGTTGAGTTAAAGACCTTTTTATGACATTTCATTTAAAACACTGAAGTTGCATTCAGTGAAAAGACTACATGAAATCAGGAAGTGTGTTTTGTTTCAGTCTTTTCAAAAAGAAATAAGACGCTTTTAACTAGACAAGCAGATTACAAAAAAATGGGCTAGCATTTTGTTTCAAGGACAAGAATTTAGTCAGTAGTGAATGAAAACAAAACCATTTGCATCACCATTTTGGGGCACTGAAATACGTTTCCTCCAACAGCTAGTACTTAGCCCTAAATGCATGCATAAATTGCCACACATGCAATTAGGATTGCATTAGCTTTCCATTTCTTTCTGCAAGTCTCAAAAGCTCAGCATTTAGTCCTCATTTCCAACTTTTAATAAAAGGGAGCACTTCAAATGCATTTTAGTGCCCTTGAACCTTCAAAGTGTCAAGCATCTAAACCACAAATCTAGAAACATTTCCTAAAGAAATGTGAGTAGTGCTTGAACATGCTAATTCTGTCACGATACCGTAGTTTTTGCCGTTTTACCATCCGCAAGTCAAATTGTCCAAAAGCTCCAAAAAATAATAGCACACCTCTCCCCAAGATGTCTCACAATTTTGAGGTATCATAAATGTTTATAGCACAAATGATTGTTTTGTT
Source organism: Anabarilius grahami (assembly GCA_003731715.1). Lineage (NCBI taxonomy): Eukaryota > Metazoa > Chordata > Actinopteri > Cypriniformes > Xenocyprididae > Anabarilius > Anabarilius grahami. The sequence continues at coordinate 1,309,245 of RJVU01037426.1, read as the reverse complement.
TAACATTTTTCCTCTCTACTTTCATCTCAAATTGTATCTGTTATTTCTAGATGACTGTTTCGGAACCGTATTCCTGAATACACTATTCAGACGATTGCTTGTTTTGTGCGAATCGTTCTCATCAGTGTTCCCAGCAGATACACCTAAGAAATAATGAGGGCCTTTGTTTGGGACAAGCCTCGCAGGATGTTTTGAAGAATCATTATAGAGAGGTAAATTAGAATTTCAAACTTGCTGACACAGTCCCCCGGTCGATTCGTGATTTGAAGAAAGCAACAGGAAAATGAATACAGGAGGCTGAAGCATCTTTTCCGCATAATTGTGCTAGGGCGAGCGGTTTCCCGATGTACTTGCGTCTGTCTTCTATTCATTACCGATCTAAATGGGATAATCTGGTCCGCTTCTATTGCTGCAGAGCCGTCGCATTCACGATTCACGAGCCTGCACTGCAACACTGAATTGAATTAATTTGGTTCCCCAACTGAGGTGGAAAGTGGATGAAAAGATCTGAGCAGAGAGCGAGCTTGGAAGTGTACATGAATTAATGTGTTTGTCGGAAGTAGGATGGAAGTGACAGGACAAGGGTGAGTGGGACTAAATGGTAGTGTGTTGGGTAGCAACTATGAAAGAGGAGGGAAGAGTTATGGAAGAGAGATCATAGGAAATGAATGCGAGTGTTTGAGGACGAGTGACTGAAGGAGAGAGAGAGAGAGGGAAGGGGGAGGTTTCCTAAGTGCTTGAGAATCAGTGACTGATAGAGGACAACATTGCAAGAGAGGTGTTGAGCATGCATCCGTCTCTAGTGTTATCTGTGCATGCTCAGATGGGGTAGGAGATACGCTGCACGGTACGGGGCACAGTGGGAAAAGCCTGGCAACTCTGCGGAAGCTTTTTATAGACATATGGGGAAGCAATAAGTCCAAATGGCATCAATTCTGAAGCAAAGCCACAAAAGCCATGAGAAGACAAGCTACTGACTCCTGCCTGATTTCTGGTGTGGGTTAGCTGAACTGGATGTCCGGAGCTCTCTTTGTCTCAGAGTGATGGTTCTTCCTATCAGGACGTGTCAGGATTGCCTCTGAGAGAAGCAATTTTTGGCTCGTCCTCCCAGGTGTCACACCGGATGCGTTCTTTTTCTGCCAGCTCGATTGGCAATGTGACTTGTTCTTACTATTCTTAGTGCACTATTTGGATACATATTTTCTTCACATCAAATACTGATGGCTCCTGTACTGAAGACGTTCTCTTCAATGTAAAATAATCTTCATGATATACATTTTTGAATAAGTTTAATTGCAATGGAGGTTGTGTATATAGATGTGGAGAAACTGAAAAGATTCACAGATGACATTTGGTATGTCACAAACCTCTCAAAATAGAAGCTCAAAAGGGTGTTTTACTTATTTATTTTCTGGCTGTCTTAAGAACAAAGGTTCTTTCATGCCAAAAATGATACCATTTGATTTAACTTTAACATCATACGGAAAAGATCAAAGCTTTGCTGAGAACAGTTTGTTTCAGTGCTGAAACTTTTCCAATTTTCTTGATGCCCTTTCCTTTTTGAAATTTTTCATTTTGAATTCCCTTAGAAATACTAGATGTTCCTGGACTGAATTCAAAGTTTTCTAACATCAGCAGTGCCACAAACAACTATGCTGAGATGTTCAGATCAGAGAATGGGTCTTTTATCCAGATAGGTCTAAACAACACTGTGGTGGGCTTCAGACATGAAGTCCAGTGTCCTGTCCCCTCCTGGCTGCCGCTGCTGCTATCATCCCCATGTGAAGGATGTTTCACGGCACAGCGCTAGGACCAATTGAACCAAGCAAGAGCCCTGACCGGAGAGCAGAGATCCGCAGGCACATTAAGATGGTCATGGAACAGCTGGAGGAAGTTCTTGCTGAGCTCAAGGATGTGGCGAAAGAGCTCCGGGAGGTAAAGCACACACTTTGGGCTTAAGGGATTGCTTTGATAAAAGTTGATTTGAAGACTCTGATGATGAGATGTTTTAACCCTTGGGTGTCCAGTCCTGCTCCTGGAGGGCCAATGTCCTGCAGAGTTTAGCTGCCCAAACACACTTTCCTGGAATTTTCTGGTAATCCTGAAGACCTTGATTAGTTTGTTCAGGTGTTTGATTAGCATTGGAGCTAAACTCTGCAGGATAGTGGCACTCCAGGAGCAGGAATTGACACCCCTTTTTTAACCCCACAAGGGGCGATCTACAAGCTACTACCATTGTGCCCTTGAGAAAGGCACTGATCCCTACACTGTACCGTGTAAGACCCGAAACATACTTTATGCAAGTATGCAAGTGCCTCTAGCTATGAATGATTGATTTTATTGCATTTCGAAATTTGCTGAAAGCAATTCATAATGCAACAAAAGTATGCATTCACATTCTCAATGTTGCTTTACCATTGTAAATGTTGTCGACATGTTTGTAAGTAGCTGCCTGAACAGCACACCCTGTTTAATGGGATTGACTAGGGATGGACAAGTCCGGTCCTGGAGGGCAACTGTCCTGCAGAATTTAACCAAAATACAATCTTCAGGATTGCTTGAAAATTACAGGAATGTGTGTCTGATTAGGGATGGAACTTAACTCTGCAGTCGGCTTGCTGCGATAGTCGGTGTTACCGGTGTTCAGCCCCAACACCGGTTACATCACTTGCCCACCACGGTACCACCCCCCACCATCGTTTAGATTTTTTATAGTAATAAAAATAATTTAGTTCAGTTAGAGAACAGACACTACAATTAAAAACTGAACGTGTCAACTCAATGCAGTGAGAGTCGCAGCACAGATCAGCAGCAGAAGTCAGATTTCACCTCACTTCGCCCATTTCGCCTCACTCGACTGAAAAGACAATGGCGGATGATTTAGTTTTAAAGGGAAGTGTGAAAGCGTCTATTTAAGCGATTATGTCATTGTACTGTTTTGTTGTTGTGTTTTTCATTAAGAATAATAATGAACCCACAATTCAAGCCAATTCAAGTTGATCTTCCATAGGAATTGAAAATGCTCGCTCTGCGCCAGTGGACACGCACCATAAGCGATTTAAAAGCGAGGTGGAAAAAGAAGGAAAAAGTCCAACATCCCCCCCACCCCCCGTGATACCGGTATTACCGGTGTTGTCACATGTTGATTAACAGCTGGGAAAATTTCCTTACTGTCACATCCCTAATCTGCAGGAGAGTGTCTCTCAAGAACCATAGTTGCCCATCCCTGGCATAGACATATGAAGGGTCACCGTGATTTTGCCAAGACAGACATATTTTGTTGATCCTGGAACAACATTCCTATCCGAAAATGTAGTCCTAACCTTTTCCCAACCCCTAAACCTAACCCTTCCCATAACTTATTTCTAAAATTAGAAGGAAATGATACTTGAATAACACTGATGTGGAAGCACCTAACAAGCCTAAACTTGACAAAAACAGAAAATTTGTCCCTCAAATCTGATTGGTTGATTGGATTGTTGTTCCAGGATTAACAAAGATGTTGATCCAGGAACATGTTGTACTTGGTGAAATCACATTCACCACATATGAAGGTAACTCTATCACTCCATTGTGCACTGGGGTTTGTTAACATCTCAGTAACACAGGAAAAATGGGTCTTGCAATGGACTGGAATTCACGTTAATGTTTGTATACTTTTTTACTTTGGTTTCTGGCCTATTGAATACTTGCTAACTATACACAAATACAGTGGGTATGTTTCATAATCATATACAAGGTCACAAACACATCCATGCCCCTGTGATACGTCCACCTAGGGGCTGTTGACTGGACAGCTTGTCAGCCAAACAGCAACCAACAGATAGATTAACAAGGAGATAGACTTGCAGGATGACACCCCCCACACACGCCATGACATCCCATACAAGCAAGATGTCATCTGTGATGCCTAATTATCACCCGGCGAATCAGACAATGGGTCGACATGTGCGGGAGCGCATCTGATTTCCTCATTTTCTCACCTGTCAATGTCTCATCTCTTTTGCAGTTATCTCCCTTTGTGCTGGGCGACTGCTTTCAGCATTATGTGAGAGGACATCTCCTTAATTAATCTCTTTCCTCAGGTGGATATCTATCTGTCTCATTACTGTCACTGAGTCTATGAGTGTCCCAGACTGGCATTTGTCTCATCATCTCAGTCACAGCTCCTCTGGATTTGTCTCATTTGTCTCCTTGGCCAAGTTCAGGCATCACCGGTGGCTCTGCCGATCTTGCCTGAGTTAACACCTCCATCTGTCACTCACACCTTGCAGCAGAGCCTTATTGTTACTACTGACATCTTGTTATGGTTATTAGTTTTGCCATACGCTCATCTGTCTTTCAGCTGTCTCTTATTCCATGGATAACAGCCAAACATTTGTCATGATTCTGAATTCTTTGCTGCCAAGTGTAACCAGTACACTGCTCACTTATACGCCTTTGCTTAATCCATGCACACAGAATTATGCAGATGTCTAAAGTTCTTTTCATGCTTGTGTAATTAAATATTTTGGCAAATTTGATCATGCTTTCAGCTAGCAATAAAAGTGTAGTACTTTCAGCTCCATTTAACACAGTTCTATCATGTTTAACCCTTTGACACGTACGATCACACCGGTGTGATCAGTCTTGGCTGGTCCCAGGAGTGTACGATCACACCGGTGTGATTAGAACGTTCAGCGCATCACGTGATCAACTGCCAAATTCAAATGTGCTGCGCGCTTTGGCTGGCGCTAAACCAGAGACGGACGTGCGCAGCGCTTTTCATATATTACATACATGCAGTGTTTTCAACCAAATAATGTTTATTTTAGGTTTCAGACATTTAAATACAAATGAGTACTAACAAAACAATATATTTAGAGTTTGTAAAATACACACTGATGTCTATAGAAGCGGAAATAACAACCCTTTCCATTATAATTAGACGACACAATTTATTCATAACAGATACACGTTGTGAAAGTAACTTTAAAGCTAACTCTATTCTTCCCCAGTTCACCGACTCACTTACTTTCATGTATTTCGGGAGAAGTGGATGAATTCACATGTTGTAAATCCAACAGATCCGATTCTGATGAGAAAGTTAATGTTGATGTTGGTCGATGTTTTTGAAAATCTTGGTTGCTTCAAGTAGCCAGGGTACACTTTTGAAAAATTATTTGGCTAAGTTTTGTTAGCAACTTTTGTAGTGTGCTTTTTTCAAAAGCTTGACTACTCAAATAGCTTACACACTACTTTAAAATATATATAAGGGGTCACTGTCTCTTTAATTACAGTATGTCTATCCAATTAGTAATCAAAATTGTAAATCAAAACAAATAATTATCATATAACAGTATGAAAATGTTGCTTCTGAATGTTCTCCTAACGTTCAGTTTATGTTTTTTAAAAAAACAATTCTTGGTTATGTGAATGTTAAGGGAACATTTTTATCATTTTATCATGTTTTCTGAATGTTCTGAAACAAGTAGTAACATTTCAAAAAACATTAGACGAGCATCCAACTAAAACTTTCCTGAAATTTTTTTCCATGAACTATGTATTAATAATGTTTTATTAAAAATGCAAACATTTTTAGTACATCATTAAAGGCCAGAAAATTTGAATGAATATTCTATAAACGTTACTGGAAGAACATTTGTTCATAACGTTGAGAGAGCCTTGCCAGAACATTTGTCAAAGTTCTGAGAATGTTCCCATTAGCTAGGAAGGTATATACCTTGAATGCAATGTAAGCTCTTTTGGATATAAACGTCTGCCAAATGCATAAATATATATGTAGACAGATATGATAATATATATGGAGATTATTTTCAGAGCAAATATATGGGGAAGTCAGCAATGCATGATGAAAAATGTATGAGGGAATCTCTTTCTGAATCGAATAGTTTCTATCAGGTGTTTTGGAGGCTCCAGCCAGCCTCCAGGAAAAAATCAATCACTAAAGAAGACCAGTGCTGGCGATGGGTCTGTTTCTTACTGCTTTTAAATCAGGTTTCCTCTCACAAAAAGTTTCAATTGTTCAAATGCTTGTTCTGACTCACACTCTGTTCCAAACACTTTGTTTAAAAGCCTTCTGGGAGGGTTTGGCAATTATCTGACTCCAAGACCCGGGGTTCTGCAGGTAAGATGACTGTAAGACAAAGCGGATTAAAAAAAAACATATGGGTTGTAACTTGTGTTGCACCAGCTGCTTAATTAGATTTAGATAAGGGATTTGAACAATCCTCTAAATTGACTTTAGTTTTTTGATCCTTTATTATGAATATAACTTTTATAACTTCTTTATTTTGTAAAACATCTGTTATAAATTGTTATAGTTCAGAAAAGAAATGAATAGATATTTTGAAAAATGTGGTAAAAATTATGTACACTCACATGAAATGATGATGCCAGTCATGATCTTGGTTAGAATAATCCCGTTTTATTTTACATTGAGAGGGTCGCCTCATGGGAGCGGCCATTTTGAGATCACATGACCAGCCAGTATTTGACCCACTTTATTTTTGTAACGCCCCATTATTGGACACTTCATGCACAGAAATAAATGAATCGTGACTAACTGCAAATAATAATGCCTTGAAAAATTGCCATTGGTAACTGAAAACCTTTGCATAATGAGGCATCTACACCACTAGGTGTCAGTGTCAAGTAGACAACTGATATATCAAACAAAAATACTTAGTGATTTTAAAGTTGCCATGAAACGGAAGTTGCGATAATCTTTTCTTTGCTATTGTGTTTATATCCGAATGAAACCAACAAGAAAAAATGTAGAGTGGGATTTGATTGGATCATTGTTTGCTATTGCTATGACGATCTCAGGTGAGTCACAGGTTGTCCCGCCTTCCTACCAAAAAATACATCATCAGAGAAGAGAAAAGATATAATTTCAAGGGGAAATCGTTATAATCGAACGAGGGGAAGTTTATTTTCATTAAAGATTACGAATAATGATATGCACGGATAAATCCTTAAAGGGTTAGTTCACCCAAAATTGAAAATTCTGTTATTAATTACTCACCCTCAAAGACCTTCGTTAATCTTCAGAACACGAATTAAGATATTTTTGATAAAATTCGATGGCTCAGTGAGGCCTCCATTGCCAACAAGATAATTAACACTTTCAGATGCCCAGAAAGCTACTAAAGACATATTTTAATGAACCTGACTACAGTGGTTCAACCTTAATGTTATGAAACGACGAGAATACTTTTTGTGCGCCAAAATATTTCAAAACACTGCTTCATGAAGCTTCGAAGCTTTATGAATCTTTTGTTTCGAATCAGTGGTTCGGAGCGCGTATCAAACTGCCAAAGTCACGTGATTTCAGTAAACGAGGCTTCGTTATGTCATAAGTGTTTCGAAATTTCAATAGTTTACCACTGGGGGGCGTGACTTTGGCAGTTTGATACGAACTCCAAACCACTGATTCGAAACAAAAGATTTGTAGCTTCATGAAGCAGTGTTTTGAAATCGCCCATCACTAGATATTGTTGAATAAAGTCATTATTTAGTTTTTTTGTCGCACAAAAAGTATTCTCATCACTTCATAACATTAAGGTTGAACCACTGTAGTCACATGAACTGTTTTAAATATCTCTTTTTCTAGGCATCTGAAAGTGTTAATTATCTTGCTGGCAATGGAGGCCTCACTGAGCTGTCGGATTTCATCAAAAATATCTTAATTAGTGTGTAATTAGTGAACGAAGGTCTCTGGAACGACATGAGTGTGAACTAACCCTTTGATAAACACTGCAATATCCCATAAAAAAACAAGAATTGTCCATTTGGATTTCATGGTGACTTTAAAGGGTAACTTATATAACAACACACTGTATTCATTGTAAAATCACTGTAACACATGCCAGTGGTTAATTACTTTATTTCACATTCCTCAAAGAGCATATTTCCATAACTTACTCTGATTATACCAATAACATGTTTGTAATTTACATTACATTTATGCATTTGGCGGACAGTTATATCTGAGTAAACTTACATTGCATTCAAGTTATACGTTTTATAAGTTTATGTATCATGCGTACCATGGGATTCGAACCCATGCCCTTGGCGTTGCTTACATTGTACTCTTACTGAGCTATAGAAATGTGTCATCTTCATGTGTACAAGTGCACAGCACGCAACAAGAGTACTAGCCATTTGTTATGCGCAATGCCTCCTACAACAGTCATGACACTTGGGAATCTCTATAGGTCAGCATTTCTGCTTTGCAAGGTGTGCATGGCTCCTTATGTCATACCGCCCTCCACAATGTAGCAATTTTCAGACGGTCTCTGTCGAGCAGCACTCTGATCTCTGATCAGTTAGTGTGTGGATGGCAGGAATGCATTAAACATGAACTGTCTGACAGCAGCGCACATCAGGGCACAACCCCATGAGAGATGATCTAATACCTCCTCCAGACAGGACCTTTCAGTGGAGTCCCAAAATGTATCTCTCTGATAACCGCACAGCGCTTATCATACTTGGCAGTGTTCGATATATACTTGTAAATAAAGTACATTATGTTTGTACAGTCCTTACTTGTCCGCATTGCAAAAAGCTTGGCATTGTTTACGTATCGTGTGCGGTGTGAATGAATATTTGGGCTGTTGAATGCCTGTCATTTGGGCTTTTCCTGTTTACATTTGACTGCTCATTACCGAATCCCAACAGCCAAAAGCCCGTGGCTCGCTGCCGAATAGCCGATCTGCTATATTATAAACACTCATACTGCCACATCCTGCAATTGAATGCGATGAGAAAGTTTGACAGCAGCAAATCACTGAGCTCATTGAAAACAGAAGCAGCGCATAACAGAACAAGCTGTCATTAATGACTCTGATATTTTAATTCAAACGCAGTGCTTTATCATCAAAATCCAAATAAAACAGTATAAATATAGTATAAGCTGCTTAATATTGACAGAAGGCACGTAATGAGTTTGCAGTGTAGTCGTATGTTTTAAATCTGAATGGTATTCCATAGCCATATATGTATGTTACATAATCTGATTAAAATCTACAGACAGACTTTCTGATCAAAGAGGCTTCCATCTGTGGTATCGCTACTCCTGTGCTTTGTTTTGTCTCTGAATTGTATGCACCAGCCTTGAGACCCTGCTCAGAAAAGGAACTGGGTAAAGCAAGAGAAGGAATATTGATAAGCGTATGGTTGAGTTCTTATGTAAGATGCAGTTACTAGCGCAGCAGGAGGACAAATTCCCTTCAGCACAAACATATTAAATATTCCAATGCCAGTGGATGAAATGGGGTGAGATTGGGGAATAAATATGGAATAGATAAATATACATATACATAAAAGTGTATATATATATATATATATACACTCACACATACAGTATATATATACACAGTATCTCACAGAAGTGAGTACACCCCTCACATTTTTGTAAATATTTATCTTTTAAATACAAACCGATTCCAAAAAAGTTGGGACACTGTACAAATTGTGAATAAAAAAGGAATGCAATAATTTACAAATCTCATAAACTTATATTTTATTCACAATAGAATATAGATAACATATCAAATGTTGAAAGTGAGACATTTTGAAATGTCATGCCAAATATTGGCTCATTTTGGATTTCATGAGAGCTACACATTCCCAAAAAGTTGGGACAGGTAGCAATAAGAGGCCGGAAAAGTTAAATGTACATATAAGGAACAGCTGGAGGACCAATTTGCAACTTATTAGGTCAATTGGCAACATGATTGGGTATAAAAAGAGCCTCTCAGAGTGGCAGTGTCTCTCAGAAGTCAAGAGAAGCAGAGGATCACCAATTCCCCCAATGCTGTGGTGAAAAATAGTGGGGCAATATCAGAAAGGAGTTTCTCAGAGAAAAATTGCAAAGAGTTTGAAGTTATCATCATCTACAGTGCATAATATCATCCAAAGATTCAGAGAATCTGGAACAATCTCTGTGCGTAAGGGTCAAGGCCGGAAAACCATACTGGATGCCCGTGATCTTCGGGCCCTTAGACGGCACTGCATCACATACAGGAATGCTACTGTAATGGAAATCACAAAATGGGCTCAGGAATACTTCAAGAAAACATTGTCGGTGAACACAATCCACCGTGCCATTCGCGGTTGCTTTCTAAAACTCTATAGGTCAAAAAAGAAGCCATATCTAAACATGATTCAGAAGCGCAGGCGTTTTCTCTGGGCCAAGGCTCATTTAAAATGGACTGTGTGCAAAGTGGAAAACTGTTCTGTGGTCAGACGAATCAAAATTTGAAGTTCTTTTTGGAAAACTGGGACGCCATGTCATCCGGACTAAAGAGGACAAGGACAACCCAAGTGGTTATCAGCGCTCAGTTCAGAAGCCTGCATCTCTGATGGTATGGGGTTGCTTGAGTGCGTGTGGCATGGGCAGCTTACACATCTGGAAAGGCACCATCAATGCTGAAAGGTATATCCAAGTTCTAGAACAAAATATGCTCCCATCCAGACGTCGTCTCTTTCAGGGAAGACCTTGCATTTTCCAACATGACAATGCCAGACCACATACTGCATCAATTACAACATCATGGCTGCGTAGAAGGATCCGGGTACTGAAATGGCCAGTCTGCAGTCCAGATCTTTCACCCATAGAAAACATTTGGCGCATCATAAAGAGGAAGATGCGACAAAGAAGACCTAAGACAGTTGAGCAACTAGAAGCCTGTATTAGACAAGAATGAGACAACATTCCTATTCCTAAACTTGAGCAACTTGTCTCCTCAGTCCCCAGACGTTTACAGACTGTTATAAAAAGAGGGGATGCCACACAGTGGTAAACATGGCCGTGTCCCAACTTTTTTGAGATGTGTTGATGCCATGAAATTTAAAATCAACTTATTTTTCCCTTAAAATGATACGTTTCCTCAGTTTAAACATTTGATATGTCACCTATGTTGTATTCTGAATAAAATATTGAAATTTGAAACTTCCACACCATTGCCATCTGTTTTTATTCACAATTTGTAGTGTCCCAACTTTTTTGGAATCGGGTTTGTATTTTATTATATCTTTTTATGTAACAACACCGAAGAGATCACACTTTGCTACAATGTAAAGTAGTGAGTGTACAGCTTGTATAACAGTGTACATTTGCTGTCCCCTCAAAATAACTCAACACACAGCCATTAATGTCTAAACCGCTGGCCACAAAAGTGAGTACACCCCTAACTGAAAATGTCCAAATTGGGCCCAAAGTGTCAATATTTTGTGTGGCCAACATTATTTTCCAGCACTGCCTTAACCCTCTTGGGCATGGAGTTCAACAGAGCTTCACAGGTTGCTACTGGAGTCCTCTCCCACTCCTCCATGACAACATCACGGAGCTTATGAATGTTAGAGACCTTGCGCTCCTCCACCTTCCATTTGAGGATGCCCCACAGATGCTCAATAGGGTTTAGGTCTGGAGATATGCTTGGCCATTCCATCACCTTTACCCTCAGCTTCTTTAGCAAGACAGTGGTCATCTTGGAGGTGTGTTTGGGGTTGTTATCTTGTTGGAATACTGCCCTGCGGCCCAGTCTCCGAAGGGAGGGGATCATGCTCTGCTCATTCATGGTTCCCTCAATGAACTGTAGCTCCCCAGTGCCGGCAGCACTCATGCAGCCCCAGACCGTGACACTCCCACCACCATGCTTGACTGTAGGCTAGACACACTTGTCTTTGAACTCCTCACCTGGTTGCCGCCACACACGCTTGACACCATTTGAACCAAATAAGTTTATTTTGGTCTCATCAGACCACATGACATGGTTCCAGTAATCCATGTCCTTAGTCTGCTTGTCTTCAGCAACCTGTTTGCGGGCTTTCTTGTGCATCATCTTTAGAAGAGGCTTCCTTCTGGGACAACAGCCATGCAGACCAATTTGACGCAGTGTGCGGCGTATAGTCTGAGCACTGACAGGCTGACCCCCCACCCCTTCAACCTCTGCAGCAATGCTGGCAGCACTCATATGTCTATTTCCCAAACACAACCTCTGGATATGACGCTGAGCACGTGCACTCAACTTCTTTGGTCAACCATGGCGAGGCCTGTATGGTCTTGGCCACCGTGCTGCAGCTCAGTTTCAGGGTCTTTTACATTAGATCAACTGACATGATTTAGAGTGCGCACACGTAATATCTGAGCCAGAGAAGAGCCACGAGGACACTATTGAGAGCGCGCAAGTTTGTGGAGAGATTCGTGCTGCACATTACACTGATGCGCTCTCACGTTAATGTATTACATTAATGCGCACTCGAAATGCGTCGTTAATGCCATAGTAACTGCCTCAAGTGAACTATAAAAATGAAAAGAATGTCGCATCTGAAAGCTGCAGTACTTTTTTATTGGTTAAAATAAAAAATTGTTTTTTAACACTTTTAAAAACCTTATTCGTCAATGACCCATAAATATTGACAAGACTTCTACAAGACAATATATTCCATATAACATTCACTTAAACACACATAGTTCAGTAAGATTTCACAGAAGTTCACAGAAGTATTAATTTACCAAATAATATTAATAATTTACCAAAACCTGGTTGTTACTTGAAAAAGTTTTTCTTTTTTCTTTTACTAGTCTTTCTCTTTGTCTGTATGCAGCCATTTAAACCTAGTGAAGACCCTGTCTGTGCATAAGTAAAATAAATAAATTTGAAAATGGTGTTAAAAAAAAGATTTTATTACATTTTAATGAATGTTGCAACCCTCCCCTGTTATGGGGTCAGTTGCAACATTTTACTTTGTCTATTATATAATATTATATTATATTATATATTTGTCTGTATATTGTATTAAAATTTTGGATTTCCAATACANACAAAAAGTCACTAAGAAACTCAAGAAAAAGCAAAAAGTGTTGCAACCATCCCCACTCTCCCCCTATTTATTATAAATGTATTTATCTGTGCACATCATTATTTTTTTTATTCATATGCCCCCATAATCTTTCATCAACATAACTTTGTAGTTTTCTAAAATCTCTAGGGCGGGACAACCTGTCAGTCACATGCGATCCACCAATAGCAAACCACCATCCAATCAATTTCTGATAGTCAAAATCAAGTCCCATCCAACACTTTTTCTTGTCTGTTTCACTCGGATACATCAGAATAGTGAAGAAAAGAATATTATAACTTCCACTTCATGCTGACTTTAAAAATATTGTAAAAGAAAGAAAGTCAAACAGGTTTGAAACAACATAAGGATGATGACAGAATATTAATTTTTGAGTGAACTACCCCTTTAAGAGTGAACAAAAGCTTCAGATATAGTTATGAGAGTTATTTCCTGACATTTATTCGATTTTCTCTTTTTTTCCATTCAGGTTGTGGCCCAAATTGACAAGTTAACAGCAGATATCGACCTTGACTCAGAGGATGACCTGACACTAGTGTGCTGCAGCGAGGACCGTGGAGACCTCTTGCACAATGAGACAATATCCGACAACCTTTTACTGCACAATCCTCTCCGTAACCCAACAACAGCTAAGAAGCAAGAGTTAGACCTCTATCGCAGGAGCTGTGGAGACTTACCTGCCCTCAATGGACCATTAAAGGCCCCAAACAGCCCTAAAGCCTCCTGGCTCTTTGGATCAGGAGGAAGGATTCATTCTTACGACAAGACGCTATATCATGCATTGTGCTGTGATGATGATGATTACGATGAAGACAGAGGGGAACTGAGATCATCAAGGCTGTCTTCCACAGACTCTGTGTTTTCATCTTCGCCTCCAAGGTTTCTGACTCCCAGATGTAAACGTAAAACTTACTCCAGCCCGGACTCGAAAAAAAGAGCCCTCCGTAGCTGCAGTACGCAAACTGTATCTGATAAAAGCACACAAACTCACTTCCCATTCATTCCAGCCAAGCAAAGATCTTCAAGCGACTACAAGAACTAAAACATCTGCAAGCATCCCAAAAACTCACAAACTTTTATTATATTTTATGCTCATGCTGTTCTGAAACCATGACTTTCTTTGTTCTGTGGAACACAGAAGGTGAATTTTTTTTTTCAATATAATAAAAGTAAAAGAGAACTAGAGATGTGAAGGTACACAATGACAAAAAAAAAATCACTATAAGAGTAGTCGTTATGATTCATTTAAAATCTTCTGAATGTACACTACCAATCAAAAGTTTGAAATAATTAAGATTGTAATGTTTTTGAGAGAAGTCTTTTATGCTCTCCAAGGTGGCATTTGTTTGATGAAAAATACAGTAAAACAGAAATAATGTGAAATTGTAACGATTCCCTTTGTTTCTCTTTCATGGACTATTTTGATATTCTTTCTTCCTGTGGTTTAGATCCTGTTTCCTTGGCTGTGTCCGTAATCACCCCCTATACCCTTTAATTCGGTACAATTTGAGTGGACAGCCATTTGTAGTGGTGTCCAAAACCATAGTGGACATTATCAAGTGCACTCATTCAATCCCACAATGCACCGTAATAACGAGTGCACAAACAATGTACACTCAACGGCTAGAGAATACCCATAATGCACTGTGAGAGACGTGAACCGAATGAATTCCCATGTCTCACCAGAAGATGGCGCCCGCAGCTGAATCATCCATCCGTTTTCCAAACCGCTGGTCCAATGTGGGTACAGCGTAATATCATACAGTTATAAATTCCTTTTTAATTGGTTATTAAATTGTTTAATTAAGGTTTATACATAGTTCAAGATAAATCTTTTCATTTTCATTTTGTTCATTTAAACCCTCAATCATAGTCTGTTCATTGTCTTGTGTTAACGTTCATGTCTTTTATGGTTCCTGATGTTTAATAAATGTGAGTTCATCATTCTTCTGCATCAAGCCTCTTGTTTGGATTTATCACATCAAGCAAGCACGTAACAGAACACAAGACCTTGAACAAAAGAAAAGCATGGATCTAGCAGCAGCCTCTCTAGCCTTCGTCAAGGTGACCCGGCCATTGAGGATTTTGTAGAGGACCTTTTGGATTTTTTAATCAGGTGAATTTTAATGATGTGGCACTTGAAGACTTTTTTTGCGTTGGCTTAAATGAACATGTATGCGTACCAGGCTCCAAAGGCCATGGAGCTTGGTTTGCCATGAATCCTCTCGATTACTGGATCAGTTCCGGGATGAAAAATACTGACAGCCAGTGTGATGGATCCATCTATGAGGTCAGTACGAGAGGCGATCAAGTCGAGTGATGCCAAGTCCGGTGGTCTCAGCGCCGCAAAGTCCAGTGGTCTCAGCGCCGCAAAGTCCAGTGGTCTCAGCACCGCAAAGTCCAGTGGTCTCAGAGCCACAGAGTCCGGTGGTCTCAGTGCCGCGAAGCCAATGGCCTCAGTGCCACAGAGTCTGGTGGTTTCAGCACCCTCAAGTCCAATGGTCTCAGCGCTCTCAAGTCTGGTGGTCTCAGCACCTCCAAGTCCGGTGATCTCAGCCCCGCGAAGTCCGGTGGTCTCAGCACCGCCAAGTCAGGTGGTCTCAGCTCCAAGCCCACTGGTCTCAGTTCCATCAAGTCTGGTGGTCTCAGCACATCTGAGTCAGGTGGTTCCAGAGTTACTGACACTGCTACTGCCATCTTGTATGTTTGGGCTGCACACACTTCTACTGCTCCCCCTGAGGTGGTGGCAACCGTTACAGCTCCTCCAGAGGCAGCGCAAACTGCTACAGCTCCTCCTGAGGCATATGCTTGTAAAATCTCTGTTTAACCTGTGCTCCCTGTTATCTCTGTCATGGCCAAAGAGGCCAAATATGAACTCTCTGTCTGCCCTTCAGGGTGTACTCACACTAGGCGCTCTGAACCATGCCCGAGCGCGTTTGACCCCCAAAGCCCGGTTCGTTTGACAAGTGTGGTCGCTCCGTTCTGTGGCTGGGCGCGGTTCGTTAAGCCGGTTAAGTTATAAATTATAAATAGCCTATTTTAGGCAGTATCTTAGCGAAAGTGCATTTCTTCCTGTTTTCTTCCATTCAAAAAGTTGCATCGTATATGACATAAGCGTGCTTCGGCCGGGAACGTTAAGTGAAGTGTGAGTGCAGGCCAGCGGGGGAGTGGGGAGGGGGACAATCGTGCTCGGTTCAAAGCAATCGTGCCTAGTGTGAGTACACCCTCAGCCCCATCTGGTCTGCTGTGGTGGTCTTCTGCTCCGCTGTGGTGGTCTTCAGTCCCATCTGCTCCACCATGTTGGTCTTCTGCTCCACCGTGTTGGTCTTCTGCTCCATCTGACTGCTGTGTGGTGGTTTTCAGCTCCGCATACGCTGCCGTGGTGATCTCCTGCTCCACCCTGGTGATCTCCTGCACCTTTAGCTCCACCCTGGTGGTCCTCAACTCCCTCTCATCTCCCTTGGAGATCTTTTGTTCCACTGGCTCCACCCTGGTCACTGCCCAGCTTCGCCTTGGTCTCTAGGCCCCCTTCCGCCACAAGGGCCTGGCCCTCCATCCCTCCCCCTGTTCCGCCTCCACTCCACCACTCTCTTGGACTTTTTGTGTCAGTTTTAGGAGTGCCTGAATCTTTTTGTGTATTTAAACCCTCAGTCATCATCTGTTCACTGGCTTGTGTTATGTTTCATGCTGGTGTTTGTCTTTTACAGTTCCTGATGTTTATTAAATGTGATTTCTTTTTTTAAAATCTCAATTACCCCAAAGTTTTGAATGGAAGTGTGTCATAGTTTCCACAAAATTATTAAACAGCAGAAATGGTTTTCTTATTAATAGGAAATGTTTATTGAGCAGCAAATCATCATATAATAATGATTTCTGAACAATCATGTGACACTGAAGACTGGCGTAATGATGCTGAAAATTCAGCTTTACTATCACAGGATTTAATTACATTTTAAAATATATTGAAATAGAAAACATTATTTTAAATTGTAATAATATATCACAATATATCTTTTTTACTGTATTTTTTGTTCAAATTAATGTAGCCTTTGAGAGCATAAGAGACTTCTTTCAGAAACATAAAAAACTGTTAAAAAGAGTTAAAAAGCTGTAATTATACCAAACTTTTGACCAGTAGTGTATTTGTTAGGTTTGAGATAAAAATTGTAGTTATTCTTCACCAAAAATCTTAGTACTGGCACTTATTGGTGCATTCATAAGAGAATTAGCGAAAGTCTTTTTTTCCCCAGATCTTTTTGGTGAATTGGTTGATTTAGTTGACATAACCTGTCTGAATGATTCCATCTTGAGCTACTTTTATAATATTTTAATGATACTTTTACTGTGCTGTCATGTCCTTTTTAAAGCTTTAGTACAAATTCATTGTAATTAATGGAAAAGAGCGACCAGTACTTTATTCAAAATATGTCCTTTTTGTTTAACAGAAGAATGAAAGTAATTGGAATGGCATGAGGGTGAGTAAATGAAAACATTTTTCATTTTCGGGTGAACTTATAGTTTAAATTAGTTTGAAATGATTTTGAACTGTGCAATCTGTATGAAATGTTTAAGTCGATACTTATGATAATGATTACTGTCATGGAAAAAATCTCTGTTCTCATGGAGTTTGCAAAAAACTATTTAAACATTGTTTTGATTCATTATGAGGCATTATGCCAATATAGAAACAATCATGCATCTCGGCAGAACATTAACACCATTCCAAAGCCCCCTAACGAGTGAGAATTGGTTTCGGTCACACCCACACTGCGCAGTAAATAGACACAGTTAAATTAAGCGAGTAGTACACTTCCCCAAAGAATTACTGGAATATAAATAATGTGCTTTATATTAGGCTGTTTATTCTAAAACCCAAGTAAATTATTAATAAAATGATGAATAAAACTTTCTGGCAGACGCTTTATTCTGAATCATCTTCCTCTCACCAGGACACTGATTAATGAGTAACTGTTTTTCCTGTAATGTATGCACACATTTACCATAGTAACCATGGCTATGACAATAAAATTGCTGCATTAGTTATTGTCACAAAAAAAAGAAAAGAAAGAAAGAAATGAACAAAATGACAGAAAAGCTTTTTATACAGTGTTTAAAGAAGATACATTTATTACTGGTGGTTGCTAAAGTTCATATTTGCATATAAGGCTCATATAGGATCATTACTGCCATAATTAGGGTTAACGATTCAAACAATCCTCTAACTGTATTACATTTTGCTCTGCAGCTCATTCAGCACTGTTTGTACAGACATGAATGATATTTTAGATACTGTGGCTTATTGAGGAGAAGTCTGTTATTACTTGTGATTAGACTTATTATTTTTGCCTTGTGGACCATAAAACTTAGTAAAAATATTCATAGAATTGTTAAATTTAGAGACCAGAATATCATATTTTATGACCAGAATGAGAGTTTTGGGACAGTGAAGAACCAACAAGAAATCCAGCAAAAAGGGAATGTTCTGACAAGCTTCTTTCAAAGTTAGTCCTTTGTATATATATATATATTTTTACGCATACGCTGTACGCAGTCGAACGCACAGCCTTGCAAAGTATACTTCATTTGACTTGTGCGCGTACACAGGCGTTCGACGTATGCGCAGTTTTGAGTAATCTCTCGTCTCGAGTTACAACCCATGTAAATATATTTGTATTCTTTCATGCTGAGTTGTACTAATTAGGGTACTTTCTAACCTCTTCACACAGTCTCTCATCTATATAGGCCTCCGTCGTCGCTTTAGTTGCATGCGATCCGGTCTGTTATGTTTATGCAGTTTTTCTTTGACTACCTTGTGAATCATGCCCGGGGCACGGTTGGTTGATATCCACCTTGTGGATAAACTAATTACTGCAAAAAAATTTAATACGCATGTGCGTCATGCGTGTACAAGTACTTCTGATGACGAAATTCGCATCACGCGCACTGTACGCTGACCCTTGCGTATGCGTAAAAAGTGAGGTATACTTTGGGCTTTATGAACAAACATTCTTCCAGTAACGATAACAGCTGCACCAGCTGTGCGTAAATTACAACTTAGCATAGTTTGACATACCCACTGCGCAATGTGACGTCGGAGTGACGTCTTTTTCATGTAATTTTTGGACGTCCAAATTCGGTCCATTGAAGGGGTTGTTTTGTAACGCCAGGCGACGTCTTCTACACGTCTAATGTTGACGTCCGTGGGACCTCCGTGTAAGGGCTATTTATTGTCCAAATGTGGTCGTTTGTGGACGTCTTTTCAACATCAAATTTAGACTTATTTTGGACGTCGTTTTTATAACTTCTATAACTGTGGTCCCATGTTTCCAGAGGGTGGAGGACATGTTTTCTGTGCCAGTTAATATTCCTGTAGCTTTGTTTGGCTCAACTTCTAGTTTCAACAGGAAATGCATTACACCTTCGTATGCATCTCCACTTATCACCTGCTGCTGAGACAATCAAATGGAGTTTTTGCAAAATGATCTGGAACAGTATGCCACCTTCTGAAATGGGACTAGATCATTTTCCAAAAACTCCATTTGATTGTCTCAGCAGCAGGTGATAACTGGAGATGCATACGAAGGTGTAATGCATTTCCTGTTGAAACTAGAAGTTGAGCCAAACAAAGCTACAGGGAAATTAACTGAAAACATGTCCTCCGGCCTCTGGAAACATGGGACTACATACAACACTACAGTTATACAAATACAAATAAATCACAATTCAATATCACCATTTTCATCTTTTTTTTCAAAAATAAATTGCCCTGAATGGCATCAGAAGGGCACCAGACATATTTAGAGGAAACAAATTTAGAGGAAACGTTCACCAGCGATGCAGGTTGAAAAGCTGTGCCGTCATTTTGCAATGGTTGAACACTCGCGCGAAATGCCTGTCGTGTTGCCTCGGCCAATCAGAGTGGCGTTTACTGGTTGGGTTATGATGATGTGCTGCCTCGACCAATTAGAGTAACGTTGACTGGTTTTTGTCTCTTTGGTTGAAATCCAAAGCCCTTGATAGAGAGTTGTCCTTGCCTGTCATTTAGCTGCTGTTGGTTCTTTTTAAATTAGAAATAAGGAGGATAGGCCTAATATATGCTACCATGAAATTATTTTCTGAACTATAATTTCCCACAAATTGCATTTCCAAATAAATAAACAGATACATGCAAAAATACATGTATGCATAAAGAAATAACTTGATTAGGCTACTTTAAATAAACCAGTTAAAGAAAAATGAAAAAAAAAAAAAATGGCCTGAATAAATAAATAGGCATTCACATAATAAATCGTGTTTGTTTATAAATACATGAAGAGTATGTGAAGAGTTCAGATGCAAAAGCCTCTAAGTGCCATCTGAAATTCTTCTAGAATGATCATTTTTATAAAGCCTGCATGTACAGTTAAGTACTTTCACTTAAATGACAATAGGTAATTTGCATTGCCATTTAAGTGAAATTACTGAACCTAAATATACAAGCTTGATAAAAATGATCATTCTAGAAGAAAATTTCAGATGGCACTTAGAGGCTTTTGCATCTGAACTCTTCATGTATTAATCATGTTGATAGGCCCTATAAAACAAATATTACATATTAATCATGTAAATTTCCTGCACCTGTTAGACGTCCAAAAAAATGACCCAGGTCAAAGGTCAAATGTTGAACGTCAAGATGACGTCCAAGTTGGGTCATGGTTGGACGTCCAAATAGTGGACCTAGTTTGGACGTCGAATAGATGTTCAGAAATGGTCATGGACCGACGGACCTATAGACATGATCTGCACGTCTATCCGACGTCCAATGTTTAGTGGGTAAAGTTACAACTTATGCAACTAAATATTTCGTAACAGAGTTAGTCAGTTTCTTCTTGTTAGTTAACAGTAGTTACTAGAATGTTAATATTGATTTACTCATTTAAGGGGAGACACTACAGGCAAAAACACAGTTTTTTCAGGCACCTGTCAATTTTGAGATTTTGTACTTTTTGGCTTTTCATAAAGTGTTTTTTCAGGCTGGTGGAAAGAAAACATCCAAAATACACTTTTAAGTGTATATTTTATAGCACTTTATCTATTTGCATCTATAGATTTCAATTACAGTAAATATCTTTAAAGGCCGTTTTCTCAAAATGAGTTTTATCTCCTGCTCTGAGTCAGAAATCTCCACTTCAGCAGAACTTATATACACCAAACTTTACAGTTTTATTCCTATCTATATTCTGAAGGTTTTTTACAGAGGGATTTGTTGATACATAATTTGCCTGATTTTATACAACATTTTATTCCTAAAAAAAATGGTGAAAATATTTTTTTTTCTGGCTGTTGATAGTATTTTCTGATTTATAAAAAAAAAAAGTGATAAAAAGAGATATCCAAAATTCCTTCTGTAAAAGCCTTTGAATTTAATATGTCCAAAAAAATAAATGAGAACTGTGAACCTGACGTCATCCAATATTCAGATTTTTGTTCTAGAAATGTATGCAAATTAGCGCATATTTAATTAGATAACGCCTCATTTGCATATTTAAACATTACATTTTAGAAAACTTGTAATACAAAATTTTTTTGCAATTTNGTAAAAGCCTTTGAATTTAATATGTCCAAAAAAATAAATGAGAACTGTGAACCTGACGTCATCCAATATTCAGATTTTTGTTCTAGAAATGTATGCAAATTAGCGCATATTTAATTAGATAACGCCTCATTTGCATATTTAAACATTACATTTTAGAAAACTTGTAATACAAAATTTTTTTTGCAATTTTTTATGTAATCAATCACCTGGGGTAGTATGGTTATATCTATTAGTTAATGTTTTTTACCCTATTCACCTGGGGTGTCTCGCCTTAATTATTAAACGTTTTAGTTGGATGTTTATCAAATGGTTTTTTTTAAGTTTTACTTGTTACTTTTGAATGTTCTCTGAAACATTCCCATAATGTTTGCAAAATGATAAAATGGAATGTTCCCTTAACCAAAAACAAACATTTTTAAAACATTTCAGAATCTGGAGGTTGTAAACGTTCAGAGAACATTCAAATATAGCTTTTTTTATAACTTAATGGAAACGTTAAGCCCAAAGTATACTTCGGCCATCCGCATTCCACAACGGCGCAGGAGACATTTTCAAAGTGGTGGGACCAAATTGTATGCAAAAGCCCAGATAGTAGGATCAGATTTCCAGATATCGGACCACCACTTCATGCTCACCATCGGACCACCATCATATATTAAACTTGCCTGATCATTAAAGGATTAGTCCACTTTCAAATAAAATTTTCCTGATAATTTACTCACCCCCATGTCATCCAAGATGTCCATGTCCTGAAGAACAGAAGGCGGAATGGCAAAGCACTTGCAAGGCGATCATTTGTTTTTATAAAGCATATACATTTGTATTTTTTTTCAAAAATGACCGATCGTTTCTCTAGATAAGACCCTTATTCCTCGTCTGGTATTGTTTAAAGCCCTTTGAAGCTGCACTGAAACTGTAATTTTGACCTTCAACCATTTGGAGGCCATTGAAGTCCACTATATGGAGAAAAATCCTGGAATGTTTTCATCAAAAACCTTAATTTCTTTTCGACTGAAGAAAGAAGGACATGGACATCTTGGATGACATGGGGGTGAGTAAATTATCAGGAAATTTTAATTTGAAAGTGGACTAATCCTTTAACTTCCTAAGCACTGGGACCATTTTGGGGATTTCTGCCTGGATTTGGTGTACCCAAATTGAAAAGCTTCCATTACCCACATACGGTGCTCTAAATACAAAAACTTGGTGTCATTTTACAGGAAGCCCTTTGAAGTTACATAAAACACTGCTAAAAATATATATTATAGTATATTTTTTCTGTGCTATAATAAAAAAACAAACAAACAAAAAAAGAGGCGTTTTATGATTTTGATCAGTTTTATTCTTTCAGGAGACACAAGACTCTATTACAATCTAGAGCATCCTCCAGATTTGTATAATTCCCTATATGTGCATCATTTTCTGTCACCTGTGTTGAGCATCACCTCAGCATCACCCGGCTGCCTCCTGGAGATGTGATGCCAGCTGTGCCAGCTGCTGCTGCTGCTCACTCATCTTCAACAGAAACAGAAACAAAGAAATTACTTTTATACACACAGTTTTTGCACTGTAATAATACCCATTTCACAATATCAAAATGTAGATTTACTGAAATGGCAATTCTATTCAAGTTTGCATACTTGCAGACAGCTGTGCGGTGTGCAAGCCATATCCAAAACGTATAGTTTTGACATTTTTTTGGTGCTGTTCTTTCATTTTAAAATAATAATAATAAAATCAAAAATGAGTATAAGCATTGTAAATGCAGTAATACAGTTTATACATACCAAACGCAGAGTCCTCTCGTCTCGTGCGTCCTCCCCATTGCGTCGCTACCCGAGGCAATAATCACTTTAGTTTCCCTTTCAAAGATCTCTTTTATGGATGCCATCGATGCTTTTCCATTGCTAGATGTGATTATCGAAATCAAAACAGTCCATAAACTATAAATCCTCACGAAAACTCACAAATACTTCAGTCCAGCCAGCTCGCGCCTAAACCGGAAGTGAATGTGAGAGATCAGCCTGTGTCAAATTTCTCTGTTTCTGAATGGACGGTTGGCTTGATTGAAATGTCCCCATGAACGCTAACTTTCGGGCATGATTTATATACCATTGACATGTCCTCGGAAAACGTTAGCACGCTTTGGTCGATGGTTTGGAGATTGCGTGTTTCTTCGGGAGCGCATTTCTTGTTCTGCACATCCGCGACAAAACAGTTGATTATTTACGAAAGAAAGCTCACAGAAATGTGAAAATGGTCTCATTTGAAAGAAAATATCCTAAGCTAGTTTGTAGCTTTTTTGATACAGTTTTTTCATTTGATACTGACTTAAGCAGCCCTTATCAAAAGTGTGGGGGTCAGTTTCTGTCTTTTTAAAACTGTGGGGGTCCTGACCCCCTGTCCCCCATGCCAACGGCGCCTGGTCCGTGCACTGTCCATGTGACGTAATTTTTGTCATCAGGAAGGTCCAGTTTTTGTGTCCGCATGGAAAAGGTGAATGTTGAGACAGAAGAGTCCACTAGGTGGCAATATGCAGTTGTTATGTATTGTGTTTTGGTTCTTGTTGTAATCTTTGAATGCCACTACTTTTCTTCTTCTATCTTTCCGTGCGAATGTTCTGTTAATGACACAACCCAGTGCTGCCCTCAGTTGTACTGCGCATGTGTCGAACACGTCCATCCGTGGTTAAATATATGAAAGTGAAAAGTGAAAGTGAAGTGACATGTGGCCAAGTATGGTGACCCATACTCGGAATTTGTGCTCTGCATTTAACCCATCCAAGTGCACACACACAGCAGTGAACACACACACCTTGAACACACACCCGGAGCAGTGAGCAGCCATTGCTGCGGCGCCCGGGGAGCAGTTGGGGGTACGGTGCCTTGCTCAAGGGTCTCACCTCAGTCGTGGTATTGAGGGTGGGGAGAGCGCTGGACATTCACTCCCCTCACCGACAATCCCTGCCGGACCTGAGACTCGAACCCATGACCTTTGGGTTACAAGTCCGACTCTCTATCCATTAGGCCACGACTGCCCCAGCTTTGAAAGCTGTGCGAAAAGTATGCCTTGGCATTTAGCAAAGACTAATAGAATAACACAAGACGCGTCACTCGTATTATTATGAATGGGAGAAAGTGCAACGGGCAATATGGCGGAATTAGTCCCGCCTTCTAAATAAGAGCCAATCGCTGATTGGTAAAGTCATCGCGTCACTGCAGCGGCCGTTAGAAGCTCCGGTTCCTATAGAAACAGTCAGACGCGCGCCTCCGAAATGAGACACAAGAGACGAGCATTTAGGACTGCACATGAGCAGTAGTTTGATCCAGCCAGGAAAATACTATTTTTTGTCATGAATCGAGCGTTTATTGGTGATTTCAAATATGAAATTTAATCGAAAGCTTGGCAAACAGCTTTAGAGAATTTGATGTTTCCCCATTCAAAGAGATAGGAGCTTGCATGCCCAAGAAGAGTTTCAAAGATGGCAGCCAAGTGAAATGACTTGTCTTAAAGGGATTTTGCCTTTAGCAAAACATTCTTAGAACATAGTTCTGTTAGATGGGAACAGCACAACAGAATGCTAAAAAAACAAAAACATTCAGAACATTTAACAACCAAATAACAACACCCAGACAACTACCACTCACATTTTTTTTTAGAAAATGTATAACTCTGATTATATTTTTACAACTGCAAATAACTCCTTTTGTGTTCTACTGAGGAAAGAAAGAAAAGTTTCAAAAGACATGGCTGAGTAAATGATGACAGAATTGTACTGTACTGTCCCTTTAAGCTTCATTTTATAAGGATAAAATGCCCAGCAGTGTCTGTAATCATAAGTGTAGACAGTGTAGCGGGTCAGACGGAGGAAATTAATTAAGAGACAAGACTCACTGTCCATAGTGTCAAACACATTAGCTGTGCCGTATCTGAACTTTGACATTGCGGGCCCGTTCCTTCAAAATACCTCACAAGGTCGTGATCTGAGTTCATCTGTCAGTGTGAGTGAGGTAATTTAATTGGAGTCTAAATCATAAAGCTTTACCTCGGGCCCATTTCAACTGGAGACGGCTGTTATGCAATCATCTATAATAAAAAGCCAATCATTTAAACTGCCTTCAAGGGCCACTGTGCAGTTCTTTTTATGGAATACCTTATACAAGTAGAGACCAATTATAACTAAGGCAAACACGAAGTTGAAAATTACAGTTTAGAACTTATAGTATTTTGATTAGAACTAGAATTTATATTATTTTATTAGTATTATTATTATTGTTTTATTATTTCCTAAGACAGAATCAACCTGACTTCATTTGTTTACACCAGTATCATTTCAGTATTGATATATGCTATTATAGTTTTTGTTAATATTTTTAATTCGATTTTTTTTTTACTTTTTCTTTTTTTCTTTTCATTTTAGTTAAAGTTTTGATAATTTTCAGACAGAAAAATCAACTGCACAGTTTCGCAATGCTTACAGAATATTCCCTTTTAAACCAAAAGATATAACCTTCCCCCTGTTCATGCTGTTCTTGTCACATTTCTTTTCACTGGGGGATCCTTTCTCCTGATACTGGATTATTGCAGTTGCTCTTAAAATGGTTACACTCAGCAGTGGTTATATTCAGCAGACTGTGGAAGTTGGTTCCATGTCAAGGACTTCCAACAAAACACAGCATTGTGGCTCTGTGCCTGAAATTATTTGTGCTGAGAATTACCTTGTGAGAGTCGGTGGCTGAACACAGAACTCTACTAGACAGTAATTTATGATACATGCAGACATGATGTAAACATCTTGACACTTATATTGATCTTATCGAGCTCAGTAGTTCAACTCTGTTATGGGAAAAATCATAGTAAACAGTTTTAGAGAATACAAGTTAGAATTCTAGGTTAGGCTTATTAATATTTAAAGTCAACATGCAATGGAAATTCATTGATTTTGTAAACGCATGCTTGGTAACACTTTACAATAAGGTCTCATTTGTCAACATTAGTTAATGCATTAGTTAACATGAACTATGAGCAATATATATTTACAGCTTTTATTAATCATTGTTAATGTTAGTTAATAAAAATACAATTGTTCATTGTTAGTTCATGTTAATTCACAGTGCATTAACTAGTGTTAAGAGATTAACTTTTGATTTTAAAAATGTAGTAGTAAATGTAGTAGGAAATGATTATGGCCCTCTAGCCAAAAAAAAAAAAGCCTGTGTGCGAAAGAACATTGTTTTGGTTGTGCTTCGGTTCTGCGTAACTGTCCAGATGAATATGGTTATCCTACTGCTCATAAAAACATCTTCTACTCACTCACTACTTGACACGTTTTGAGTTTGTCTTTTCTGTTCTTGTCTGAGTTTCTAGATTAGTTTCACTGTGTTAAGTTCATGTTTGATTTCTATCATCTGTTGTTCATCCATTCCCTCGTTAGTCATGTCAGCTATCTCATTACTTTGAGTAGTCCCTATGTATTTTAAACCCTGGCTGCATCCGAAACCGCCTACTTCTGTACTATATAGGGGGAAAGCAGTAGCCGAGCGAATAAGTATTTTTGAAATTATTCAAAAAAGAGTAGGCGAGAATTACCTGGGTGACGTATTAATTCTTGCGAGATTCGGACATGCATCTACTTTAAGTGCGTCCGAATATGCCTACTTACCTAATATATAGTAGGGGGAATGCAGTAGGCGAGCGAATAATTATGTCCGAATCCTTAGTATTCAAAAAAGAGTAGGCGAGAATTACCTGAGTGACGTACTAATTCTCAAGAGATTCGGATGTGCGTCTACTTAAAGTGCATCCGAATATGCCTACTTACCTACTATATAGTAGGGGGAATGCAGTAGGCGAACGAATAAGTATGTCCGAATCCTTAGTGTTCAAAAAAGAGTAGGCGAGAATTACCTGGGTGACGTACTAATTCTCAAGAGATTCGGATGTGCGTCTACTTAAAGTGCATCCGAATATGCCTACTTACCTACTTTATAGTAGGGGAAAAGCAGTAGGCGAACGAAAGAGTAGGTGAGAATTACATGGCTGACGTAATAATTCTCACGAGATTTGGACATGCGTCTACTTAAAGTGCATCCGAATATGCCTACTTACCTACTATATAGTAGGGGAAAAGCAGTAGGCGAGCGAATAATTATGTCCGAATCCTTAGTATTCAAAAAAGAGTAGGCGAGAATTACCTGGGTGACGTACTAATTCTCAAGAGATTCGGATGTGCGTCTACTTAAAGTGCATCCGAATATGCCTACTTACCTACTATATAGTAGGGGGAATGCAGTAGGCGAGCGAATAATTATGTCCGAATCCTTAGTATTCAAAAAAGAGTAGGCGAGAATTACCTGGGTAACGTACTAATTCTCAAGAGATTCGGATGTGCGTCTACTTAAAGTGCATCCGAATATGCCTACTTACCTACTATATAGTAGGGGGAATGCAGTATGCGAACGAATAAGTATGTCCGAATCCTTAGTGTTCAAAAAAGAGTAGGCGAGAATTACCTGGGTGACGTACTAATTCTCAAGAGATTCGGATGTGCGTCTACTTAAAGTGCATCCGAATATGCCTACTTACCTACT
>RJVU01037426.1:1268952-1280882 GCA_003731715.1 Anabarilius grahami | reverse complement strand
GCATGCTTGGTAACACTTTACAATAAGGTCTCATTTGTCAACATTAGTTAATGCATTAGTTAACATGAACTATGAGCAATATATATTTACAGCTTTTATTAATCATTGTTAATGTTAGTTAATAAAAATACAATTGTTCATTGTTAGTTCATGTTAATTCACAGTGCATTAACTAGTGTTAAGAGATTAACTTTTGATTTTAAAAATGTAGTAGTAAATGTAGTAGGAAATGATTATGGCCCTCTAGCCAAAAAAAAAAAAGCCTGTGTGCGAAAGAACATTGTTTTGGTTGTGCTTCGGTTCTGCGTAACTGTCCAGATGAATATGGTTATCCTACTGCTCATAAAAACATCTTCTACTCACTCACTACTTGACACGTTTTGAGTTTGTCTTTTCTGTTCTTGTCTGAGTTTCTAGATTAGTTTCACTGTGTTAAGTTCATGTTTGATTTCTATCATCTGTTGTTCATCCATTCCCTCGTTAGTCATGTCAGCTATCTCATTACTTTGAGTAGTCCCTATGTATTTTAAACCCTGGCTGCATCCGAAACCGCCTACTTCTGTACTATATAGGGGAAAAGCAGTAGCCGAGCGAATAAGTATTTTTGAAATTATTCAAAAAAGAGTAGGCGAGAATTACCTGGGTGACGTACTAATTCTCAAGAGATTTGGACATGCGTCTACTTAAAGTGCATCCGAATATGCCTACTTACCTACTATATAGTAGGGTGAATGCAGTAGGCGAACGAATAAGTATGTCCGAATCCTTAGTGTTCAAAAAAGAGTAGGCGAGAATTACCTGGGTGACGTACTAATTCTCGCGAGATTTGGACATGCGTCTATTTAAAGTGCATCCGAATATGCCTACTTACCTACTATATAGTAGGGGAAAAGCAGTAGGTGAGCGAATAATTATGTCAGAATCCTTAGTATTCAAAAAAGAGTAGGCGAGAATTACCTGGGTGACGTACTAATTCTCGCGAGATTCGGACATGCATCTATTTAAAGTGCATCCGAATATGCCTACTTACCTACTATATAGTAGGGGAAAAGCAGTAGGTGAGCGAATAAGTATGTCCAAACTGTATGAAATGTATGTATGCATTTATATTATAGTAGTACCTTGAAAAAGTAAATTTTAAGAAATAAGCAGCTTTATTGAGTGTTTGTGCCCAAGACACTAACAAAAAAGGATTTACAAAAATCACATTTACATTTATGCTTTTGGCAGATACTTTTATCCAAAGTGAATTACGGGGATGATCAATGTGAAGTAACCTGGAGTAAAGTGTCTTGCTCAAGGCCACACTGGTGGTGACGCTGCGGAGATCGAACCAGCAACCTTCTGCTTGCCAGTTCAGTGGTTTAGCCCACTACACCACAAAAGTAATAAACCTAAAACAGAAATTAGCATGTAATTGTAAAAATATTAAATGAAATATGGCAAGAAACAGAATGCTGACATGAATTATAAAACGTTTTAATCTTTTTTACAGGTAGTCATGCTGATGGAGAGCAGGCACACGAGTGTTTGGAGCAGACGCAGCAGCAGCCAGATTGTCCTGCACATCTTCTCCCACTATTGCTTCAAGGTTGTGGTGTTCAGGGGTCCATCATCATGGTCGTCCTCATCCTCTGGATCCCCATTGAGAAGAGCTGCAATGAGGGACATGATGGACGGCAAAGACAGGTGAAGGTGTTCACGGTGGTCAGCTGCTTCATCAAAATAAAGCTGCAGAACTGGCACAGCTGTGTTGAGATGGCAGCAGGACTGTAAATAGGTGATTGTTAGAACAATAAGTTTGAATAAAGCTTTGTTTCATGTGTTGTTGACTTGTATATGTATTTATTTATTGTGATGGTTACTTTTATTCATTCTTTAACTCATTTGTTTCCTATTGTTGTCAGTAAGTTTATTTTAATAATTCATGCATTAATTCATTGCTTGACTGCAAATTGTGATGTATTCACCTTGGCTGCATTTGTCTAGTGTGTATTCACGCATAGCTATGTCATATGACAAAGCAAATTACATTTTGCTTGTTTTACTAAAACATAATTTTCAGTAAAAAAAAGGGTAATTAAGTTTTTGTCAGCATTTATCATTATTATGTTGCGTAAGTGTTGGGGTGTGCTAGCAATGCAATTCATTCTGGGCTAATCTTATTTTTAGGAGTAATACTTACATTTTCTGAGTACAAAATCAAGAGTCTTCTTCAAAGGCGAAATCGTCGAGCAGCTGCACGACTCTTCTTTGTGCAGTCATTGCAAATGCTGAGGAAAACCGTTCTAGGTAGGGCTGTCGAGTTACTGGTGCTATGAGGTGTTAGTGCACCTGTCACTTATACCTTTTTTTTTTTTATTGCATAGCTTATAATTGCAGAACTAGAAGGGTAAATAACATGGTTGTATCTTTAACGATGAACAATCATAATGACAAAAAAATCAAAGATCATGGGTTTGTGTACATCATAGTATGAGATTATATACACAGAAAAAAAGCACAATGAGTTAAATATCTGAATAATGCATCATAAGGCTTCAAAAAATATTTTGCCTGAGTGATGAAACAGTTAAATTCAACAAGAAAAAGAGGAAAACATAGGAGATTTAAGCCACTTTTGCTTGTGGATGAAATTGTTTGCATATAAAATTAAGAAATTAACAACATATTCAAGAGATCACGATTTTGGGTTTTCATAATAAAAAATAATATCTTTAAGGTTAAAACTGGGGGTCACATTAGTAGGGTTAAAAATATAAGAACTTAAATTAACCCCAAATATTTTGGTTATACTACAATCACAAAATAAATGGGCAGCTGTTTCTTCAACAAGACAACAAAATGAGCAAGTTTAATCAATATCAAGATATTTACAGAGAGATTAATTAAACCTGTCACTCATCTCTTTTTAAGTTGTTGCGCTTGTGATAAAGTCGTAGGTCACGTGATAAAGTCGTAGGTCACATGATAACGTCAACATGGCGAATGATGTCCGGATCGCATTCATACTCAATGAGATTAGTACCTACTCTTTTAGGCTCGTTAAGTAAGTACCTATTGAAATTAAGTACCTACTCATTGAGTAGGCAGTTTCGGACGCAGCCCCTATGTTTGGTTCTGTTGAGTTGTCAGTTCTACGGTGCATATGGTAAGGTTGTTCTGTTCATGTGTATCGTTCCTGAGTTTTGTGTAAATAAATACTGCTTGCGTTTAGCTCCTGTATTCATGCTTCATTGTAACCAACCGTGACAGAAGAACTGACCTAAAAACCAGTCTGTTCCAGTGAGAGAAATTCACAAGTCTGTTCCTGTGAGGGAAATTCCAGAGCCCGTTCCAGTCCTAGAGTCAGCTCCTGAGGATGCAGCTCCAGCCCCTGACCAGAGTCCAGTGAAGGCTCTAGTCCCTGACCAGAGACCTGTGCAGACTCCATTCCTGACCAGAGTCCAGTGTAGACTCCAGCCCCTGACCAGAGTCCAGTGTAGGCTCTAGTCCCTGACCAGAGACCAGTGCAGACTCCAGCCCCTGACCAGAGTCCAGTACAGACCCCAGCCCCTGACCAGAGTCCAGTGAAGGCTCCAGCCCCTGACCAGAGACCAGTGAAGGCTCCAGCCCCTGACCAGAGTCCAGTGAAGGCTCCAGACCCTGACCAGAGTCCAGTGACCAGAGACCAGTGAAGGCTCCAGCCCCTGACCAGAGTCCAGTGAAGGCTCCAGACCCTGACCAGAGTCCAGTGAAGGCTCTAGTCCCTGACCAGAGACCAGTGCAGACTCCAGCCCCTGACCAGAGTCCAGTGTAGACTCCAGCCCCTGACCAGAGCCCAGTGAAGGCTCCAGCCCCTGACCAGAGTCCAGTGCAGACTCCATCTCCTGACCAGAGTCTAGTTAAGGCTCCAGCCCCTGACCAGAGACCAGTGCAGACTCCAGCCCCTGACCAGAGTCCAGTGCAGACTCCAGCCTCTGACCAGAGTCCAGTGAAGGCTCCAGCCCCTGACCAGAGTCCAGTGCAGACTCCAGCCCCTGACCAGAGTCCAGTGAAGGCTCCAGCCCCTGACCAGAGTCAATTGCCCACTCTCATTGTCTCTTCATGTCTCCAGACATTGTGGCCAAGCCTAGTGTCAATGCCACGGAGGCCAATCCGCCATGGCCCCCTGAGTTACCTGCACCGTCCTGGCCCCCTGAACTGTTGGCGCCGCCCTGGCTCCCTGAACCGCCTGCACTGCACTGGAGGTGTCCTGTTCTACTAAGCCCCCCCCCCCATTCTACTGTCCGTTATGGCGCAAGGACGCTTCTTGTGGGATGGGGGACTAATGTCAGGGTTATATTGTGTTTCATTGTGATTATGTTCATGTTGCTATCTTTCCTTTCAGTTCAGTTCTCATTTCTAAAGTTAGTAAGTTCTCCCTGTTTTGTTCATTCCTTTGTTGGTTCTCGTCATTATCTAGAGTGGTATGAGTATCTTCCCTTGTGTATTCTCTGTGATTATTATTATTAATGTGTTTATCTTGGATTACATGTGTAATGCCACTTCTTATTACCACCATATATGTGACATCACGGTTGTTTAAACCAATGAGCATTAAGCTGTGTTAATAAAGATAATTGTGGCATCACTAGCCCATCATGATATTAAGCTTTCTTTATCTGGATAATGATACTGCATTAGTCGTGTCCCAGTCACTAATCTCTTCATGTACATGGGACCAAACTGGGACAAAAGTTTTAATGGGGTTGCTTGTAATCAAACCCATTAGCCTCTCCTTCGTTCATTGAGTTTCCTGATTGACACATAATGTTCATTTATTCCATATATAACGATCCCTTAATGCTGGTTTCCAGCCCCTTCAGAATGCTTATATTCAATTCTCATCAGACCTCTGCAGACAAGGTCTTGAGCCTAATTAATCAAATTAAAGAATCCATTCCTCAGCCTCTCCATTAATCAAGCTGTACTGTGTGATGTGAATATAAAGTGACCTTACTGGAAGAGACTCCATCAACCATCAAATCACAAACACGCTGCACGATACGCACACTCTCACACTTCTCTACAGTAAGTACTGTGACTGAGAAAAGGGCTACTTCAAAGGAACCCAAAAATGAAATTCTGGCATTGCTTACTCACCTGTATGATTTTTTCCCCATGAAAAACAACAGGTCTCTATGCAATTATAATGAATAACAACTGCTTCAAAAGCCACAAAAGTTCTTCCTGAGTTCATCCTTTTTTTAAACCTTTTGCATCTCAAAAATGTCTCTTGAGACAAAGACCAACATTGTTTCAAACTGTTCAAATTTTAAAAGATACCAAAATCTGCAATCAAAAATCTAAAATTTCAATATGAACTCAAACTCATATACACATAAGTATATATCATAGGTCCCATTACTGCAGTTTTTCCTCAAACACTTTAACCCTGTAAAGCCTGCATATGAAATAATAATATATTAACAGTTTAATGAATAACCTTCAGACAAAATCTAAAAATATATCTAAAAAAAATTGTTTGCATCAGGTTTTATGGCTCATATAGTATGATAGTGAGAATATGGAGCTCCTACTCGAGGAGGTAAAACACCTTAATTTAATACAGAATGCAAATGTGTTCAGTTTCTGATATTTATATGGCAGAAAAGTAAGAATAATTCTGATAGCTTGATGTAATGTACATCAATGAGTATAGTATAGCAGACTACTTACATAAAATGCATATAAATATCAATTGTCACTCATATCCGCCAATAACATGTCTTAGTAAGATGATATAATGCTTTTATGTAGTTTTTATTCTGGAGGGGAAACCATATAATGCAATGCAATACAGTGATTGTTGAGAGATGAACAAATAAACGTTCCTCAAAAGTCTGATGTATCATATTTAACACTCATATTTTAACAGATTTTTCTAAAAAAAAATAATGAATGGATAAGCAAGTAAACTGAAATACAACAGTTTTTTCAGCAAAGTTTTGTTGATAAATTAGAGGCCTTCGAAAATTGTGCATCAAATATGATAAAGTAGGGTTTACAGGGTTAAATGGTCTTGCAGTGTAATATATTTTTTTAAAGTTTACAAACATGTAATGACTCTAATGTGTATAATGTGCATAAAAATGTTTAAAACAGCTGATAATAGAGTATAGCATGTCACACCGGAGGATATAGTCATTAGTCTGTGAGTTCTGAAGAAAAATGTAAAAGATTTCTCCTAGTCTCCTGCTACAATGGGGAAGTCTAATTTCCACTTCAAATGACCAAAGTCTGAACGGTCATGGTGGTAGTGTGGAAGCGGACACTGTTACTCTAATCTACGCCGCACAGACTTTCAGACTTGTCTTGATCTTTAAACAAGCCCAATGTGATGTCCCTTTGTAGCTGAGCCATGTTCCACCGGGTCTGGCTGAACAGGGCGTCTCTTTGCAGGGTGTGAAATGTCTGGACTCTTCCTCTATCCCTGTCATAACTGGTGTGTCCTGATTCCCTCAGGCGCTGTCAGGCGTGCAACACTGAGTGGAAGAGCTCAGCGAAGACTGGCGCTCTCTGAGAAGCGTATCCAGCCAAGAGACCATCTGTCATAGCGAATAACTGCGTGACAGCACAAACACAGTCCTACCTCACTAAAACCCTGACTAGTGCAGAGAACTGATGGATATGAGGGCTTGGAAATAAAAGAACTGATCCAAACAAAACATTTCATGTCATAGTGGAAACGAATGAGTGAATATAAAGCAAACATTATAGATTCAAGATGCTATACTCTCTTTGAAAGGCTAATCATTTGGGTGGTAAGTGGTTATATATCATGTCTAGGTGATCCAAATAGCTAATTTATCATTATTAGCAGGAAGATCTGCTCCATTTACCAAGGACTTTAGTTAGCTAGTTAGCATGCTCTAGTTTGCCCCTACTGCCGTAATACACCCAAAGAGTAAATAACGAGTGAAAATGACAGAATTTAAATAGCATACAGCATTTACTAGGGATTCATAACAAAGCAACTGCCATTAAGGTGAAACAAAATGCTAACCGCTAACGCTAAATTTGAACCCTGTATCTTTGGCAAGCTAGTTTGTGCAAATTTTGTTGTGTGTTTTTGTCATTTTTTAATATCTATATAGTTTGTATTTTTTAATTTCAGTTTAATTTTGGTTATTTTAGTACATCACGTTAAACTAAATGGAAATGAGAAATGTTGCCTTTGCAACTAGGCTAACTGAAATAGTTTTTCATATATTTTATTTTTTTCAATTAACGTTTATTTTAATTCAAGTTTTTGTGTTTTCAGATTTTTTAAAACTAAAATAACCCTGGTTGTGGGTTCTCTGAGAGTCACACTCGTCTGTTTTTTACTTGTACTGCTGTGCTTCAACACTACACTGCCCCCTCTGTTCATAAGCGAGTACTACACTCTGTGGATACACCAGGAAAACTACGATTCCCAGATCCACTGTCTTTCCTGCATGACGTCATGTTGCACGGATGAAAACAGTCGCTTGATACTATTTATTTCAATGCAAAAGACAGATTGTTTACAAGATTGATAGATATACCTGTGCTAAAAAGAAAGCACATCATCTGCGCGCAGCTGTAATACATTATCAGATCAATGGCGTTATCAGAGTGGCGTCTGTCTTTAAAGCTGGTGGATCAACCATCTCTTCCCAAGTCAGTGCTGCAGTTTCCAGAGACTGAACCTGGAGATGTTCCTCCCGGCGAGTATCGAGTTTCCACTCTCAAGCAGTTGGTGTCGGCACAGATCCCAGATGCTATACCAGATCCTGAGCTCATAGGTAACAAATAATAATACATAAGACTCATTCATAATATTAGGTGACACAGCATTAATACCGTTAGATTTGAAATGATTACTTGAATAAACTAGTTAAAATGAATAGAGTTTGTATGTATGCTATAATCTGACGTGGACCTCAAAGTCAAATTAAAATCGTTAAGGAGCTGTCCAGCCCGTTATTGCAAGCCTTTTTGCATGTATTCCTGTAGACCAAATAGTATGTTATTATTAGTGCTTATTTTATATTATTATTTTGTATTTGAAAGCAATTCATAGAGACAATAGTCATCAATTTCAATAACTATTTAGGTTAGATATTGCTTTGCTGATACTTACTATAATAATTACCAGTAACTATTTCATTGTTATGTAAGCAATAAGGTACTGGAGGCTGTACTGTACCGTGAATAAGTCATGGCTAACAACGCCTTCAGCCGTGACTTATTCAGGATACAGCACTAGCCTCGAGTACCTTATTGCTTTTATAAAACGGTCACCACACAATACAAATATTAAAGCCAAAATATGTATCCATGCAACTTTCATGAATTAAACTTTCACTAAAAACCTTCCTTACGCCGGAAAAAAATAGTCCCTGACTGTGAACAGTAACAGAAGTTACATTATTATGCCATTAGATGGCAGCAAAGACTGTCTTTATGAGTGTGTCAGTCAGTAGCGAAGACTTTTATATCGAAAAGACTGAATTGTTGTGAACACGGAACAAGACGCAACTGACAAATGCTTTGACTAGCGCTGTCAGTCACGGGAAAACCCTTTAACTGTTAAAAGGACAAGATATTGTACCGGACGTTTATAATGATTTTTTTATTTTGAACATAGGACTGACCTGAAGGAAAATACTAAATCTGAATGCAGGTAATAAACTCGTTCAGTCGAACTTTTTCTCACAATACTCTTCTACATAATACAATAAGCTTCAATGAACAATATCAATGAGAACATACAGTTTACATTGTTAAGAGTGGTTGTTAAGGGTGTTGTGTAGTGATACGGCTATGACCGTTGAGTGAAGCGGTCATAGCCGTGTTTTATCGAGAATAATCAGAATCATATTTTAATGGTAGTGAATTCTTTGGTTCAGATACAAACTATTCTAATGAAGTGAAGTGAAGTGAAGTGACGTGACATGTGGCCAAGTATGGTGACCCATACTCGGAATTTGTGCTCTGCATTTAACCCATCCAAGTGCACACACACAGCAGTGAACACACACACCGTGAACACACACCCGGAGCAGTGGGCAGCCATTGCTGCGGCGCCCGGGGAGCAGTTGGGGGTACGGTGCCTTGCTCAAGGGTCTCACCTCAGTCGTGGTATTGAGGGTGGGGAGAGCGCTGGACATTCACTCCCCTCACCGACAATCCTTGCCGGACCTGAGACTCGAACCCATGACCTTTGGGTTACAAGCCCGACTCTCTATCCATTAGGCCACGACTGCCCACAAATTAAATTTTTCTGGTAACTGCTCAATAGTTCCCTATCTAAATAGTTACTAGTATCTATTCCAGGTACCTATTCATGACACACTGTCTATCCCAGTTGTTAGTAGTAACATTTCTTTTTGCTTGTCATATGTAATGACTAGTCAGAATGGCTTCTTCATAGTTTAATTGCAAATCTCACTAGTAGGATGCAATTTTATGGTTAAACAGTAACAGAAAACATGAAATTTTTTTATTAATACAATTTATGAGAAATCACACATTATCAATAACTTATATAATATAAAATAAAGGACACATTATCTTAGGTTTGTATTAGAAGTCTATCAGGCCCATAACAGGGTGGAAATTAGTCTTTTGCTTAAAAGTGTCTGTAATATATAACATAATGCATTTATATATACAACGATCAGGCATAACATTATGACCACTGACAGGTGAAGTGAATAACACTGATTATCTCTTCATCACAGGATATATTAGGCAGCAAGTGAACATTTTGTCCTCAAAGTTGATGTGTTAGAAGCAGGAAAAATGGGCAAGCGTAAGGATTTGAACGAGTTTGACAAGGGCCAAATTGTGATGGCTTGACGACTGGATCAGAGCATCTCCAAAACTGCAGCTCTTGTGGGGTGTTCCTGGTCTGCAGTGGTCAGTATCTATCAAAAGTGGTCCAAGGAAGGAACAGTGGTGAACCGGCGACAGGGTCATGGGCGGTCAAGGCTCATTGATGCATGTGGTCCGATCCAACAGATGAGCTACTGTAGCTCAAACTGCTCAAGAAGTTAATGCTGGTTCTGATAGAAAGGTGTCTGAATACACAGTGCATCGCAGTTTGTTGCGTATGGGGCTGCATAGCTGCAGACCAGTCATGTTAACCCTTGTCCACCGCTGAAAGTGTCAACAGTGGGCATGTGAGCATCAGAACTGGACCACGGAGCAATGAAAGAAGGTGGCCTGGTCTGATGAATCATGTTTTCTTTTACATCACGTGGATGGCCGGGTGCGTGTGCGTTGCTCACCTGGGGAACACATGGCACCAGGATGCACTATGGGAAGAAGGCAAGCCGGGGGAGGCAGTGTGATGCTTTGGGCAATGTTCTGCTGGGAAACCTTGGGTCCTGCCATCCATGTGGATGTTACTTTGACACGTACCACCTACCTAAGCATTGTTGCAGACCATGTACACCCTTTCATGGAAACGGTATTCCCTGGTGGCTGTGGCCTCTTTCAGCAGGATAATTCACCCTGTCACAAAGCAGAAATGGTTCAGGAATGGTTTGAGGAGCACAACAACGAGTTTGAGGTGTTGACTTGGCCTCCAAATTACTAAGATCTCAATCCAATCGAGCATCTGTGGGATGTGCTGAACAAACAGGTCCGATCCATGGAGGCTCCACCTCGCAACTTACAGGACTTAAAGGATCTGCTGCTAACACCTTGGTGCAGATACCACAGCACACCTTCAGGGGTCTAGAGGAGTCCATGCCTCGACGGGTCAGGGCTGTTTTGACAGCAAAAGGTGGACCAACACAATATTAGGAAGGTGGTCATAATGTTATGCCTGATTGGGGTATATATATATAATTCAAGATATTGAGCTTGAACTGTATGACTTATAAAACTTACATATGTCCCTTTTATGATGAAACGTAAAGACATTTTCACGTTTTCAAAAAAAAGAAAAACATTTTTGTTAAATTCTAGGAATGAATCCTAGATGAATCTTAACAAGATGGCAAACAGTTTTCCCATTATCTCCTATTACAGAATTAGTGTACTGTGGTAGAAAGTTAAAGGATGACTTGACTCTGGAGTCCTATGGGATTCAGTCTGGATCCACTGTGCATATCCTGAGAAAGTCATGGCCAGAACCCGTGATCCATCCCGGTGAGTCAAAGCAATCATATGTTCTTCTGTGGAACACAAAAGGAGACGTCTGGCAGAATGTTCACGCTGCTCTTTTACATACAACTGAAAATATTTAAAGACAGAAACAGTCAAGCTCCAAAAACAGACAAAAAGTTCCATAAACATAGTCCATTATTTACTCCTCTATGTTCTCCTATAGAGCCAGTGGACAAGGTTGCAGCAGCGAGGGAATTTCGAGTCTTGCAAGCAGCTCTTCACACCAGCACTGCTTACAGAGATTCGGTAGGTTGACTAGACTGTAGGTGAGAGGCATACCGATTCAGTACTGACCATGAGTGTCTCTGCTGGTGGTTCTGGATGCTTGGGTACTTTTTCAAGTAGCTCTTCACCTGTTCCAGGTGTTTAAGATGCTAAACAACAAGGAATCCCTCGACCAGATCATCGTGGCAACACCTGGGCTGAGCAGCGATCCTGTGGCTCTAGGTACGTTCAGAAGCAGAAATGATTTGTGATGTGAGGCGTGTTGAAGACTTACTTATGTTTATTGACTACTTTTTTAGGAGTTCTTCAAGACAAAGACCTCTTCATACAATTCACAGACCCAAGCATGCTTGACACGTGAGTGAGCATCATTGCAGTAAAATTAAATGGCTGCTTTTTCTTTATGAACCGCCCCAACTCATCCATAAAAATACTAATAAATTATTATTATTAGTCGTAGTATTAATATTAATAAGAAAAATAAATCAATAATATCATATATAGAATAATAATGATAATAATAATTATTAAATTAATAA
>RJVU01037426.1:1249799-1267994 GCA_003731715.1 Anabarilius grahami | reverse complement strand
AAATAAATTATTCGGGTATAATTTATATTTGTCTATAAATCTAATTTCAAGCATAAACAGTCAAGTTTGTCAATTTTTGACTGCAGTGAATGTCTATAATATTTCATCAAAATGAAATAACTCCCTCCACTTCTGAAACGACTTTCCTTTTTGGATAATGTCACATTTCAGAAGTAAAAGGGGTTATGAATGCCATATCGTGTTGACTTCCTGTTGAACCTGTGGTTTAACTACTCAAAATAAGACATTTGAATCATGCGCTGCACTTTGGGTTAAAGAATATTAAACCCCAGTCTTAACTGTCTCACCAGATTGGCCAATTCCCACCCGGCACTGGTAAATGCCATCATCCTGGTGTTGCACTCGGTGGCTGGCAGCGTGCCGCCCCAGCAGAGTGCCAGCTCCTCCAGAAATGTATCTTCAAGCTCTTACAGTGACATGCCAGGTGGGTGTCAATTTAAACACAATTTAAGTGAAAAACTGCCCACCATTAACATAATATGACAGATCATTTTTGTGATCCAATGCAGATTTAATGCATAAAACTTTTTTTAATCTACAGGAGGTTTCCTCTTTGAAGGCATGTCTGATGATGAGGAAGATTTCCAGTCGGTTTGTTATGATTTACTGTTCTTCATTAAGAATATGTGCATTTACGATATTGGATCCTAAGCCTACTTTATCATCTGTAGGTGAATCGTGGTGGGCCGTCCACACTTGCTAGTGGTTTTGCGGGCATGAGGCCAGCTACGCTCGGTTACAACGGAGCCGTGGGCCCCAGACCCATCACTCAAAGTGAGCTGGCCACAGCTTTAGCCCTCGCCAGCACCCCCGAGAGCAGTGCTGTTACACCAACTACAGGAAACCAGGTACAGTACACTTCAATAGAATACACATCCCATTACTCAAGTATAGATACACTACTGTTCAAAAGTTTGGGGTCAGTAAGATTTATGTTTTTGAAAGAAGTCTCTTACAAGGCTACATTTATTTGATCAAAAATACAGTAAAAACAGCAATACTGTGAAATATTATTACAATTTAAAATAACAGATTTCTATTTTAATATATTTTAAAATGTAATTTATTCCAGTGATGCAAAGCTGATTTTTCAGCATCATTACTCCAGTCTTCAGTGTCACATGATCCTTCAGAAATCATTCTAATATGCTGATTTGCTGCTCAAGAAACATTATTACCACAGAATAAAAAAAATACAAAAGGTAATTGTGAAATTTTTCTCGCAATTCTGACTTTATAACTCTCAATTGCGACTATATATCACACATAATTCTGAAAAAAAGATAAGAATTGTGGGATATAAACTCATAATTGTGAGTTATAAAGTCTGAACTGCAAGATATAAACAAAAAAGTTGCAATTACCTTTTTTTAATTTATTTTTTTCTGTGGTGGAAACAAGCTTCCATATGTTTGAGTTTTGCAGACACTAATAAAAAATGAATATGTCTGTGTCTGTGTCTGTGACAGGGTCCCTCTTCAGGAGTGTCCCCTATCCCTGCAGGCACTCCTATAACGAACGACTTGTTTAACCAGGCACTGCAGCAGGCCCTGCAGGTCTCCAGCATGTCCAGTTTACATGTGAGTAACCACCAAAGATCCAGTGACAATACTGACCAGCATCATTATAGTTTCTATCATCAGCACTTCAAACATCTCAAATAGAGATGCATACATTCTTCCAAACAGTGTTGGGGAAAGTTAAGTAATTTGTTACAATATTGCTTTACTCCCTATAATTATTGAGTTACTTTTTTTGGAAAGTAATGTGTTATGTTACTGTTGTGTTTTTTGTTTTTTCTCTTACCTGGTCTGGCCATGCTTGTTTGACAAAAGTTCTATTTTTGGGTAAATATTAAAGGTGCAATATGTAAGATTTCTGTCCGCTAGAGGTCGCTAGAGGCCTATTCAAAACAAATGCGTAGCTTGATGACGCCAAGTTTGAGCGTGGAATCTTGGGACATGTGGTTTTCACCACAACTGACGGTGCAAAAGAATAGGGATAGGACTCGGGAAGAAATCATGTTCATGGATGCGATTAATAACGTTACTGTAGTATGAAGCAGAGCAGGACCGAGTGTTGTGGGAGCTGAACGAGGCGCAACACACGCCTCACGAGCAGCGGAACTTTTATAATGACACAGTCGCTGCTTCCGCTTTTCCGGTCATGAGCATGAGGTAACACAGCTCTGTTTATCATATTAGATACATTTGAGTGTGTTGAAAATGATGTTATAACGTTACTCTGTGCGTTCGCTCAGCGGCTGCTGTGAGACACTTGTTTGAGACACACTGCAGTAAAATAGATCGATTTTAGAATATCATATTAAATGCTGGATGGCTTGTGTTGATAAATGGTATGCAATTCATTTTAAAACGTATTGTATGTATTACTGGTACTAAAAATAAAACTGCATCTGATTATGCTATGTTAGCTACTTCACAAAATAGTGTTTTTCTCTGAGGCATGGTAAAGCATGGTACTCGCAAAAAATCTAGATAATTAGATTTAAACAATAAGACTAAACGTGTTGAGCTATATAACTACAATTAGTTTTCTGTCTAAAAATAGATCAAAAGAGTTGTTCTCGTCTATTAAAACATGTAATATATTAAAGCGTATTTGGTGTTTCCATGGTTTCTACAAAATAAAACCGGAAACTGAGGATAAGGCGGGTATGATGCAATTGACAGGCGACTCCTCACATGAGCCTTGGTTAAAATTGCAATTTTCTCACGATTTACGAATAGTTGGAAACATTTGGGATATTGTAAGTACTCAAGTGAACAAAATATATAACACTGGCCTAGTGGTTTTTGGATATTGTACCTTTAAGGCCCTTTCACACCAAAAGTGAACTGAATAAGCCTCAGGCTGAAGGAAATGCAAATTCCCGTCTGAACAGTAGAGGGCGCAGCTCAAACAAACCTTTCAACTGTGCTGCAATTCTGGACTGCAGAAGAATAGGATGCAGTAGAAGAATGTTCAACACTCATACTTCCACAATAAAAACTAAATGAAACACAAAAGTGATGCTTAACTAATGTCATTTTTGCTTATTGGTATGGTTGAATTGGATCATTGAAGGTCAGCAGCAAAGACATTGGTTAATAAAGTAAGATTAAATACAAAAAGTTTGTGTTATTTAGCACATTTATTTATTGCAAGTTTGCATAATATTCTGAATTAGCATTTCATTTTCATTTAGAGGAATACTGAATTGTGCAAGTGAGATGTGTAAATGCATGTTCACATTTATGGTGCGTTCACACTTGTAGTTCGGTTTGCATGGCTCGTTTGGTCCAGACCCAAAAAATAAAATAAAAATGTAGTCCTGGTCTGCTTAGCGTTCAGATTGGCATTTCTATCGTCGAACCTAAAGGCACGGGGACACGTTCACAATCTGATTGGTCACACACACAACCGATCTGCTGCGAGGAGACGCGGTTCTGACGCCTGTTCCGAACTGTGATGAGCAACATCACGACTATGACGAGAAAAAAAAAACGATATGCGTTAGCATTCTGTCCTTTTTAGGGTCTCATCTTCCTATTTTTGGTTCGTTTACATGTCTTTGGTCTGTGTTGTGTTCATATATCATTTGAACCGCACCAGAGTTCGTTTGGAAGTGGACCGAGACCCATCTTTTTGTTTGGTGCGCACCAGGGTTCGTATGGCAGCATTCACGCGTTCAAACGAACCACACTAACAGAGCAATCGCACCAGGGCTCATTTTAATTGAACCAAACCCCTTTAGACAAGTGTGAACTTTGTCTAAACCATCATGCTCAAACACCTCTGCACTTACTCCCGATTTCTCTAAACATGGGGACAGGTGAGCTGTCATTCAGTAAATGGGAAAACAAAGTAACTTATTTGAAAAGTATCTCAGATATTTTGTTGTACATCTAAAATTAATGCATTACTTTACTAGTAACTTGAAAAAAAGTAATCTGATTACATATCTCGCTTTACTTATAATGCGATACTCCCAACACTACTTCTAAAGACTGCTAGCACAGCTCGTTTTGCTCACATCTTATTTCTCTTTTTATGCATTTAAGCCCAAACACAATATGATTTTCCTTTTTGAAATATTTAGATTGTGTTCACACTTGGCAGGTTTGGTTCAATAAAAACAAACTGCAATTGCTGTT
Source organism: Anabarilius grahami (assembly GCA_003731715.1). NCBI lineage: Eukaryota > Metazoa > Chordata > Actinopteri > Cypriniformes > Xenocyprididae > Anabarilius > Anabarilius grahami. Next base: position 1,263,816 of record RJVU01037426.1, on the reverse strand, counting down.
ATTCAAATGAACCGCACTAAGTGTGAACGCTGATAAGATGGGTCTCGGCCCGCTTTCAAACGAATTCTGGTGCAGTTCGAAGGCAATATGAATGCAACACAAAGACATGTAAATGAACCAAAAACAGGAAATGATGTCACAAGATGCGAACCTAAAAAGCATGCCTGCTTTCTCTTGTCATACAAGCTACGTTGTCCATCACAGTTCGATACAGGCGTCGGAAACAAGTCTCCTTTGTAACAGATTTTCATTTGTGTGTGCGACATTGCTTTTTTGACTCCTTTATACATTTTCTAAACTCTTTGTGAGTTCACAGCTGGTAAAAATACCATCACATGTATTGTACACACATACAATGAGTGCATTTAGCACAGAACACAGCATTGTTTAGGATGTTCATCAAGTTCCGTCACACAATTTTTTTGTTTCCTGGTTTGTTTTGTATCTTTAGGTTTGGTCTACAAAAAACAGTGTGAAAGCTAAGTGAACCAGGACTGAATGTATCATTTTCTTTTTTGGTCCGGATCAAAAGAACCAAGTGAACTGAACAACAAGTGTGAACACAACCTTCTGGAGTGACTCTTTTTCATAATGTGTGCAGAATCAGTGGCAGTCGCAGCTTCAGCAGCTGCGGGACATGGGCATCCGTGATGAGGAGCTCATCCTGAGAGCCCTGCAGGCCACGGGCGGAGACATCCAAGCTGCCCTGGAGCTCATATTCGCTGGAGGCGCACCATGAATCAGTTCTTTTAAGCAAAACATTATAATGATGTTACAACCAAGGGTCCCTGCACTCAAAGGCAGATTTACCACTATATATTCAATGTTTTAACTACCTATTTGATAGTGTGATTTATCTTTAACTTATATTTAAGTTGTACTTTTCAATATGTACATTGAATGCGGTGCTATCAGCTGACTTTTTCTCACAATAGTGAGTTTATATCTCACAATTCTGAGAAAAAAGTAATAATTGCGAGGAAAAAAGTCTGAATCTTGAGGGTAAAAAAGTCGCAATTTACCCTTTTTTTTTATTTATTTTTTTTATTCCATGGCAGAATCAAGCATCCATAGTTGAGGGCCCACGCTACAATATATCATATTTGTACACTCCTGCGGTGTTAACTGTTAATGTACTGTGTTTGTTCAGCTATTATCCTGGCAAATAATGAAAGCTAAAAGCTAAATTTTGCCTGTTCAGACAATCATTGTTATGTTTTTATTTGTAATTTATTAAAATGTTCCATGAATACCAAACAATTTGTTTCACTGTTAGTTGAATGAACGATTCATCCATGCATGTTTCTTTCTTTCTTTTTTTTTTTTGAAATCGCAATTTTTAATAAATGTTTGGAAGCCCATTTCTCCCATATGCTTCTGTAAATCATAATTATGACATGAGAAGTCGAAATTATGACATACTAAGACATAATTATGACATAGAAATTCAAAATTATGACTCAATCTCATAATTATGACTTAGGCCCTGTTTACACCTGGTATTAAGATGCTTTTTGGTCGATCGGATCACAAGTAGACGAGGCAGACGCATTCCCGTTTATACCTGGTGTATTAATCCGTCCCTTTTGTCCACTTTCAACCACTTCTGTCCTGATTTCTTCAAGGGAAGGGTCTATGGGTGGGTAAATGTATGGGGTTTTTCAGGTCTTTCGATCTAATGGACAAAATAAGCTCACACAATTTACATTTGATTTTAATGCAAAAGGAAGAGATGGAAAAATATACGGAGAGCAGCAGCTTTTGTTTCTGATGTGACAACCGCAAGACCAACCTGAACGCGGTATGTGTTAGAAAACCTAGGTGTTCGATCGATAAAGCTTAAATCCCATCTGGCTAGCGGGCTTCCTATAATGTTTACGCATTAGGTCAGTTGGCGGAGAGTAGGTGGTCTTTTGTGCTGTTCGAACACATTCAACAACATGAGCGTTTACACTATGAAAGCAATCCGTTTTCGACTACCTCTGGAAGTGATTGAAAGTGGACAAGCTCAAAACATTTTAGACCCTGTTTACACCTGTATTTAGCGTCATCCGCTTGTGATCCGATCGACCAAAACGCATCTTAATACCAGGTGTAAACAGGACCTTAGTGTCATAATTTGACTTATCTCATAACTGTGACTTAGTATGTCTTTTTCGACTTCTTTTCTCATAATTACGACTTGGTCATCATTTCAACTCAGTATATCATAATTTAAACTTTTTAAGTTATAATTATGATTTACAAAATCTTCAGAGAATGACAGACTTTGTGACGGTAAAGATGATACAGTTTAGATAACATTTTAACTGTTGACTGACTGATAAACAAAGATCAATGAAAATGAAGGCGATGGCAGGATGATGTAGGTCAGGGATGGGCAACTTTGATAATGACAAGGGCCAGCATTTTTTTTCCTTTATACCAAGGGGCCAGATTACTAAATCCACACAGACACATTTTACATTACATTTTAAATTTTACTCAATTTCCTCTTTATTGAGGGAACTCAATGTACAATTAATGCAATGTGTTTTTAAATAGTTCGTTAACTGTAAAACTTGTGAAATTATGCAAATTTAAATGGGCAACTACATTGTTAATTGACAAGGAAAATAGATTTGCAACAAACAAATGTACACAGGCCCTATTTTTGATTAGTAGCCTAGAGAACATTCTCAACCTACCCTCAGAAAACAGTTAAAAGCACTTATTCAAAAAACAGATAGAAATAAAAATTATTAAAAATAGCAGTAAAAATACTGAATATAAGAACAATTCATGGCATAAATTTCCATACCAGACTACCCCCCCAAACACATTCATTTATAGATCAGTTTAGATAACATTCCTATTGTCAAAAAGTCTCAATGAGAAACTTGTGGCCTCTCCTGCTGGTGCACAATTGAATCAATGTCAATCTGAAAGTTTGTACAGCCAACTTGCAGTAGCTGAAAGAGTGTGTCATCTGTTAGCCTGTTTCTATCTTTCGATTTGATGTGCTTCATCGTTGAGAAACTACTTTCGCAAATGTAAGTGTCTGCCAAACATGCTTAGCATCAAGAGTCCAAAATCTCTGAGGAGGGGAAAACGGGACTCAGGTAGCAGTTTCTAAAATTCAAGCCCCCTCTCATTGCGCCTTGCCTGAAAGAAGGGGTCAGACTGAAGTTCGCAGATTTCTTGCTGCATCTCTCCAGGCTGCTAACTGATAGCCGCATTCAGAGGGTCTGTGAAGAGATCTATGCGAGGCTGCATGACGTGAAAGTCCTGGAAGCGAATTTTGAATTGCTCTTGTAGACTTTCGATTTCTTTTCTGTACTTGGCAAAACATATCTCGCATTCGGGAGCATCTTTGCGCATCTCCTAGCAGGCAGGGAAGTGTGTCAAATTTACCGGATCGGATGAAAAGCCGTAGTGAAAAAGATTAAGTTTACGCTGAAAAGCATTCATATGGACATAGAGGTATGAAACAGTCTGAGACTGACCTTGTAACTGTGTGTTCAGATTATGCGCAGTTATATCTGTGAGGAAGGCCATGTCAAAGTTCTCTGTGATTGTTCTTGCAAAGATCACGAGCTAACTGACATCAGTCACATCTGTGCTTTCATCCAGCGCGATAGAAACGTTCGCCCTCTGATAACGTCTTTTTCGCTTTCGCGAGCACAAGTTAAACCGCATAAGATGCTTTCAGTGATGATTCTTGCACCATCATGCATTTGGCAAAAAGGTTTTGCTGTCAATGTATTTTACCTTTTAAATCGGAGATGAGAGCATTTCTGGTGTCACCGGTGTATTTTTCATATTTCTCTTTGTGAACAGTGGTGTAATGTCGATTAAAATCCTTCATTACCGATTTCTTTTCTAAACAAACCAAACACATTGGTGCCCCCCTGAACTCTGTAAAAAGATAATTCGGTCTCTCATCTTGACTGGAAAACTCGAATTTCAATATCAATTTTTCTTTTTGCTCATTTTGTTGAACGTTCACATTTGCGCGCACAATCCTACTATTCTTTATTTACTATGGTGATCGGCACCGGCAGGAACTAGCGCCCTCTCCTGGTTGGAGAATTAACATCCTAATCTGATATAAAGATACAGCGGGTCATATACGATGCCCATCCCTGATGTATGTGGAAGCCCAGAGCACAGGTGGTACAAGGGCCCACAGCGGAATCGATGGTGGGAGGACCCGCGGTGGAGTTAGCGGCCCGACTGCCAGCGAGAGATCTGAAGACCTGGGCAAAGCTGAGGTAATGACAGAACCGGACAACACCGTAGGATCCAGAGGCCTAGGCGGAGCCGCAGTATGAGCACTTGAGGTGGAGCCAAGGTGCCGGGGGACTGAGGTGACTCCAGTGCAACCGAGGACCAAGACAGATCCGATGGGAAGATGGAGCCAAAGGGGTGGAGTGATGAAGCACAGCAAGAGTCCCGGAAGTCCGTGGTGCAGGCAGACCGATGTCTGATGGATGAGGGAGCCCGGTGGAGCCATGAGGACAACGGTCCCAGGTGGATCCAACTGGTTGATGGGCCAAGGTGGAGTTTCGGGCATGGTGGCCCAAAGTGAAGCCAGGGAATCCAAGGCATAGCTGGTGCCCAGAAGCTCTGAGGCAGATACAACTTGAATGGTAAATCCAATGGTGGAGCCGAGGGACTGAAGTGCGCCAGTGAAGGCGGGACAGAGGGACAGACTAGCCTGGGCAGAGGAGGTGGGAGAGGGAAGCAGGCTGGGTGTATTATCCTTAGCGATGAAGGCTTTGAGCTGGGCAGGAACAGCGGCAATGATGGCTTTGAGCTGGGCAGGACCAGCGGAGAAACAGTCTTAGAGCCGGACAGCGACTTTCGGTTCCAGGACGGAAGTGGCTGCATGCTCTGGCTCCGTTGTGGGCATTGGAATTGGCTCAGGGTCTTTGGAAGTTGTCAGCGTGGTCTCCAGCTTTGCGGTGGGCTCAAGCTACTTTTCTGCCATGGGCAAGTGCTCGGTATCTGCAATGGCCGTGAACACTGGCATCATCTGAGGGTAAGCGCTCTGCAGACATCAGAGGATCGCCTCTCTCCAGGTTCCTTTCTCCATGTTAGGTAATTCCAGGGGACTATAATAGTTTGCCCTGTCCATTACAGAGTCTTTAATGTTTCATCATTAAAGTTCATTTTTACAGACTGTTGACAAAAGCAGGCAGAGTATTCCAGGATGGAGAGGTTCTCATGGGCTAATTAACAGAACTTGGCTGCACAATCCATCTTCTTTTTGGGTCCGGTATTCTGTCACGATTTAGTCCAATGACGATGAAGAAGATTCAAACTGAAGCATGTATGTTAGAACAAAGTAAACTCAGGCAATCCACATAGATATGAGACAATGCGCAAGCACAAACAATACAGGACTAAGAGGCTGTTTACACGACACTGTTTTCAACTAAAAATGTAAAACTTTTTATGCGTTTTGGCCATTCATTCACACAACAACGGCGTTTTGGGTGCCTGAAAATGCAAACTTTTGAAAACGTGTTTCAAAGTGCAAGTTTTTAAAAACGGTCTCTATGTAAACAACAAAAACGCAAATCTGTAAAAATGATGATGTCATGCACATGCGTATTACATGTTCAGTTTATAGTGTTTCATCGCCATCTAACGGCCTGACAGCAACATACAGCATTTTTAATCGTTTTCGGGGATCCGTGTGAATAAGGATCGTTTTGACAATGGTGCCGTCTGCGGAAAACTGAAAAGGAAAACTTCTCAGTTTTAAGCATATCATTGTCATGTAAACGTACCCTAAGACTGAAAACAAAAGAGGAACTAAAATGCACATCGCTGATTAATCAAAATACAAACCGATGTTCTAATTAGGGACATAATGAGAAACCATGACAAACGTACAAACAGGAACATAGGCTGATGGCAACAAAGAGAAACATAATAAGAGTCCATGGAAATAAAACTAAAGCTAAACTGAACATAATGGTGACAGTAGCACACAAATCAACAATAAAATAAATATCAAAGATACAAGTACAAATGTATTATTTATATGTTGTAGTAAAGCATACTTTCTAAATTTAAAACAAAAGCAGTGATAGTTTGCATTTAACTGTTTTTATGAACAGAATATCAATCCATCTTTCATGATTACACCTATTATTTTATTCCTAGTAAAATGTTTTTCTAACCAAAATGTATCACTACACAAAGAAAACCAAAAGCACAGTTATATTAATAAATCACAAAAATGACCATAATAATAAAATTAATATAAATACATCTACATCAAATACAGTACAGAACATAGCCAATATTCAGTTGTGTTGTCAATTGCTTAAGTGCAGTTTATTTGCTTTGGAGGTATAAATGAAAGTAAATAATAAACAACAATTTCCCATATCAAAACTTGATTATTGTATTACGTCAGTGTTCTAAAATTATTCTTTTATGATAGAATATGTCACTTTGGTCAAACTATCTAGTCTATATAAGGCATTTATCATCAGTTTCAATAATCTGTTAGGTTTTTATGGGCTTAATGTTTATCGATGAACTTCAGAACCATATAAGGAACTGTCTGTGTGAGCTGGTACCCTATAGGACAATGACCAGGTTAAATGTCTTATAAAATCCTTTGCCACAGTTTGATTTCAGACATTCAGCGATTCCAGTTTCCATTTTAGAGGTATGGCCAACACAGAGTCGGGTCCTTTACTTTCTGTTCATCCTTCAAGTTGCTTGGTTGATGAAAAAATCGAGGTAGAAGTTAAGCACTTACCTGCCGATTCCAAAATCACTCTTCACGCGCTGATTCACTCTGACGATGGAGACGATTGGGAAGCGTTCGGCCATTACAACTGTGACTCTTCAGGGACCGTTAAAGGTACACTACTTCATTTTCATTTTAAACTTGCATACAATCATACTTTTGTGTCTTTTGACGCATATATATATAATATATATATGAGAGAGAGAGAGATTCACTGAATTACTATTACACAGTTTCCAGAGATAGGAAACTGTGTAGAGGGGCAGTCGTGGCCTAATGGATAGAGAGTCGGACTTGTAACCCAAAGGTCATGGGCTCGAATCTCAGGTCCGGCAGGGATTGTCGGTGAGGGGAGTNTCACGCGCTGATTCACTCTGACGATGGAGACGATTGGGAAGCGTTCGGCCATTACAACTGTGACTCTTCAGGGACCGTTAAAGGTACACTACTTCATTTTCATTTTAAACTTGCATACAATCATACTTTTGTGTCTTTTGACGCATATATATATAATATATATATATGAGAGAGAGAGAGATTCACTGAATTACTATTACACAGTTTCCAGAGATAAAAGTCTTGGTGGGACATTTGAGGGAGTTGAAGACATGGGTCTGCTGTGGAGCATGAGACCTGTTCCTGAAAGTAAACCAGGTCGCCGGTAAGTAAATAAAGAGAGAGAAAGAGATAAGCAACCACACCACCCTTGTTATTGCGTGCTTTTACAGTCTATGGCATGAACTTATTATTTAAAGGGACAGTTCACCCTAAAATGAAAATTCTGTCATTGTTTACTTCCTACATGTCGTTCTAAAACTGTATGCTGTTTATTTTTTTCTGAGGAAAAACAAAATGAGAACTGTATCAATTTTGCCCATGTAAATTTGCTGTAAAAGGTGACAGCTCATTTCACGTATTCCGATTTGAATTGACAGATTTCGGAAGAACAATGTCCAGACTCCAGTTAAAGTGGTGTTTTCCGTGCATGAAGGACACCTTGAAAAGGGCTTCAAGCATCGCACACCCCTCACATCAGCTACTGCTGAACGCTGGTATTTGACCCCTGATGTCCAGAGGGTTGAAGTCGCGGAGCGTGGGATAAAGGGGACACTCTTCATTCCTCCAGGTATGAATTACCCTGACAGCAACATAGTGTGGCCCAGATCCGGCCCACATCTGGTACATGTGGATTACACTATGTTGCTTTCAGGGTAACGATTCAAGATGTTGTCTTTGCCAATATATTGGTCTATAATTAGTATTTATTTTATTGTATGTATTGTATTTTAAATCATTTTTATTCATATTTAGCTAATTATAATACTCTAAATATAAAATCATAATACAATAAAAGTAATAATATAAAAAAATAAGCTACATATAGTCTTAATAATACGCAAAATTGTTCATTTATTATTAAATGTTATTATTTAACAGTCATAGACAGCATGCAGTCAGGATATAAGTGAGGTTTAAATACACCTCAGTGCTATGAAGGATTCAACTCAAAACATTCAGAAACAGCACATGAAATATGTATTTTTCTTGTCTGACAAGAGAAGCATTTATTTTAAAACCAACCTACCCTGTAACCTTGTATATTTAGATGAATCATTGTACATTCTGTCTACATTTATAGAGGCTTAAGGGACTCCATTTATATGCATGTGGTTTTGTAATGCAGGTTCTGGACCCTTTCCTGCCGTGCTGGACCTTTGGGGAGGGCAGGGGGGTCGTGTTGAGTATCGCTCAGCGCTCCTGGCTTCCCACGGCTATGTCTCACTGGCCCTGGAATACATCGGGATCCTGAATGCTGCAGGAAAACTCCAGCATGTGGACAACACCTACTTTGAGGTACATGTGTGCTACAAAAAAAAACAAAAATAAACCCAAATAAAAATATAATTATCCCGGAACATGATCATTACTATTTTTAATGTTTTAAAGAAGTCTGATTTGATACTCATTAATGTGACCGTGTGTTAACGCTGAAGTGATAGTAAATGATAAAAAAATTACATGCTAAAATGGATTAAAATGAATTTTACATCTATTTAAATCAATAATTCAACATTTTGCAATATCTCATACAATTTTATTCACACATTACAGAGGTTAAAAAAAAGGTATATACTGTAAAATACACCTTAAAATTATTTAAAGCATGTCACATCATTTTTAGACTGCCTTCACATTGCTAAAAAAACACCCCAAAGTTTGTCCTGACAAAGTGGCAGTGATGGGGATGTCATTTGGGGTCTCTGTAACGCTGGGTTTGACGGCATACTCAGAAATTATAGAGGTGAATGCATCTTAAGTTCCCATTTACAACAATACATTGGAGATTTGATGCAAATTAAGTGATGCAATGTATTTAATTTGTTCTCTGTTCTTTGATAACTTTTCAGCCCAAGTGTGTGGTTTGTGTGAGTGGGAGTCACATAATGCCGCTCAAAGGATCTTTGGCGGATGTCTATGCAGCATTACAAGAGTGAGAAACACAATTTTTCCATTACAGGCATGATTAGGATGCATTACGTTATACAAACTGCCTATGTTAATGATTAACTGATAACAACTGTCATTCTGTCAATGCCAAGGAACGTAGACAAAACCCGCTATGATGAAAAGATGAGAATAATTTGGCGGGATCTGTTGTTGCCAATACCAGTTGACCCTTCCAAGAAAGTTAAGGTATGAAAATGGTGCATTTGCTATGTGATTTTTTTTTTTTTACTATAAAGAGTCACGTGCTTGCAATTCATGCAGTGGGTTTTGTTTTCATCAGATGAGTGAAATCAAGTGTCCTGTTTTATTAATCGCTGGTGAGGATGATCAAAACTGGCCAGCATCAGAATCTGCAGCGGATGTGAGTCAATCAGTTTGATGCATTAAATGTTTATCTTTAGCACTTTAATTTAATCTCAGTCCAGTCATGATGCTCAAATCTAATGGCCTCCTCCGCAGATGAAGAAGATGATGTAGAAGGCTGGGAACAGTCATCTCCTAACTGTTCTCTCGTACCCTGGAACGGGTCATCTTATTGAACCGCCCTACACCCCTCACGTCCGATTCAGTGACTTCAAGTTACTGGAGGCAAAGACCAAAGGTTAAAGTCTAAAACATCAATATAAAAGCTAGTTGTTTCAGCTGTCTAGCCCTTGTGTTATGATAAATTCTGGGTAAGATCGTTATTTTCTGTGTTGAAAGTACTTGGCAGGCATATGATAGACAGACAGACAGACAGACAGACAGACAGATTGATTGATTGATTGATTGATTGATTGACAGACAGACAGACAGATTGATTGACAGATAGACAGACAGACAGATTGATTGACAGACAGACAGATTGATTGATTGATTGATTGACAGACAGACAGATTGATTGATTGACAGACAGAGAGACAGACAGATAGACAGACAGACAGACAGATTGATTGACAGATAGACAGACAGACAGATAGACAGATTTATTGATTGACAGACAGACAGACAGACTGATTGATTGACAGATTGACAGACAGACAGACAGATAGACAGACAGATTGATTGATTGACAGATTGACAGACAGACAGACAGATTGATTGACAGAGACAGACAGACAGACAGACAGACAGACAGACAGACAGATAGATAGATAGATAGATAGATAGATAGACAGACAGATTGATTGATTGACAGACTGAGAGACAGACAGACAGATAGATAGACAGACAGACATATTGATTGATTGACAGACAGAGAGACAGACAGACAGATTGATTGATTGATTGACAGACAGACAGACAGACAGAGAGATAGATTGATAGACAGACAGACAGACAGATTGATTGACAGACAGAGAGACAGACAGACAGATAGATAGACAGACAGACAGACAGATTGATTGATTGACAGAGAGACAGACAGACAGATTGATTGATTGACTGATTGATTGACAGACAGAGAGACAGACAGAGAGATAGATAGATTGATAGACAGACAGACAGATTGATTGACAGACAGAGAGACAGACAGAGAGACAGACAGACAGACAGATTGATTGATAGACAGAGAGACAGACAGACAGATAGATAGATAGATAGATTGATAGAGAGACAGACAGATAGAGAGACAGACAGATAGAGAGACAGATAGAGAGACAGACAGATAGATAGACAGACAGATAGATAGACAGACAGATAGAGAGACAGACAGATAGATAGACAGACAGATAGAGAGACAGACAGATAGATAGACAGACAGACAGACAGACATTGATTGATTGACAGACAGAGAGACAGACAGATAGAGAGACAGACAGATAGATAGATAGACAGATAGAGAGACAGACAGATAGAGAGACAGACAGATAGAGAGACAGACAGATAGATAGACAGACAGACAGACAGACATTGATTGATTGACAGATAGAGAGACAGACAGATAGAGAGACAGACAGATAGAGAGACAGACAGATAGACAGACAGATAGACAGACAGACAGACAGACATTGATTGATTGACAGACAGAGAGACAGACAGATAGAGAGACAGACAGATAGATAGATAGATAGATAGATAGATAGATAGATAGATAGATAGACACAGACAGACAGATTGATTGACAGACAGAGAGACAGAGAGACAGACAGATAGAGAGACGGACAGATAGATAGATTGATAGACACAGACAGACAGATTGATTGACAGACAGAGAGACAGAGAGACAGACAGATAGATAGACAGACAGACAGATAGACAGACAGACAGACAGACAGAATGTTTGTGGGATGTGTGTTGTATTTCAGAATGTTGAAGTGACTTTGGTTTGTATTGTAGTGGTGGTGCTTTGGGGAGGAGAGACGGTGCCTCACAGTCGAGCTCAGGAGGAGTCCTGGCAGAAAACTCTGGATTTTCTAGAGAAGCATCTCTACGACAACAACAAAGAAGTTACACGATGCTAATCATCATGCATGTGTATATATACACACAATCTTCATTGTGCCTTTATACAGTAATAATGAATAGATTAATAGCAGGTTGCATATGGCGGCTGCCAAACCTTGGCTGTCAGGTCAGGTAAATGCAAAGTAATATTTTTATTGCAGGATTAAGAGAGTTATATTACTACCTGTGACATATAATTTGTAATTGTTTGATAAAAGAGAAAAGCAAGTACATTAAAGCGATCTGGTTGTTATGTTTGTGTCACATGAGTTCAACGACGCTGCAAATGTGTCTGTTTACAATGTGATTTTGCAGCATTGAGTATTGTAGCCAATCACAGTCATGAAAATGTTGAAAATAATAACCAATCAGACGGTAGTGAGAATCCGCTCAAAACGCTGAATGAATTTGTTTAGCACAAGTTATTCCATGTCAACTCAACCAGAGGTCCCCGGCTCAAATTTTTGATTTTGTTAATATTTTTTCTGTAGAAAGACAAACATAAATAGTGATGAAAGCCAAAATATTAAATGTCACAGATGTATATTTACTGAGTTATCCACTATTTTGTAGAGGGGGGTCAAAATGACAATTTTCACCTGAGATTTGGAGCCAAATTAGAGGGGTGTAAAATGGCTTTAGAAAGATGGCAGCATCATTATTTTATTTTTACACAGATATTGGTCTGTTGGTAAAATCTGTTGACTTTAGCAATCTTTGCTTCGTTATATGGCAACGGTGACCGTTCAAAAATGGCAAAAAGCACTACTTGGGTTTTTGCCTCAAGGTTGCATGCCTGTAACTTGAGAAGTATTAAAGATATCTTAATATCCTTATAGATTGTGGTTCTTAACTAACTTTCCTTTTGGTATCTTCATTTTAAAGGCCCTCAATGGTTCAATCCCAGAGATATGGGGATCTCAATGTAACTCCATGAGTAAATTGGTAAATTGAACACATTTTCAGCGGTGAAAAACCAAATGTGGGTCACTTTGCACACAGCTGATACTTTTTTCTTTTAAAGAGGAATATCTGAAGAACAAATAATGTTGAAACTAGAATAACATATAACTCTCTGAGTACCAAATATCCATTGAAAATATCACACAAATATCACACTTCATTTCAAAAAGTGCCAAAGAAAAATGTGGACAAACTTTGAAGGATGAAAAAAAAAAAAAAAAAGGTTTTTGGTCATCACATTAAAAATATTTTATCACATTTGAATTTAAATCGGATAATACTTTTGAGCTTTGAAGTGCAAGGACAAGTTGTGTGAAGTACTTGAAAGTCCTTGAAAAGTCCTTCAGTCTTATTACAGTGCTCTATAACTAAGATAATTTGCTGGGTTATGATCAAAGCTAGATGTGATTCATCACAAACGCACACACAGACACACACTTGTCATCACGTTCTTATTATATTGTTCATACCTCCCCCTAGCAGTTAAAATTTTGTATTGTTTGTGTTGATTTCTGAATGTAAACAAAAGATGTTGACAAAAACAAACAAACTTAATTTCGAGGGAGTAAGATCTGATGACATCACCAGAGTTCATCATACCTTGGCTTTCAGTTAATTTATGCCATTGATAATTAATAGCATTAATTATAATTAAGGTAGAATTATTAGCTAAATTAATTATAACTAATTTATATTATAAAAATTATTGGTAATGAAAATATAATATATGTTGGGATGTAATTGTAATGTTTAATTGTTATTTATAATTAATAATTTTATTAATACATAATTTTATGANTTTATGATCATTTAATATATTTATCTATATTTCAAATAATTATATTTAATTTCTTATTCGATTTAAATAATTACTAGAAATTAAAATAATAACTATTGAAAGTTTATCTTAAATAACTTTTTTTTTTAACATACAGATATTAGACTTTAACGTATAAACCTTGGTATGTTAAAGAAAATAAACTTCTAATCATAAAAATCTTTTTTTTTTTTTAAAAAAAGCACAATTTATTAACCAAAACAGTTTATCTGTACATTTAGACAACTTGTTGAAGAACTATGCAAATATAATTTACACAAAGAGCGCTGAAAATAAAAACTAGCATTCTCTTCAGTTTCAGTAAGTTGAACTTAATCAAGTTGTGGCAAAAGAACATTCCTGTAATTAAAGACATGTTGAGAAACACACTGGCCTCTGAATCTCACTCACGCAGGGATGCCCAGGGTCCTTTTCGGTCTCTAAACCAGTCAGAAAGTGTGCTGTCTTGGTGGGCTCCTTGATCAAAATATCAGGGAAATCAATGAAATGTTTATGTGTTTATTTATTTCATTCTTTTCAAACTTCAATTG
>RJVU01037426.1:1239654-1249770 GCA_003731715.1 Anabarilius grahami | reverse complement strand
AAAAAAAAAAAAAAAAACTGCCACAAACTCCCATTGCGACGAGGATCAAAGTATGATTTGTGAAGCTGCTGCCAGCTCCAGACAGGCCTGCCAGAACATCTTACATGAGCAAATCTGGATCCACAGCATTAGCTATTTCACTACATGTAGCTATTGATGTTGATGCCAAACAGTGATGATAACATTTGTCTCATTTGTCACAACGTCCAGAATGAGACTGATATCAGGACTGACACTTCTCATAATCACAGCTGTGCTTTTGTAGTGTTCTTCAAAAAACCAAAAATTACTCTACAAAGGAAAACATGCACAAACACCTGAACACAATAAAAGAAAAGAAAAAAACCCTGCGTTTTCCGTACAAGCATTTTTTTTTTCTCCATAAATATGAGGTTGGGGCCACATTGCCTGGTTTGTGTTAAACCGGATTGGGTTACACTTTATTTTAAGGTGTGTTTGTTACACTGTAATTATACATTTAAGTGCTAAGTAGTATTAAATAACTACTTATACTTACTATAGGGTTAGGATTAGGGTTTGGTTTAGGGTTAGTTACATGTAATTATGCATAATGTATAGTTATTACTATAGTAACTGCATGTAACATGTAACATTGACACTGTAAAATAAAGTGTTACCCCAGATTGTTACGTATTTTCAGTGTTGGGGGTATCACATTACAAGTAACATAAGTTATGTAATCAGATTACTTTTTTCAAGTAACTAGTAAAGTAACAATTACTTTTAAATTTACAGTGAAATATCTGAGTTACTTTTTCAAATAAGTAACTCAAGTTACTTTGTTTTACCCATTTATTGACTGACACCTCTCCTGTCCCCATGTTGAGAGAAATATAGTGCGAAAGTGTTGTGTGCACTAAAAATGATGGTTGTTGTAGTTCTAGACTAAATGTGACCCTGGACCACAAAACCAGTCATAAGTCGCACTTACTCACTTACTCAAGTTGCATTTACTCACTTGTAAAAACAGATTCAGTATTTCTCAAAATTAATTAAAACAGTGAAGTGCAATCTCAGAATATTAATTAAGTAATATTCTGAGATTGCACTTCACTGTTTTAATTAATTTTGAGAAATACTGAATCTGTTTTTACAAGTGAGTAAATGCAACTTGAGTAAGTGAGTAAGTGCGACTTATGACTGGTTTTGTGGTCCATAAAGTGAGATTAAACAAAAAGTACATTTGCGTAATTTAACATTTAAATTACGCAAATGTACTTTTTGTTTAATCTCACTTTATTAACCAATGTCTTTGCTGCTGACCTTCAATGATCCAATTCACCCATACTAATAATAAGCAAAAATGACTTTTAGTTAAACATCACATTTGTGTTTAATTTTTTTAAGTAAGAGTGAACTATTCTTTAATCCAGAATGGCAGCTCAGCTGAAAGGTTTGTTTGAGCTGCGCCCTCTACTGTACAGGAGTAAATATGCATTCCCTTCAGGCTTATTCATTTCACTTTTGGTGTGAAAGAGCCTTTACATTTACCAAAAATAACTTTTTTTGTTATTAAAAAAAACAACCAAGCCAGCCCAGCTCAGGCGAGGAAAAGTAACAATTTTGTAATGCATTACTTTTAAAAGTAACTTCCCCAAACACTGCATATTTTAAAGATTATACATTTATACAAAATTACAATATTTATGCCTCTCCACTCTTCCTCCAGACTCTGGGACCTTGATTTCCAAATGAAATGCAAAATTTACTTTCATCTGAAAAGAGGACTTTGGACCACTGAGCAACAGTCCGGGGGCCCGTTCTTCGTACGTCGCTAACTCAGTTAGCTGGATTTGATTGTTGACGATTTGGCATGATCTTGGATTGTTTGGTTCTTCGAAGCTCATCCTAGACTTCCTGTCATAGCAACAGGTCCGTAAGCTCAAACCTGCTCGGGAGCAGGCTTATTTCATGTAAACAGGATTAGATTGNAAAAAAAAAAATGGTGCACATTTCATTTATCTATTATAACATTTATGTCGTTCTTCTGTCATTTATTCGCTTGGCTGTTTCCTTATAAATGTCTAGAAATTCGTCAAGTTTTTCGTCAGGTGTCTTTTCTCATTCTATGATGTCATTACGTTGCCGTCTTGACTCCAGCCAATCGCTGCATTGCTGATCGTGGTTTCGAGCATCGATACATCTGCCCTTTTAAGCCAACACATGAATGTGCAATTATCTCAGATAACTCAATCCAGCGATACTAATCAATTTTCGAAGAACCCAATTAGCCGGATCATGATTAGCACGATGATATCATCTTGGATGTGTCATTTGATCTCGGATGTAATAAGCGACGTACGAAGAACGGGCCCCAGTTCTTTTTCTCCTTAGCCTAGGTAAGACGCTTCTGACGTTGTCTTTGGTTCAGAAGTGGCTTGGTATGTGGAATGTGACAGTTGTAGCCCATTTCCTGAAGACGTCTGTGTGTGGTGGCTCTTGATGCACTGACTCCAGCTTCAGTCCACTCCTTTTGAAGCTCTCCTAAGTTTTTAAATCAGCTTCGCCTGACAATCTTCTTTCACTTGTCATTCCTTTCACTTGTATACCTTTTCCTACCACACTTTTTCCTTCCAGTCAACTTTCCATGAATATGCTTTGGCACAGCACTCTGCGAACAGCCAGCTCTTTCAGCAATGACCCTCGGTGGCTTACCCTCATTGTAGAGGGTCTTGATGATTGTCTTCTGGACAACTGTCAAGTCAGCAGACTTCCCCATGACTACTGTTGGGATTACTGACCTAAACCCAGTATTTATACCCTGAGAATGGTAATTTAATAGAACCTGAAAATAAATATCCTAATAATTTGAGATACTGATTTTCTGATTTTGATGAGCAACAAGCTGTAATCATCAAAATGAAAACAAAAAAGTCTGGAAATATTTTACTTTGTCAAATAAATCTAGAATATATTTAAGTTTTACTTTTTGAATTAAATTACAGAAAAATAACTTTTTCATGATATTCTAATTTATTGAGATGCACCTGTATATATATAATTTTAATCATATAACGCAGACTGTGATGAATGCTAAGAACAATACACTGTAAAACTGACTTTTTTTAAAAGTTACATGAGATTCAACTTGATTTTTTTAATTCAGTTTAATATAATTTAAGTTGAAATTACTTGTACAGCCAATATACTTGCAAAAATTAAGGCAGCAACTGAACTTTTTAAGTTTTAAAAACTGAAAGTTTTAAGTTGTGGACATTGTTTCACAGTAGATATGTGCGTTTAGAATACTGAGCATATTATTGTTTTTTTCCTCCAACTTGTTTAATGTTTACAATCAAATGCATTTATCAGATATTTGTCTTTCTTGTCTTTTCAAGCAGTGTCTAAATTAAACTGAGTTTTGAGTTACAGTCAATATTTTTCTTTAACACAAGATTAGACACATCCCGCAGTCTTCATACTCTGTTTTGATTTGCTATGGAAGTGTGAGCTGGTAATCAAAAGTGCTTTTGCATAAAAAAGATGAGAGAATCATGTCTCATAAAATGTCTAAAACCTTTTAACTTATTCCAGACGGCATATTCAAATAATTGACTAACTGCAAGACTGCAAACAAACAACAAAGCAGCGGTTAAGACTAATAAACTCACTGCCAGTCGGATATGTAATCTGATTAATGATGTGTGATGATTTGCATTTCAACAAAATGTGGTGTAGCCTTGGTCAACATTACCTTATTGCATTGATAAAATGAACTGAATAAGACAAGGCAATGCATTTAATACCTTGACTGAGAGTTGGTTAAGATTTGCAGCAAAGATTTTGATTGATACATTTGCATTTTGTCTGGGTCTGTAAATGTCTACAGATGCCAAAAACACCCTCAAGGGGATGAGTGAGAGAGAGAGAGAGAGATGTGTTGGCTTGGTTGGTATGCGGTTGCTAACCACAGCTGTTGACTTTGAGATCATAAAAATCTGCCTTTGAAAAGTTTAAAAATGTATTTCTGTGATTTGTATCCCAGATGCGCTGTGTTTATCAGTATCGGTACACAGCTACTGGCGTAAATTTTATTTGGGCGATAATTTGTAGCAATAAAGAAGGTGATGTTTGAAAGATTCTTGTCCTAAATGTGCCTTAAAATGCTTTTACCCTAAAGAATATAGAAATGTTTAAAGTTATTTATACAGATGAAGATGCAGTCATAGCTGGATAAAATGAGGGATTTCTACAATGGCATCTGTAACCAAAAAGTTTGCAGCAATCCATGCAAATGTGTCATGTTCATCTGCCATTTTTTGTTAGAATTAATAATCTTTTTTTGTGTGTTTCATCTAAAAAAGTGTTCAAGTGCCTTTCAGAGTTTGTTGAGTTTGCAAATATGACTTTGGAGAAATGGAGAAAGTTTGGAAAGGACACCTGTTAGTGGTTTCTTAGGCATGAAAGTGTCAAATGTTAATGTCCAAATTTAGTCCAAATTCTTATTATTAAAATTGTGATTTAAAAATTTGAATATAAATAAAATAGAAATGTTTTGTAACATTATACATTTCTTTACTGTTAAGTGTCCTTACTGAAAAAAGTATTAAGTCAAGACAGGTGAACACTATATATATAAAATATATAAAATAATGTTCATCAATCATTTTCATAAACTTAATCCTCTATAACTTTTTTTTTTTGGTTTCACTTTTTAAACTTTTTTTTACGTCAAGATTCTGCCAAGGGTCTTCTTTAAAATGAGACCAAAATTAAAGGTGCAATGTGTACATTTTAGGAGGATCTATTGACAGAAATGTAATATAATAAACATAACTATGTTTTCTGTGGTGTATAAAGACCTTACATAATGAACTGTTATGTTTTTATTACCCTAGAATGAGTCATTTCTATTTACATACACCGCGGGTCCCTTTACATGTTAAGTCGCCATTTTACGCCGACATGTTTCTATAGTAGCCCTAAACGGACAAACTTCTCTACAGAACGCGTTTGCTTGACTAGCTACTTTCTGCTGTCACAGATGACGACATCTTTGTCCCGTGTTGGCCACCGTAGCTTCTCTATATTGCAATTCGCAACCTCACCGCTAGATGGCGCTAACATTTTACACACTTCACCTTTATGTCTGTGCCCCCAAGCTTCAAATTTTTATGACAGTTTTTTGACACGGACATTTTTGCCCACTATGGACCTATGTGTAACTTTTTTTAATTGACCCACAAGGGTTCATTTCTTTAAAAAAACAAATCTCTTACTGTAAACTTGGTAACTTACGCCAAATTGTGCAGACATCATTTTTGGCCAGGCTTTCATACAAAGAAATTATGAACACATGCAAAAACAGGAGAGGACCTTAAAAATGTAAAATATTTTCCTCATATTTTGATGGTTTACTAAAACCTGTAGGATTATTAAAAACAAATATCCCCTCCATGTCAGGCTTTTGGTGTGTTCTAGTCAACACACAAGGAAGTACTAATTCAAAGTCTTTAAAGAGTTAGTTACCTTTCTGGAGCTTGAAAGTGGTGGTTGTGTAGCTGTCAATGGAGGGACAGAAACCTCTTAGATTTCATTAAAAATATCTTCATTTGTGTTCCGAAGATGAACGAAGGTCTTACGGGTTTGGAACAACATATAAGGGTGAGTAAATGATGACAGAATTTTTGGGTGAACTAACCCTTTACTAAGTAAACCCTAATGCAGGAGATCACAGGAGAAAACAGGAATACACTCAAAGTAAAGACGACACCGAACAATGAACAGAAGGAACTAAGGGCTTAAATACACAGGATAGATAATCAACAGAACATGAAACAGGTGCGTAACTCAAATCAGTAGCCAATGTAACTAACAATGACAGGGAACACAGACAAACAGGAACAGAACAAAAACAAACTAAAGGCATCTCTACATGATCACAATGTACTATGTACATTTACAATGTAAGTTTTTTTTTTTTTTTTTTGCGTACAGACGACAACGTTGTCAAAACGATCCCCGCTCATGCAGATCTGCGAAAATGACTAAAAATGCTGTATTATTCCTGCAAGGCCAGTAGTTGGCGTTGTCACTTTGTAAAGAAACACTACGCACCTACATGTAATACACATGCGCATTATGTCACCGTTTTCACAAAATCTCATTTTTGTAGAGACGATAATGGTATAATTTTCAAAAACTTTGAAACTTGTTTTCAAACTTTTGAATTTTCAGGCCCCCAAAACACCATTGTCGTGTAAATGAACGGCCAAAGTGCATAAAATAAAATCAGCCCAGGCTCATTAGAAAAACGTAGGCCTACCTGTGTCAACATTTTTGCAAAACACAAAATATGTTACGTTTTGCACGTTTCGCGGCATTTTCTAAGTGAAATGTCCACTGAGTGGCGCTAAAAGTGTGTTTAATTTTTTCCGGAACAGATAACCGTGAATATTTCAACGTTTTATTATGTTGGAGTTTGAATCACTGCAGTTCTGAATTGAAATGTCCGCTAAAAGCTTATATGCTCTATCACATTTAATAAATGTGACATAAAAAGGCAATCGTAACCATGGCATTTTAGCATGTTTTTGAACTCTTGTTTTTGAACTCTTTTACCGTGACTCGTCTTTCACTTTATTCGTACCCGAACTCTTCGCATCACAAGTACAATTCTGTACCAGCTGAACTACTGAGCAAGCTTATTACGTCAGTAAAACTGAACATGGAAAAATATATTCGTTTACAAATGGTAAAACGTGTTTTGAGGTCATAACATAATTGTGTAAGGAGCCACGTGAAGTCTTTATTAATACATAATCTGGCCCTGTAATCATAATTTTGTGTGAAAACGATTAAAAGTGCTTGCTGTATCACTGTCTGTTGTGTTCATTTCTGTTAGAAACTGCAGTGATATGTATGTATTGGTACGTATTTTGCGTTTTGCAAAAATGTTGACACAGGTAGGTTTTTCAAATGAGCCTGTGTTGCATTAAATGGTGTTGTGTAAACGGCCCCTAAAACACAGTCAAACTTAACATAAACCTGACACTCCAGACATCACATTTGGCCAATACTGTTGCATATATTAAGCTAAATGAAAACTTACATCTATACTAGACCACTGAGCATTTTATCTAAAGCATTTGCTTTGTTCTTCACAGTAAATGTTTTTTACAATGATTCTTGAGTGATGTCCTCCCTTCATAAAGTTCTCACTATGATTCAGTATAATATATTACAAAACATTCATTGCATTCTTCAGAAGAAATGCATTGTTAGTAGACACACCTTCTAAAGCAGTAAAGCATTTAATCTAAGCAAGTAAACTCATGTTGCTTCAGATCCAGCTTCTTGTCAAACACATTTCTGTGCTCTAATGTGAAGAGAGAGTGTCCTGCAATGAATCTACCCATCATTCCATCTCATACAGAATGCTGTATTCTGTACATGACAAGCATAAATCAGCTTTCAATGCAACATAATCCCTTTTTTCTCACACAGCCTTGGGGCTTTTTTTCCTTCTCTCACACACACACTCACTCACAGGTTCTCAGGTGTGCCTTTACAAGCTTCAACTTTCAGAGTTATTACCGCACAATCCATGGCTGGCAGCTACAGGAACGCGCCCCACAAGCCCAAAACCACAACATACTGAGATTATCAGAAGAAGACCCCGTCTAATGAACTTCAAACTCTACATTCTGGTGAGTGTAAGTGAGATTGTGGAATTGTCAAGTCATTTTTGTGTAACCAGCTGTGCTGCAATATTAAGAATAATACAATGATGTGCAAACTTTGAGCCAGTGCTTTGAATTGTTCTCTATAGAATATCAGACTATGATGGATCTTTGGTAGAAGTCGAAGCTGTTCAGTCAAGTCCCCAACCACATGCTATTTGTCTTCATATCTGCTAAGGTATGTGTAGAAAATATTCTGTCATAGCTGATGTAATGATTTCTTGGTTTAGTTTATGTAACTGTTGTGGGATGCACTGTTATTTAAGTATCATTCAAATACTATTTTTATATTTTCCATTTTCATTTGAGTTATTTTCAAGCTTTCTTTTTTTTAAAGTCTGTTTTTTAATAAAGTTTTATTGTAGTTTTAGTTATTTTAGTATATCAAGTTAAACTAAATTTTATTTTATTTTATTTAACACTTATTTTCTTTAAAGCAACAAAATATGGTTGTAGATATGGTTTTATGTGGTATTAGTTAACTATAATAATCCTGGATGCTGTGTGTATGTATTTTGTTCCATATTAAAAATGTGTTTTGAGTACTTTTTTTTAATTGGTTTGCGATTAAAATAATCAGATAAATTCAGTATATTTGATCTTTTTTTTTTGAGAGAGAGAAAGAAAACATAACAATTGACAACCTTACTTATTTTATTGTTAATTAACATCATTAGAATTTTTAACAGGCAATGTTTTATTTTATCATTTATTTTATTGCATTTTTTTCATGTTTTAGTAACTAATACTTTTTTTGTACTTGTAATACAGTAATTTAGTTCTTACTTTTAAAAATACCAAGTTTAAAAATTCTACAAAATACTGTAACGACCGAAAGTTATGTCCGGCCTAGGAAAATTTACATCTTCACCCTTTATTCAAATATTCAAATATATTTTGTAAGCATACTGTAGTTGTGCTTGTAGTCAATTGTTTTATTATGATAAACAAAACAAAATCATGTGCGGAAATCATTGTTGGCCAGGCTGTCATACAAAGCAATTGTGAACATGCAAAAACAAGAGAGAACTAATGAAATATTAATAATATTTCCTATGAGCTTTTAGTTTTTCTTCTTAGTAAAAGAAA
Organism: Anabarilius grahami; assembly: GCA_003731715.1. Lineage (NCBI taxonomy): Eukaryota > Metazoa > Chordata > Actinopteri > Cypriniformes > Xenocyprididae > Anabarilius > Anabarilius grahami. Next base: position 1,240,978 of record RJVU01037426.1, on the reverse strand, counting down.
ACCTGTAGCTGTAGGTTTTCTTTTTTGCCATTTTTTTTTTTATTCAGATATATACCTTAACCAAGTTTAGTGTTTTGTTCTTCCCTCATATTTAAAATCTTTATAAAATATAAAATATTCTCCTCATATTTTGATGATTGAACTTATAAGGTCATTAAAAACAAATATCCTCTTCACACATCACTTTTGGTCACTATGCAAAATAAAAAAAAACATGTATTAAAATATATAAATGACTAATAATATTTTTAATGAGGGATAAACTGCCCTGTCCAGATAAAATAAGTAACATCATATTAAATTTGAGCACAATGTGATTGACTTTAATGCAGCACCATCTACTATGGCAGGACTTAGTTGCACGGCAATTACATAAATGCCCAGTTTTTCTTCTTTTTTTTTCTGTAGCTGCTGTGTTGCATTGCCTAAAAACAAACTAATACTTGAATGACCATGTTGTTGTTGCATGTTTTAAATTGCTGTTTCGTCACACACAAGACTTAAACAGAAGCCCGCCTATAAGTTCTTGGGCCATAGTCATGAAAATACATTGTGGCTTTTCTTGAATGAAGTTCAGTCTGCTCTGTTAAAAAGACTGTCATAGATATACTGACAGACTCTGCAGAAAAATGATCAAATTACATGCAACATGCTCACACTACTGTAGTCAATGGTTGAAATGGTTTTGCTTCAGGACCTAGATTTCATAACAGACATGGACGAGTGGACAAAAATTGTTTATCATAACAAACGTAACAAAATGTCATTAAAATAAATGTATTATTTATTTATTCATTTTACTTACTGTTTGATTAATGATGAATTATTTTATTTTCACTACAGCAATAGATTTTTATTTAAAGGTGCAATGTGTAATTTTTACGAGGATCTATTGACAGAAATGCAATTTAATATACATAACTATGTTTCAGTGGTACATAAAGACCTTACATAATGAACCATTATGTTTTTATTACCTTAGAATGAGCCATTTCTATCACATTCACCGCGGGTCCACCCTCACATGGAGGTTGTAATTTTGCACCGGCATTTTTCTACAGCAGCCCTAAACGGACAAACTGCTCTACATGTTTATTCACTATGTTGTTGTTCTTCTAAATCGTTCATGTTTTTAGAGACAGTTTGCATCGTCACGACGTTGAATATGCACGAAGTAGTAGTAGTAGAAGTTAGTAGTCGTCTGGTTTATTAGAAGCAGAGGCCGTTCTTTGTTAGAAGAAACAACACTGGCTAATGTACTCTCTGCTGTCTCAGACGACGACATCTTTGTCTTGTGTCCGCCAGACGGCCACCGTAGCTTCTC
>RJVU01037426.1:1211198-1239625 GCA_003731715.1 Anabarilius grahami | reverse complement strand
TGCAACCTCATCGCTAGATGCCGCTAAAATGTATACATTGCACCTTTAATTTTTAGTAGTTTTAGTTTATTTATTTATATGCCAAATTTTAGAATCCTACAAAATGTATTTGATGAATACAAATATAAATATCTATAATATATTTTCAAATATATTTTCTATTGAAAATATATTGAACTCTCATAGTCAGATTAAATAACTACATTGTAAAAAAAAGAACTGTTGGTTTTACTTAAAAAAGTAAGCTACCTGGTTGAACTATATATATATAAAAAATAATTAGTTCATTGAAATTAAAAATTTGAGTTAATACAATGAAGGCGATTGGTTTAATCAACAGAAACATGATGGGAACAAAATATGTTATCTGAACCACATAAATGATCTAAGCTGATTTGACAAAAGAAAAAAATGTTGACATAAACAAATCATGAAAATAATTTTTTTGTGTAGAAAAGTGGTCCAGAAAGCATTATCCAGATAAAGTGCTGATAAACACTGCCAAGATGTTCTCAGTAAGTTCTGAGAGCATGTAAGTCATAGGTGTCCATCTGATTGCTTATACTGACATTTTGATTGCAGAATACTCAACGAGAAAAACGTTTTGACACCTTGCTTTAATTAAACCGGTAGTAAACCTTGGGGCAAGGGCTGTGTTTATTGTGACATATTTCTCTCATTGATTTTGTATCACATTCCCCCTCCTCCATTCATTCATCCATCCTTTCTCTCCCCTCATGCACCCATCTGTCCTATAGGTCCAGCTATGCAGATCCGATTGGAGACATCAGCGTTCCTGCTTCTCTGTAAGTCTGCTCATGTCTTTGACATTGCTGGAAGCTGACAGTGAAATTACCCTATGAGCCCAATCATAGGAAACATGTGATCACTTGCCACCCTTGGATTGAATTTTTTTTCTCCCCCCACTTGTTGACACTTGAATCCTTTAACATGCACAAGTTGTGTTTCGTTGTATATTTTTCAACATATTTCTTTAGTTTTTGTAGCAAAGCCAGTTTGAACAAATCACTGTCACTCAGTTTAGCAATTATTCTGGTTCATACTTGTTTGGTTTTACATGTACATTTTTTGTCTTTCAAGTGTTGCTTTTTTATTGAAACTTAGTAAGGTAACTTAAGACAATAATTATTTTTAAGCTGCAGATTATGCTGCAGTCTAGTTTCTAGAGAGAAACAAAGGGGATTATATTCTTATGTAATAATTTATAATTAATATATGTATTATAATTATGTATATAATTACATGGATTGAGTGCTGTAGTGTTGACATATTTTTGTAGGCTAATTTTGTGCAATAATCCAATGGAAAAATCCAACTGGAAAAATCCTATTGGGTTTTTTCATTTCAATGAACTCAAAATGTTAAGGCAACCAGAAAACTTCCTTTTTAAGTTAAACCAACAATTCTTTTTTACAGTGCTATCAAACTAAGAAGATGGGCACTTTTTCTAAACTCTGCTTCTTTAAGCTTTGAAATATTTACAAATCTTTTGTATCAAAAAATGGTTCGGAGCACATATCAAACTCTCCAAGTCACAAGATTTCAGCAAACGAGGCTTTGTTACGTCATGCTGTTTCAGAATTCCTATAGTTGACGCTAGATGAGTGTGATCTGGTGAACACATGAACCAGTACAGTATCTAATGGTTTGAACTGATCTCAGGTCAGTTTTATAATGTAGGCTCACTTTCATGTAATTAATTTTATTACATACAGTACAGTCCAAAAGTTTGGAACCACAAAGATTTTTAATGTTTTTAAAAGAAGTTTCGTCTGCTCACCAAGGCTACATTTATTTAATTAAAAATACAGTAAAAACAGTAATATTGTGAAATATTATTACAATTTAAAATAACTGTTTTCTATTTGAATATATTTCACAAAGTAATTTATTCCTGTGATGGCAAAGCTGAATTTTCAGCATCATTACTCCAGTCTTCAGTGTCACATGATCCTTCAGAAATCATTCTAATATGCTGATCTGCTGCTCAAGAAACATTTAATGTGTACAATTGTACAAAATATTTGTGTACAATATTTTTTTGTAGGATTATTTGATGAATAGAAAGTTCAAAAGAACTTTTTTGTAGGATTATTTGATGAATAGAAAGTTCAAAAGAACAGTGTTTATCTGAAATCTAATCTTTTGTAACATTATAAATGTCTTTACTGCCACTTAGATTGATTTGATGCATCCTTGCTGAATAAAAGTATTCATTTATTTAATTTCTTTTCAAAAAAATAAAAATAAAAATTCTTACTGACCCCAAACTTTTGAACGGTAGTGTATAATGCTACAAAAGCTTTGTATTTCAGATAAATGCTGTTCTTTTGAACTTTCTATTCATCAAGGAATCCTGAAAAAAAAAGTACACAACTGTTTTCAACATTGAAAATAATCATAAATATTTATTGAGCAGCAAAACAGCATATTAGGATGATTTCTGAAATATCATGTGACACTGAAGACTGGAGTAACGATGTTCTGAAATATCATGTGACACTGAAGACTGGAGTAACGATGCTGAAAATTCAGCTTTGCATCACAGGAATAAATTACTTTGTCAAATATATTTAAATACTGTTTTTTACTGTATTTTTAATTAAATAAATGTAGCCTTGGTGAGCAGACGAAACTTCTTTTAAAAACATTAAAAATCTTAGTGGTTCCAAACTTTTGGACTGTACTGTATGTGTGTAATATAAAAATTATAATTATAGTTAATTGTTATTTTAAATGTCATTGCATTTACAGTGTCTTGGCCAACCGGTATCTCCACCTTGTGGTGTTTTTTGACTGTTTTTTGAAACCGTGAATCATTTTACAAAGCAATTTGTTCAATCTATTTGGAGTTTTATAAAGCTTTGTTGTCATCTTTATAGTGTACACTAGCAAAGAGAGGTCATCAAAGCGAACATACATGGACTAAAAGGGTAGTCCAAAATACATGGACTATTTAAGGGGAGGGGCATTCTGAGTCTAGATAACATTTGATTGGACACAAATTTGTAGTACAGGATGAGTCATTAATATACAGCTAACTTCATTACTTGAGGTTTAGTTATTGTGAAACCTGAAATAACTGTGCATTTATGATTTTTAGTGATATCAGCTTCAGTCCGCCTCCAGGACGAATGTGTGGGGAATTCATGCTATCCTAACCTCGGTGACCTCATGGTCGGTCGTGCCGCCCAACTCACTGCTTCTTCAACCTGTGGCCTCTACAGACCACAAAACTATTGTATCCTGGGATACCTGGAGGTCAGTTGTAAAAATCGCAACACTTCAAAGTGTTTGAATGTCAGTAAGGGGCATGTGTTTTAAAAAATTTATGTCTTCAGAGTATTAAACCAGAAATGAAAGTACATTCGAAGAGTTTCTTGGAAAAATACTTGGAAAAAAATATAAAAATTCAAGGTTGTAAATTCCCAAGTCCTCAAGCAATTACATTTCCCTCAGGAATCCAGTGAACAGTGAAGCCCTTTTTTTCTCAGACATATTTGCATAACATCTTCCCAATCCAAACTACCCAGAATACAGTTCCATCCAAAATGGTCCCTTTTCAGCACCCACACTGAGATAAAAGAGACGGCATGCTTTTCCCCCTTTATTCAGTGTGGATTGACAGCACTCTGGCCAACCCTTTGGGTAATACATACTACAGACAAGTTCTGATGTGCCTTCCTCAGCTGTCGTATAGGTCATTACCTCTTCTCTCCCACAAGACTAATTTATGCCTGTTTCCATATTCCACTTTCCTCCCGCCCCATACCCCCGGCCCTGTCTATACAGGTGATAAAGCTGGTATGTGGGTGTGTCGTTTAGCACTCATTTTGTATATTTACACTACTTTTCTTGACTTGAAGAGCCAACCGCAATGGTGCTTCCAATAACAGGCAGTATAAATAAAAGGAAGCTGCAAAAACAGTGAATGCATTTCGATTGGTTTCTCAGGTGTTAAAATGAGATTATTGTTGTGATGGACAGCACTTGTTCATACATGCCCAAAACTAAGATGTGCCCCCTGCATTTCCGCCCTCATTGTCCCTACTATATTCTGCCTTTCTTCAGGAAATGCTTCTAAATTTTTGCCAGGAGACACTAATTACATAGAATAATACATTACTGCAGGAGCTTCTGCGACTTACTCCCCGCTGTATGAAGTTTACTTAAAACTTCATACAGAAGAATAGTTCACTTGGAAAATTCTTTATTTGTTCATTTTCTCATGTTGCTCCAAACCCGTAGAAGTTTCTTTCTTCCATGGAACACAAAAGGTGATTTTTTTTTTCTGAAGAACATCCTGGTGAGTCTTTCCAATATAATGAAAGTGAATGAGGACTGCGGCTGTCAAGCTCCAAAGAAACCCCATAAAAGTAGTCCATAAGACCGTATGCACTATATTCCAAGTCTTCTGAAACCTTTCATTGGTTTTGTGTGAAGAATAGTTTGAATTGTAAGTCGTTAATCATCGAAAATCTTGCCATTCGCCCTTACTCTCCTTGGCAAGTTCATAAGAGAAGAAGTCATGTCCTGTTTCACATCAGATCTTTTTAAATGAATCAGTTGATCCTGTTTACAAACTTATCTGGGTACGTTTTTCCACAAGCATCATTATCCAACTAAGTTCTGTCGTTACCAACATATTTCAATTAATCTGTTTCCCAAAACCATAGTTCCAACAAACATTCCCAAACATCATTGCAAAGTTGTATGATTGCACTCGAACTGTGGTTAGAAGCATAGGTTCTTGTTAGTATGGCATGTGGACTTAATCATGCCATTGAGCAAAATAAGCAAGCTAACATCCTGTACAATCTATATATTTCATTCCATATACACCAATCAGGCATATCATTATGACCACTGACAGGTGCAGTGAATAACACTGATTATCTCTTCATCACGGCACCTATTAGTGGGTGGGATATATTAAGCAGCAAGTGAACATTTTGTCCGCAAAGTTGATGTGTTAGAAGCAGGAAAAATTGGCAAGCATAAGGAGTTTGACAAGGGCCAAATTGTGATTGCTAGACGACTGGGTCAGGTCATCTCCAAAACTGCAGCTCTTGTGGGGTGTTCCCGGTCTGCAGTGGTCAGTATCCATCAAAAGTGGTCCAAGGAAGGAACAGTGGTGAACCGGCGACAGGGTCATGGGCGGCCAAGGCTCATTGATGCACGTGGGGAGTGAAGGCTGGCCCGTGTGGTCTGATCAAACAGATGAGCTACTGTAGCTCAAATTTCTCAAGAAGTTAAAGCTGGTTCTGATAGAAAGGTGTCCGAATACACAGTGCATCGCAGTTTGTTGCGTATGGGGCTGCATAGCTTCAGACCAGTCATGCTGACCCCTGTCCACCGCTGAAAGCACCAACAGTGGGCATGTGAGCATCAGAACTGACCACAGAGCAGTGGAAAAAGGGTGGCCTGGTCTGATGAATCAAGTTTTCTTTTACATCACTTTCATTGCCAGGTGCGTCACTTACCTGGGGATCACATGGCACCAAGATGCACTATGGGAAGATGGCAAGCCGGCAGAGGCAGTGTGATGCTTTGGGCAATGTTCTACTGGGAAACCTTGGGTCCTGCCATCCATGTGGATGTTACTTTGACACGTACCACCTACCTAAGCATTGTTGCAGACCATGTACACCCTTTTATGGAAACGGTATTCCCTGGGGGCTGTGCCTCCTTTCAGCAAGATAATGCTCCCTGACACAAAGCTTTTGTTTCAGTGAGTTTGAGGTGTTGAATTAGCCTCTAAATTCCCCAGATCTCAATCCAATCGAGCATCTGTGGGATGTGTTGAACAAACAAGTCCGATCCATGGAGGCTCCACCTCGCAACTTGCAGGACTTAAAGGATCTGCTGCTAACATCTTGATGCCAGATACCACAGCACACCTTCAGGGGTCTAGTGGAGCCCATGCCTCGACAGGTCAGGGCTGTTTTGGCAGCAAAAGGGGAACCAACACAATATTAGAAAGGTGGTCATAATATTATACCTGATCGGTTTATATACAAAATGTCACCACCTGCTTGATGTCATTAATTATATTTTTGAACCAACGTGGTTCAAACAACAGATGTGCAACAAAGTTACTACGGTTTTGGGAAATAGTTGTGACTATCTTGTTCATTTCTCCATTGATGCATCGTATTATGGTAGTTGAACAGCGAGTTACATTGTTGTACAAGAAACGCACCCCTGAAATATTAATTTATGAATCTGATTTGGTTCTCGAGTTCAGTTTATTGACCAGCCATAACTGTTAAAAGCCCTACAGAAAATTGGTGAACAACCACTTAATTTTCGCTGTTCAACACACTAAAATGGTTACATATTGCCATTTGATAGACACTTTTGCCCTTTATCTCAAAACTCAGAATGAGCGCAAGTGCTTCACCTGTGACTCCAGGAGCCCCTACAATCTCTACCACAATCCCAACAGCCACCGCATAGAGAACATCATCACAACCTTCCAACCTGAACGCAAGATGAGCTGGTGGCAGTCTGAGAATGGTGCGTAACATCTTTGCATGAACTGAATGGACACTTTGTCATTAAATTCTGCTGGTATTCCAAATTTAGACTTAATTTAGCTTTCTTTAAAAATCTCAGGTGTGCATGAAGTCAGCATTCGGTTGGATCTGGAATCAATGTTTCAGTTTAGTCATTTGATATTGACATTCAAGGTACATTCAACACTTCCCATATGACAGATCTTATTCAATTAATTTTAATTAATTAATATTTCACATGTGATTGAGCAAACTATTTGATAACATGCTCTCAAACAGAGTTTCCGTCCTGCTGCCATGTTGGTCGAGAGGTCAAAAGACTTCGGGAGAACCTGGAAGGTTTTCCGTTATTTTGCGGAGGACTGTGCCAACTCATTCCCCGGCATTTCTGAGGAGCCAGCAGACAGTATTGATGACCTCATATGTGACAGACGCTACTCTGGGGCAGAGCCATCCACCGATGGAGAGGTAATCTAAGAGCAATCCTGAAATAATCCAACCTCTTCCTTTACTTACAGTGCACAACATAAATGAGTACACCCCCTCTGAAACTTCTGAAAGTCAGCAATTACTCAATTACTTAGAAGACATGTTAGGGTTCTTTAGAGATATAATGTTCCAGCAAGTTTGCCTAATCAATTACCAAAGAAGCATGTCAAAATTATTCAGGAAAATAAGATTTTCTTATCAAGGTGATTAAAATGTTGTGTAGCAGAAATGAGTACACGCTTCCTAAAGCTGCAGTCCGCAACTTTTTTTTGGTTAAAATCCAAAATCTATTTTTGAACAAGTACATAACCAGCCAGTGTTCAAAACTATCTAATTATCTTGTCTCGATTCACAACAGTAAGCTTGTAATAATGTTTTAAAATAAGAGCAACATGGTGGATTTCCGCGGGAAATTCGAGCATGCAGCAGTTCGTCTGTGCGTCATTACGTCACGTCCGTAAACAGAAAGGAAGGAGTCCAGGCAAGTCGGTTTTATCACGTGAGGATGTGCTGCTGGTAGCGGCACATTTATAGCCTTTTCTCACAGCAGCTGAAATAATTAAACTTATCATTTTGATGGCGGATTGTAATCCAGAAAAGTCCAAATGACAATCATCAGTGATCAACTGGAGATTCACCCGTAGTCAAAAGGCAAAAGACTTTGGACTGTGGAGTGGATACAGAGATTGAAATCAACAGGTAACGCTAATACACACTAAATACACATAGTCACGCAATGCTGATGTTGTTAACATTAACAATTTGAGAACAATATAACAGTAATAATAATTTGCACGGTTTGGAATGATCCGATCTAAGTGATCGTTCGATTTAATCACCATTGGCAGCGCAATTTATTGTAGGCCTGATGCTTTTTTCCTCAGTTGGTCAGAACAAAAGTGGCAGAAATGTTACTTGTTCAGATGATATTTTCCAGTGAAAATTCTTATATTGGTCAAACTTTCAAGACGTAGAATCTGTGATTCTGAAGTACAGTATCCACACCGGTGCGGTGACTGACAGCAAGCATTAGATTCATCCGCGCTGACGAGCTAACGCACGTACAGATAACTGTTCCGCATATGACTGCAATTGCAGGTTTCAAACAAGAGATGGCGACAGAGGAAAAATCGCGGACTGCAGCTTTAAAGTTACTAAATAAAACGAAAATAAAAATTTTCTGGTGTAAGTTTAAGGCAATGTTTGATCAATAGGTAAGTATGTTGAACCGAAACATCTAAAGAGAAGTAATTTCTTGATAATTAAAAGCGTTATATAGCCCACTGAATCATTCTCAGACTTAATGCTGACAACAATGGAACCATTTGGGAGAGAACTGTCAGGAGACTTATTTCTTAGCACAAAAGAGGACAGTGGATTACCAAATCATTGTTTTAAGTGTGAAAATATAGCAAAAGTAACACAGAAGTTCAAAAACAATGGACTTGTGACAAGGCCCCTGAAATAATCAGGCCTTCATTTTAAGCTTTCAATTAGTGATGAGGGATTTTTTTGCTAGACAAAGAGCAGGAGAAATACCAAGCGAGTGTCTCAGAGCCAGCAAAAGCTATGAAAAGAGTGACTGTTTATCTCAGAGTAAGATGCAGCCTGCAGAAATGACATGCATGGTTGTTGTTCTCACTGGAACTATCTACTGTAGCCAAAGCACAATAAAGACAGTTAGCCATTTCCAAAGCCCATATTTACAAAATATAGATTCTGGGAATCCATACTCTGGTCTCATGAGACCAAATCAATCATTTTGGATCTAACAGCATCCAAACTGTTAATGAATACAGTGAGAAGTGCCTGGTTCCCACAGTAAAGTTCAGTGGTAGTAAAGCTCTTATATTGGGATGTACGAGTGCTGAAGGTGTGAGGAAGTTGTGCTTTATCAATGCTGTCATGAATTCCAACACCACTGTGTAATTTAATACACAAACTTGAAACAGAAGATGTTACCCTTTCCTCATTTCCTGCATTGTTGGGCATTTTTCCAACATGACAATGAGGCAACACTCCCCATTAAAGATCAGGGCATTTAAGCTCATCATCCAGGAGTTAAACAGGACAGATGTGACAATTTGTCATGAACTTGTACACTCTGTGCCAAAAAGGGTCAGAGCAGTATATTCAAAATTATGGAGGGCATACTAAGTACTAGAATATTATACATTTGTTGAATTAAAACTAGGGTGTACTATTATGCTGTTCTGCAATCCTTAATTTAAACAAAATCGGCTAATTGACTTTTTATGGCTATTAATGACATATATCTCAGTTTTTATTATGTATATGTTTAATACATTTTAGTTTTGCCGTCTTTGAATTGTATTAGTGATCATAAAGAATATACATCTTTTGTATTTGTTCAGAGGGGGTGTACTCATTTATGCTATGCACTGTGGATTTATCATACTTACATTTCAGGTTAATTCTTACTGTGCTTTCCATCCAGGTGGTGTTAAAAGCCTTGGATCCCAGTTTTGACATCCATGATCCATACGACCCTACTATACAAGGTTTGTGTCTCATTGAAGGTGTTGTTTGTTTTAAAAATAACACCGTAATTTAGATGTCAAGCCAGGATGATGCCTAAAGGCAACAACTGAAAGGCCTTGATATCTAGTTGATGAGCTCATAGTGTACTAGACACTTTTAAAAATTCAGTGTAAAGAAAATTTACACTGTTCAAACATGTCATAACATAGTCTGTTTCATTAGTTCTCACCTGCGCTTTTTTCAGGACCCAGATTAATTAGAGATGCAGTGATATTAAAATTCTGGATGTCGATAATTATTCATGTTATGGCCGATAATCGCTAAATGGACGATATTCAAATTTCATATTATTTTGTCTAAATTATAAATAACACAAACTAAAATTATATGCTACAAATTAATTTAGAAGTCAAAACGTTATAATATACAGTTTAAAAAAATGCATATTCATTTTGAGATTTTCTAAAGATTTAAGAGTATTAATAAAATATTCATTTTTTTAAACATTAACTGTAAGTGAGGTAATCTAGATGTAAAAATGGAGGAAATAAGCTGCACAATTAAATATCCAATATCTGCCAATACCAATAAGTGAGAAATTTGTAATATGGGCCAATAACAGATATGGTGCCGTTATATCTTGAAATATCAGTTATCAGTTATATCTTATGGTCCTCAGAGCTGATTACCCTGACGAACCTGCGAGTAAACTTTACCCATTTGATCACCCTGGGTGACACGTTGCTCACACGACGGAGGAGGAACCCACAGAATAAGTACTATTATGCCCTCTATGAGATGGTCGTTCGGGGGAGCTGCTTCTGCAATGGCCACGCCAGTCAGTGTGTTCCCGTGGATGGCACACGTGGAGATACCTTCAGTGAGCCTGGCATGGTGAGCATACTCCTGCAAGAAAGAAAAATCACATACGAGATGTCCTTAATGTCTGAACTGTTTCTCCAGGATGGCAATAAAATTAAATGAAGATTAATGGAGACATTACTTTTCTCTAGACCCCAGATAGTCTCTAATGTGTCTTCTTTAGACAGTCAGAAAAGAGAACTTAATGTCTCATGCTGTGCTCAGATTGCCAATCGTGAAATGTATATGTGAACTCAAACATTTTTCATTATAATTTGTCAACCATGGACATCAATTTTATATACTCCTGTAGGTCAACAATTTGTCTTCATATATAATGTTTCATGCTGTTATTTCTGTAATTGTGGAATGTTTTTTAGTATAATATATATTTACATTTTAGGGCAGTTAACAATAATTACTACCAAACTTCAGTAGTATAAAAGGTTTTGCACTACTGTTATAGGAGCCTGTTTTTAATCTTAAATTAGTAGCTTTGTTTAAAGAAATTATACGTGCTTTAATTGTCTGTTTTTTGTGATCCTTTGATATTCACCTCTCTCTGTCTTTGCTCAAGGTGCACGGTAGATGTGTTTGCCAACACAACACCGCAGGGAACAACTGTGAGCGGTGTCAAGACTTCTACCATGATGCCCCCTGGAGGCCAGGTGGAAAAACAGACTCAGATGTTTGCAGAAGTAAGCATACTCAGACTATTGATAGATTTAACCACAAAAGACACTCTTCTGGCTCTAAATAAATTTTGGAAGAGATAATAATATGTAAAATAAAGGCATGCACATTAAAACACATTAACACACTGGAAGTAATGATAAAAAGCCATATGTAACTCCTCCTTTAATGTTTCAGGATGCAACTGCCATGGCCATTCAGAGAAGTGTCACTTTGATCTTGCACGCTATCTGGCCACTGGTGGGGTTAGTGGTGGTGTGTGTGATGACTGCAGGAACAACCGTGCTGGATCTCAATGTGAGCTGTGTGGGCCGTATTACTACCAGGACCCTCAACGCTCTGTGGACGACACCAACGCTTGTATACGTGAGTGAAAAAATCCTCTAGACTTGCAAAGAATTTTTTTTCTGTTCTGTTTTTCATTGTTGTCCTCTAAAATAATGATTCTGGAACAAAGGCTACTTAAAGGTTTCCAAAATATCTCTATTTTGTTCTGTACTATGTCCAGCTTGTGAATGTGATCCTGATGGCTCAGTGGACCGTGGTCTGTGTGATCCAGTGACTGGCCAATGTGTGTGTAAACAGAACGTTGAAGGGGAGCGCTGTGACCGCTGCAAGTTTGGGTTCTATGGGTTCAATCGGGACGATCCTAGTGGCTGTCAGTGTAAGTGTTCATTTACCCACAAAATGGGACTTTACTGAGTCATTTCATACTCAATAACGTGTAAAACTGAGTTGGAATAACTAAAAGTTGGACTTCCAGTTAAGCAGGACTTCCGTCTACTCAAGTGTCTACCATCCCTGCTGAAAAATCCAGAATAAACCAGCATGAATTCCATATTGGTCCAGGCTGGTATAGTGCTGGTCTAGCTTGAAGCAAAACTGATCTGGTGTAGCTGGTCCACCAGCACTCCCAGTTCCCATGCTAGGAACCAGCAACCATCATACTGGTCCCAGCAAAACTTGGTGACCAACAATGCTGGATTTTTCAGCAGGGTTGTGAGGTCACAAGGTTGGGAGTTTTGAATAGCCAAAAGTCTTTGAATTCACCTACTTGAAAAATAATGTTTATCTAACCTTTCTCCATTAATTTTTACATGTTCAGTGTGCAGGTGTAATTTCATGGGAACGATACGCACAGACAACCCTTGTGATCAGAACACAGGAACGTGTATTTGTGAGCACTTTGCTTATGGCCCACAGTGTGACCAGTGTCTGGTGAGCTAAACCTCTCCATCAGACCACAGCATGTAAACTTAGTAAAACATTAAAATTTTCAAGTGTAAATCATTATGTTTTCCAATTTCCTAGCCAGGTTACTGGGGTCTGGGAAACACAGTCTATGGCTGCTTACCCTGCGACTGTGACATTGGAGGGGCCCTGAGAACTGAGTAAGATTCTCAGCAAACTACTTACCTCTGCAGCAAACCACTTACCTCTGATTAATTGTTTACAAGACTGTATGTGCATATATATATTCAGATGTTCCTCAGTGGATGGCCAATGTGAATGCAAGCCTAACATGGTGGGCAACAAATGCAGTGATCCAGCCCCTGGATATTTCCTGGCTCCTCTTGATTTCTATATCTATGAGGCTGAGAACGCAGCACCTCTGGTGAGAGATTGTGATTGGCTGGATGATTTCTTTACTAATTTATATTCTATATTTGTGGTCACACTAGACCAGGTGTGGCAAACTCTGGTCCTGGAGAGCCTCAGGCTACATCCACACGAAGCCAGAGCTTTCCCTATCTTTTTTTACTCGTCTCAAGAAATATCTGCGTACACAAAAAACCATTGAAACCGACTCAAAACAAAGTAGTATACATGCCAGATCAGTATGTGGCGCTATAATTCTGCCACAGAGATACACTAAAAACGGAGAACAAGACTTGGAGCATGCGCATGTATACAAACTTTAGTAAAGCTTAGAAATTAAGCTTTATTTTAGCTAATAGGCTCAGTAGCTTTGGCAGCACGAACACGCATGTAGTCTGTTGTTGTTGCTGTTTTGTGCTGTTAGCGGTGTCTGACTAGGGTCGACACGTGGGGTGATGACATGGTTTCACAAAATATACGGATGGACTGTACACGCGAAAATGCAAGGGCATCGTTTTCAGATTTATCCACTCTGGGACCCAGTTTCAAAAAATAGCGGTTTCACCTTCTGAAAATGCCGGATCCGTCTGGATGAAACGCCTATACGATACAAAATATTTGCGTATACAGCTAAACTCATCTCCATGTGGACTAGCCCTCAGTCCTGCAGAGTTTAGCTCCAAACCTGATAAAAACTCACCTGCCTATAGCTTTCTAGCAACCCTTTAGACCTTGATTAGCTTGTTCAGGTTTGTTTGATTAGGGTTGGAGCTGAACTCTGCAGGACTGTGGCTCTCCAGGACTGATGTTAGCCACCCCTGCACTAGACTTTGAGCATGCAAAATTTCTATGGACACTGCAATGGTCACAATATGACATTTTTTTTAAAACACATTCAACATATACTACATCTAATGTCTAAAAATATGCAGTCTACTCCACTTTATTGCAATGCTGCAATCCTACTGATTTAAAGTTTGCATTCTTTTAATTCAGCTAATAGGTCATGACACGACATATCAGTCTTCTGATTGTCACACGTCTTCACATAATGCAAATTCTCAGGGCAGAGTTCACCAAACTTTAAATTTCAAACAGCCAAATTCGCATGAGCTTGCATTTCCTGCCTTCTGCATTTGCATATGTATGAATAGAAGTCAATGGTCAACATCCCAAAACATAATTTTATTTTAGGGATTTATAATTCATGTTATTTACAAACTTTTTTTGAAAATGGATGTGTGCACTTGCATTCAAGGAATAAGGAAATATGTTATTACTTTTTACTTCATTGTTACACCAAATATTTTGTCTTTAAATTTAAATGTTAGATTCAATATTTAAATCTTTAATTTATATTTTTAAATTTTAAAAATGTTTTAACAGAGAACAAATTGCACACTTCAGCTCCCACTTTCTGCTTCCACAGGTGACAGTTTCTCCATTTATTCAGCCCACTACAGTCTACATACCTGAACGACCAACAAAGCTCCCTCTATGTCCCCCGGCTCCGAAACCTTCCCCAACACCTCATAAAGAAACTGAACCCCCAACGATGAACCCCCATGTCACCCTGCCAATCTGTGAGCACTACTTCAGACAAAGGGGTTATGACTTCAAGATCAGTAATGGAAGGGTTGTGGTGGTCAAGCCTGAGAAACGGCGAAGACGAAGACAAGGCCAGGTGAAGCTTGAAATGACAGATAAACAAACTGTCCAAGTTATAATGCTACAGAATTTAATGTGTTTTTTTTTCTTTGTTGTTCCCATGTAGATGACAATCCCCTTTGAACCAGGCTCACCTCTTCAGATCATCCTGCGACAACGTGTCTCTGATCGGTCAGTCACTTGGACTGGACCGGGTTTTGTGCGAGTTCAGGATGGGGCAGGACTCAGATTTACTGTCAGCAATATACCAGCAACTCTTGACTACTATGTAGTTGTCCGCTATGAACCAGAGGTCAGACAGTCCTTTCAATCAATATTTGAACATCAACGTTTGTTTGAAATGTTTTGGTCCATTTCACATTTATGTATTGTAAACTTTATCTTTGCAGTCCACTAATGATTGGACAGCTATTGTGAATGTTGTATCACTTGGATCAGGGGATGGACGTTGTCCAAAAGAACCATCCAACAAAATGTTAACTCTTTCAGGCTCTGGAAGGTGATTTTTGTTGGGTTTATTTTTGCATGATTTGCAAAATATTAAGTTTCTGTTGAGTGATAATTTACAAAGGGTATAGTTCACCCAAAAATGTAACTTTTGTCATTGTTTACTTACCCTCACATTGTCCCAAATGTATGAAATTCTTTCCTCTGCAGAATAGAAAAGAAATTTTGAAGTGTTTTAGAAGTGAGTCGGTGGAGTCGAATATTGTTTTGGACTCTACTTCATCTAACTACATTTAACTATTCCAATACAGGACAGCCACTCTGGATCTTCCAGTGTGCCTCAATGATGGTAACCAATACCACGTGGACGTTACTTTTAGAAAGCAGTACAATGCCGGCTATGAGACCAGCTCATATATCCTGATAGACTCGGTAAGATTTCAACTAATCAAAATAAATGATAATAAATTGCCTTTTGCTTAGTATATTTGACTCTATTCACTTTCACCATAGGTAGGCCTCATTCCCAAAGTGGACTCCCTCCCAAACTTCTGTTCACAGTCATATCTAGCTCAGTTTCAGCAATACCGCTGTATTGAGTTGGGAGCACAGGCAGGAGAGCAAACCCTCCCAGAAGTATGTGAGAAGCTTATTGGAAGCATGTCTGCCTTTATTCACAATGGTGCAGTGTGTGAGTATCATTTTAAAGTACACCACTGATATACACAAGATAAAATTTCCTGTTACTATATGTATACTATGTGTATCTGTATAAATCAACAGCTTGCAACTGTCATCACATTGGAGCATTTAGCTCATCATGCAGTAAATTTGGTGGACAGTGTCAATGCAAACCTAATGTTATTGGCCGTTGCTGTGATTCCTGTGCTCCTTTGACGTACGGGCTTGGACCCAATGGCTGCTCAAGTAAGCCATATTCTCTCATGTCATCTCAGGCACATTGTGACAATCTATATTTCAAATTTGATATGATATTATTTGACTTAAATTATTTTTAAACAAATATTTTTGGGGGGCATAAAGTAAAAAAATATCCAGGTGGTTCTACTGTCCTGATGTCAATAAGTCTCTCAAAATATCATATATTCTGACCTTTTATGACATGGTATAGTTCAGGTTCAGTTCATAGTTTTAGATCATTTAAATTCAAACTTATGTTGAAAATAAACATTTTAAACTCATAAGAAATGAATAAAAACAAAGCATTTCTAAGAACATGGCACATGTGCTACATTTTTTTTTTATCTTGGACATTCTTAATTTTCATTGACCTTTCTAGCATGTGACTGTGATCCGTCTGGCTCTACTGCTGAACTGTGTGACCAGACAACTGGTCAGTGCTCGTGTCGAGATGGAGTAACTGGCCGGCGCTGTGATAAATGTTACCCTGGATACTATGGGTTTCCCCTGTGCAGACGTTGCCAATGCAACAGGTTGGCTGACATCTGTGACCCCGTCACTGGAGACTGTTTGAACTGCAGGGAACACTCCACGGGACCCCGCTGTGAAAGGCAAGAGAGGATTTTGAGATCAAATTGTTTCAATTAAAATAAATATCACTACAATTTAGATGCTAAAGGTCTTTTTGTGTTCCAGGTGTAAAGATGGTTATGTTGGAGACCCTGTCTCTGGGCAGCCATGTGAGCCATGCTTATGTCCAGATGTGAATGGAAGTGGACGCTTCTTTGCCATTTACTGCAACAACGACCCATACCCTGGAGCCTCAAACTGTGAATGTCTGCCTGGACATACAGGTCCTTGTTCAAGTTTGCATACACCACATTTCCGAGACTATCAAAGAGTCTTCCAGTTACCTGTTTGATGTAACACACAGTCAGTGAGGGAAGTAAAGATACAACACAGTTTAAAAAAAAATATTTTATAAATCTTACCATTACTCTTGCAGGTCTACACTGCGACTCCTGTGCTCCTGGTTACTACGGTGACTTGAGGTTACCAGGTGGCCGATGCGAGGAGTGCTGTTGCAACAATAACATTGATCCTCGAGATGGTAATGCATGTGATGCTGTAACTGGCGAGTGTTTGCGCTGCTTACACAACACAGATGGGCCGCACTGTCAGAGGTGCAAAATTGGATACTATGGCAATGCACTCTCTCAAGACTGCAAAGGTACGGGTTTAAAAAGTTTTCAATCTCAAAAACGTAATTTTTTTTAAGGACTCAAATATTGATCATAAATTCAAAGGCTACCTCAAAGGGTACATTCCCCTACAATGCTTAATGTGGCCCAAACCAAGGAGAACCAAATCTCTCATGTTTCCCTTTCTAATGCCAAAACAACAACACTGTGAAAGGGAAAGACAATGTGTTGAAACATTTTGTATATCAAGCGTATCGTTAGTTCTGGCAGGTCACGTCAGTTTCTTCCGTATTGTGACGTACATGTGCAATGGATAATTGAAAAAGAAAATATGTAGGACGAGACTTAGTGGGTGATTAATCGGTTGTTGATTGGATTTTGAATTGTTGGCATTGCATCCAAAAATGAATACGAGCTTGCAGTTGATTGTAGAAGGGTGAGTTTTTAGTGGACTTAATGATTGGCATACGTCCCCTAAGAGAAATCTACATGAATGAATCGTTCACAATAAGATTTCTATGGGGGACAAAATGCTGAAATGCCTTCATAAACCACATATGTCTTGTTTTTATTGTATACTTAAGAGTGCTCTTGTGACCGGAGGGGCACAGATGACACAAAGTGTCCAGCTGGAAGCCCCTGTTTCTGTGACCAGGAATCCGGCCAGTGCCCATGTCGCAGAGGTGTCAATGGAGCTCTTTGCAATGAGTGTGAGGATGGATACTGGAACCTGGATGGGGAGTCTGGGTGCAAGCCCTGCAACTGTGACCGAGAACATGCTCTCAGTTATGTCTGTGACAAGGTTACTACTGTATCTTATGTTAATATAATTAATTCACTTTTCACAATAAATGTCTCATCACAAGGGCACCTTCATTTTCTGTCCTCCCAGATCACAGGCCAGTGTTTCTGCCAGCCAGAGTATGGAGGCAGAAAATGTGATGAGTGTGGGCCGAATCACTTTGGAAACCCAGATATACAGTGCATGTGTAAGCTTTTATATGCAGTTTTGTTCTCTTCCAAGTCACTGTCTGCTGACTACAAAAAACATCTCATCCTTCTTTCAGCTTGTGACTGTAACATGGAGGGCACAATTTTTCCAGCTTGCGACACTTTCACGGGTGAGTGTTTGTGTAAGCCAGGGGTGACAGGCCTTTTCTGTGATGACTGCGCCCCGGGTCACGACACCAACTTTCCTGCCTGCGAACCCTGCCATGCCTGCTATCACCTCTGGGAGAAAATCATCTCAGATGCTAGACTAGATGCTGAAAGGATAGAAACTGTGATGCCTTGCCCTGAAGACTTTCGGCCTAGACCTGATCTACAACACTTACAGAATTTGTTGGAGAAACTGCAGAGTCTGCTTAACATGACCGCTCAGGATGAGCTTAAAAAACTAGAGGAGCTCTTGGCACGCATTAGGTATTATAATGCCTTTACACAATTTAATTGAAATTCTACAATATTTCTGGGTCAGTGACATAATGCTAATTTTATTTCAGATCTATTAATTTATTCAAAAATACTTAATGACTTCTTGATGAACATGTTTT
The DNA here is from genome assembly GCA_003731715.1 of Anabarilius grahami. Taxonomy (NCBI): domain Eukaryota; kingdom Metazoa; phylum Chordata; class Actinopteri; order Cypriniformes; family Xenocyprididae; genus Anabarilius; species Anabarilius grahami. Next base: position 1,221,151 of record RJVU01037426.1, on the reverse strand, counting down.
TAATTTCTGAATTTAAATTTATTTTGATATTTTTTGGGGGACAAAGTCAAAATGATACAGCTGTCCTCATATCAAAATGAAGACATAAGTTTTGAAAAGAGAACCTTATGCAGTTAGTCATAATCTTTAATCATTTTTTAAAGAAACAAACTAGGCAAAATAGTCAGTGCAGTAATTTTGTTAAATTATTATAGATTTGTGAAAAACCCTTGTCGCCAAATTAAAGTCAACATGCCCAGTGGTGCAACCAACAAAGCCATGCAGTGCAACCAATGTGCAGAAACAAGCAGAAAAGAAAATATGAAAAAGGAATTTGTTATAATGAACTTTTTTAGGACATGGCAACCCCGAAAAAACATATTTATAAGTGAGTAATTCAGACTTGTCTGGTTATGTCCAGTACAACTGGAGGGAATATGTACAGTAATCTTGTACAATGAAAGCTTATATCTTGCATGGTATTCTACTCACTCCTCAGGAATGAAACGGAGACCATTGACCCAAACATAATCATTATTGATCCAACCATACTTCTCAACACTGACATCAACAACATCCGCCTTGAGTTCAATAGGCTGTTGAAGAATCTCAGAGAGAAGACAAAAGAGGTTCCAGTGACAGACGTAAAAGCTAAAGGTTTGTGTTTGAAAAGCGTTAAATCTCAAGAATTAATACCAAAATGAAAAGATGTTATGACTGAATTACACTGTCATTTGTGAACAATATCATTTTAACACTTCAGATTGGATTTTAAAGGTGCTACTCTGCAACTATTTTGTCTCATATCAGATATTTTAAATAAGATCAAAAAGCTCTACGACGAGTTCACTGACAGCGAGAAGAAAGTGGAAGCGGCTAAAAAGGTTCTAGAAGCCTCCAGGAAGACGAGAGAGAATGTCACATTGGAACTTGCTAAGTGTCGCATAGGAGAAATGGATAAGCTGGAGAGGAACCTGAACGCTCTGAGTGTGGCTTACCTCAACGAGAAGGTGAAGAGTAAAACTGGGGTTTTGAGAATAAAGAAAAATAAATGAATCTGTATATCACAGTGACAAAACCTTCTGCCGTAGGTCTGTGGGGCTCCAGGTGATACAGAATGTGAGAAAGCAAAATGTGGTGGAGCTTTGTGTGGGATATGCGGGGGGCCAGGCTGCACGGGGAGTTTACCCACCAGCCTCAGTGCCTCCGACCTGGCAGAGATGACCAAGATGGACATCACTGCTCTGCAAAGTAAACTCAAAGAAGATGATGCTAAGGCATGTCAAAAACATACCATCCTATTCTTGTGTACTTATATTTATAATTTTTTATTGCATATAATTCATAGAGAATATTTCTTTGTAGTTCAAAGTGTCTATATTAGGCTATCCAGAGGAACTTTATCTTTTACATGTAAAATTTAGGCCTTGTTCTGTTTTCTTTTCTATTTACAGCTCATGAACATCTCAAAACTGACTAATTACATCAAAGATCAAGCAGAGAACCTGACGAATAAAATTAATCAGACCAAGAACAAATATGAGATGGAAAAGACTGACACCAAGAACCTCATAGAGAAGATTAAGAACTACCTAAGAGGTACTGCATCTAACAAATCAAAGTTAGTAGCTTCTGGTAAAGCTAGCCTGGTCTTTGATCATATCCAGTCAGGAAAAGAAACTGGATACTTATTTCATCATCTACTCACCTCAGGTCACTCTCAGACAAATCACTAGTAGAATCTTCATTTTGTGGAGCACAAAAGCAGAGCTCCAAGCTTCTTTTTTCATACAACAAAAGTAGACAGTGACTAGTGTCAATCAGTGCATTTACATGCACCCTCATAACGTGATTATAATTGGATTAAACTTGGATTAAACGATTAAACTTTACCTCATGTAAATGCAATACTAAGATCAAACGAATGTGATTAAGCTCATAATCGTAGTAACCATAATTGCATTAAACGAGGTGGTATACACCGATTTTAATGGCAATAAACAGGCATGTAAACACCTTAATCGCATTATTACCACTCTGATCAAAGTGCGCATGTGTTCGGACATACACGGATGCTGTGTGTTGTTCACACAACTTCATGAATGAACTCCATGACATTATCCTCAAGTTTCCTCTTCTCCAAATCGCTAAACTCTGTCAACACAACTCGCTGCGCAGTATCTGTCCCGTATCTTCTTCCAGACGGCGCAAAGAACGCGACAGCAGTGCAGGCAAACCTGGCATTGCGATGATCATCACAACGCCCTATAATATCTAGTAGGTCCATACAAATTTATTTTGAATTTGATGCGAGTAGATTAAAACAATGGCGGGTAACATGCATACTATATGCCAATCTGAGTGTGGTATAACCATACTTATTAGCGAATAATCAGAGTAATGAAAATTGCATGTAAACTGGAGTGAAGAGTTCTTCTCAATTTCGTCAATGACAAAAGTATTGATATTCCCCGATTATGTGAATTGAGGAACAGATTGAAATTAAAGTTAATTGCTAAAATCTTGCCCTAAGCTATAGCACTCAAATCTTATACTAACCTAGTTCTTTTCCTAAAACAATATTGATAAATATTTTAATTTTAATGAATGGTTGTTAATGCATCTGTTTAGACAGACTCAAACATTTGCATGCCATCCAACACACTGTGAAAAAAAGATTTGCGCTTTTGGTCACATGCTTAAAGCCGCAGCTGTTACATAAAACTAAGACTTGGTGACGCTCATGAACACTATTTTGCTAAGCAACAATGAGGAGGAAGAATCCGACTCTTTTGACTCTGCACTCTTGTACTCGCTATCATAGTAGTCAATACAAACATCTGAACGACTGTTTGAAAATGTGTAAATACTGCTCGAATCTCTTTCTTCACCATGACAGTGGGTATCAGAAATGCGCTCAAGTCACTCTCACATGCGCTGTTGTACGTGCATTGTCCACACAGACGGGGTGGGCGGGTGTCCGCGGACCCCCCGATGACGAAAATTATGTCACACGGACAGTGTGCATACCGTCGTGGAATGCGGATGGTCGAAGTATACTTTGGGCTTGATTGCTAACTATTAAAAAACATAAAATGTAAAAAACAGCTTCATTCTGCAAAATGTCTCCAAATCATATAGATTTGGTGTGTCGTGAGGGATGAATATGAAGAACGAATTGTAATTTTAAGATGAATCTGCTACTTAAATTTACATTTACAGTAAAGTAAAATGTACATTGTAAAATGTCAATTTAGTTGAGTATTGTACCTTAACAGATGAGATGGTGAAGCCAGAGGACATTGAGAAACTGGCCAATGCTGTGTTGTCCATTCAGCTGCCCAAGTCCCCTGATGAGATCAAGGACATGATTGAGAACATCAAGGAGATCCTGGCAAACTTCACAGACTTCAACGATGATCTAGAGCACTTGGAAAAACAAGCCAAAATTGCTGAAAACCTGAAGGAGAGGGCCAAAGAAATTTTGTGAGGCTGTAGTAATGAAGTCTATGTCTCGCAGCTGTAGTTTCTACTATTTCAGTGTGCTTTATAAAGCTAAACCTGTGGTCACCAGCATTACTAATCTTGTTTGGTTGTTGTATAACCAGGAACAGAACCGAGGCAATCAATGTGAGGGAGATAGAGAAAGCACTGAATGATACAGCAGAGCTCAATGACAAGATAGCCAATGATCTGGAAAAGGCTAAAGAAAACAATGATGTTATCAGCAGCAAAGTTAATGAGGTAATGGTTCATTTTGCTGAACAATTTAAGGAAATGTTTGAGTAATTCTGACATTATTTACTCACCTTCATGTAATGTCTTGTCAAATTATGGTGTAATTTTTCCAAACATCATGACGTCAGACATGTGGTCCTACACCATTTTATTTTTGTGTGATCTCTTTAAAATAAATACTAATTCATAATTTCATTACTTTTTCATTTATTTTGCTCTCAGTATGTTATTACCTATTTTGAGAGATATATACTAGTTTATATACCCCTAATACACTGCTTTATAACAATATTTTCTCATCATTGTTAAATAGACGGAACCTAAACTGAAAAACATCGAAGATAATTTGGATTCGACTCGTGCCAAAAAGTTACTGGATGAAATCGAGGTCTTGAAGAATAAGACAGAGATGAACAGGGCTCAGGGGAAGGAGGCCAAAGATGCTGCCAATGCAGCTCTCACCAGTGCCAAAGATGTCGACAAAGTAAGTCTTACAACCACAAGTACATATATATTATGTAAATATGCAGTATGTTGGATGTACAAACATTGTTACTGTTTAAAAGTATACTCATTAACTGGAAAGATGCGGCAGCTGCCTTTATTTAGCTCCTAGTAAGTTAACCGTAATCCGTTCTGTTAAGAGTAGATTGCTTTTCTACATTTACAGGATCTTGAAGAACTGAAAGAGCAGTTTGAAAAATTAAAACTGAATAGCACCAACCAGATTGTTAATGAAGAGGCTAATGAACGTCTAAAGAACATCACAATGGAGGCAGAAACGCTGGCTAAATATGTGGAAGATAAAATGAAGAACATTGAAGGTACAATGTCATAAAAACAGAGCAGTATGCATCTGGATTTAATGGTTTTATGGATTTTGATATGTGAAATGTTTCTTTATCCCTGGGGTTTCAGAGTTGGAGAAAAGGATTCTGGTTGCAAATGAAAGAAAAGAGGAAAGGATGAAAGATTTAGAGGCACTCCAGAAGGAGGCAGATGATTTGAAGAACTTTATAGTTGACAAAGTGGAAAAATACGGTCTGTGCTCCACTTAAGCCTGCAAGGGCTTTCCTTCCTCAGAATTAGAGGAAGCATTTTAGTGTTTGCCATGGGAGAATGCTGAAGGCAATGCAGTGCAAAATTGCCTCTGAAAAGGACTAAGGGATAAATGCAGTCTCATCAAGCATCAGAAATGCCTTATGGTAAAATTCTGGATCTGTTTTATTAATCTTTTGTTTTTCTTTAATTATTTTAATTTTTTTATAGTATATTTTTAGTAAATTATGGTCCACTCCTGTGTTTGACAATGTCATATAGGAAATGTATAACCCTGACTGTCCACTAGGGGACGCAAGAGTAAAATGAAAAATAAAACGTCACACAAGTACTTGTTGTTTCCTGCACCGCATTAATCTACAGTGCCACAGCAAAACAAATCATATTTTACTCAAGTTATGAGTTTGTTGAATTTAATAAGATGAGTTAAAAAGAATGTGTACTACAAAATAATGACAACAAAACATATTTTTGTCCTCAGAATCACAATGATTCAGGTTTTGAGCCAGGTTTCGAAGTGAATCGTTAAAAAAAGACGAATGAATTTCATGTTTGAATTAGATTTACGATTCAGTGAAACAAATTACTGATCAATTCAATTCTGTAATTTCAAATTAGCTTAGTCTGAACTATTTAAGCATATTCCTATAAGCTTCCTCCAACAGTAAGCAGTTCAAATGCTTTTAAGTATTTTCATTGTTTTTGATTCATGGTTAAGTAATTAAGACATGTATAGATTAAAAATATACTTTAGCATTACTTCCAGAGTTTAGCTCTACAGCTGCTCCATGTGCAAAAAGATAAGACAGTCAAGTTTAGACGCCTGCTGCTTGTGGAATGTGTTCGTTTGTCTCTCGTAGGAGGTGGAGGGTCTGTGCTTTTGTCCTGCGGTGTTAATAGCCTCTCTATTTACTATTGAATTGCAAAACCAAAGGTAAAGCCCCACTGATGTTATTTCATTGATCTGTCTGAGTGGATCTTCCCCCCCCTTTTTAGCTACTTAAGTGTTGAGACATTTCGTATTTGATAATTTCATCTTCATTGGATGAAGACAAAGGAAAAAAAAAAAATGTTTTTTTCAGTTATCTTATAGTTATTTCTACTTGTCTGATCCTTAAAAATTACTTTTAGGAGTAACCTGTAGTCAGGCTAATTCATTTATTTTAAATAGTATATTTTGACTTGAATAAAACCAGTTAATTTAGGTGTTAAAACCTGAAGTACATTTTTATGTTACCTGACAGAACTTTTTTTTTTCTGGTGTAGGTCAGAAAGTCTGTTGAATGGTTAAACTGTGTCTTTCAGGTTTTCAAAAGATCTACATTCGTTGTGTCACCTTACCTAATCTCTTCCTGAAGTTTACAAAGAGAAAACACTACGTGAGCTGGTTAAAGGTGACAGGATGTAGGGTAAATCAATTCAGTTTCACTTTTTACACAGTGTGCTTTGGAGAACTTGCCTTCCATCCAAATAACTGACCACTTTTTATTGCTTTAGAAATACACTGATAATCAGAAGCTCTGGGTTACTTATTGGTGTCTAAACTGGCAAGAGTTTTGTTTTTCTTTGCCTGGTCATTTAGATTATTTCACTAATTTAGTTCAGCCGAGGCAACCATTACTTCTACATTAACCTCCTGAACTGTCTAATTATTGAGGAATCCTCCCTTATTTAAGGCCATTTCACTGATCACAGGCCAGTTCATTTCAGCGTATCATCTTTGAAAGTGAGAATAGCTGTTAATATAATTATTGTTAGGACTTTGTAATTGTTATGCGTGAGAATATTTTTTTTAATAAAATAAATTCTGTTGCAACCACTGATATAATGGTTTTTATCTTTCTCTTGGGCTAACACCAACTAAAAGTACCACAGTACTACCATGGTTTTCTGGGACATGTACCATGTAGTATGTACCATGGTGCATGAATTTACCAGTGGGCCTGCCCTACATGATATAATTATCATTATTAAAACATGGTATACCACAGTAGGCCTACTACAAACAAATCTGACATTTCGTTGGTACCGAAATACAAATTGAAAGAAAATATTTGCCTATACGGGACAAAATATTTCTATAATACTCATTTTTCAGTCACAAACCCGAACAATCCCGCCCTGAACAGGGTAAATATCTTTGCTTGGTCTGAGGTACCGTTTCAAATCCCATAAAAAGGCGCGTTTTCCTCACTGTATGCAAATACTTGCAATCAGTGTTATTTATTTGACATGTACATATATCAGTCTACTTGAACCTACACTTTAGCGCTCATTTAATTAGTTTTATCCGTTTCTGACCGACTTACCTCAAGACCACCTTCATGAATGGGGGAGGGAGGGCGCGACTCGACGCATGCGCAGAAGAGTGGCGGCGGAGGAGAAAAAGTTTCGCGCAGTTCCAGCTGCAGTAGTTACTAGCAGCAGCACAGTCTGCAGGGATCAGACTCAGCTCTGCAGTTTCCAACGCAAAACCAGGATTACTGCACCCAGACTGAAGAAGGAATCTAGAAACATGCTGTTACAGCTCGCAGCCCTTCTAAGTAAGTTTCATTTTAGTTTGGTTGAGGCAAAGTCTCTCAATCTAAAGGTTTATTTATTTTATAAGGTCTATTTTAACTGCAACAAGTCATGGTTTCTCAAACTTTAAGCATCAATCTAAATATATCTTAAACTTTCAAAAGAAAATATTTAATTAACTTTAACACCTTTGATTGTTCAGTTGTGAATTATATATTTTTTGTTGTCTTATTACACTTCAATGAACTTTTGACATTTACTTTTAATTAATATACTTATATAAATGAATTTAAATTGAATTTCAGTTAAGTTCCATACAGCCAGTTGCATCTTATTTAGATAGCATATATATTTATATTTATGTGTATATATTTGTGTCTGTGCGTGTATATGTATGTGTGAGTCTATGTTTGAATGTAGGTTTCAAAAGGGGGCAGATTTAATAATCTGAAGAACCATTTCCACTATAAAGAACTTTTTTTTTGCAATGGCAAGATTCTATGGAACATTCTATGTTTAAGGTTCTTCATGGAACCATAAGAGTGCATGTATGTTAAAATGTCCAATTTAGCAGCCTGGTTGATGTGGTGTTCTATCACCACTCACTTTTTTGGAGCTTTTCTAAAACTTAAAGGAAAATACCAGCAAAATACCTTGAAAATACAAGCAAACAAACTCAGTTACGTTTCATTAGTACAAATGCATATAAAAGCTTTTCTTCCACAAAGTTCTAGGGGCATGGGCTCTTGCAGATGTGCCTGAGCTGGGAGATGTTTGCACAGAGGGGAGCTGTTATCCTGCCACAGGAGATCTTCTCATTGGAAGAGCTCACCAACTCTTTGCCACCTCAACATGCGGACTCCAGAAACCTGAGCCCTTTTGTATCGTCAGTCATTTGCAGGTAACCTATGTGCTGCATCTCAAAACCCTTTTGAATCAATGCAGATGTTTTGCCATTAAAAGTCTCAGAAACATTGACTTATTGACTTTGAATTAAAATTACAATGAGCTAACATCATTCCATTGTGGTGGAAATTATAAAGACTTAATTTTTCAGGTTGCAAAGATAAGCATTAATTTTATGTTAACGTCAATGTGAAATGATATATGTTCATTCAAAATGAAAACTGCACACCTGTGCGCTCTATAGTTGGCCTGATAATTAAATTGTAATACCGCAAATGAGGATTTACTTCCACATGTGGGATTTCTCCCAACACCCCTCAGGGGTTTTATCTGGAACATCTTTAGAAAGAGCTTTATTGCAGTCTTGTTATTTCATGTGGGTGTTTTTGGAACACCAAGTTATGTTTGTCTGTAGAGATTTGTTTCAGGACCTGTGACTTTTGAATGTCTAGACTACTTCCTTTTAGACAAAGTGCCTTAAAATGTTTTACGTAGGTCCATTGAAAATGTTATGAGGGTCTTCTGAATCTTCAAAACTGCAACCTGCATGTTTAAAGAGGTTCATTGATGCTATGGCTCAGTTGTAATCGCTCATGCCACACCATAACAGAGATAATTGCTTCTAGGTCTTGTCTCGAGACCAAGTATTTGATTTACACCATTGTATCAGTTCTTTTGATCAGCAGTCTTCAGTTTACCTCAATCTCTTTTCACATTTAATCATTTAAGTGGTGTCATCAAAGACAAACCTTTGCAGTGCAACATTTTGAATTGGAGCTCATGGCATGAAGATAGTCATTAAAATGGTGTTGGCGGTGATGTCATCCCTCCCTCGTGAGGTCAAATGGTGGTTATGAGGTGGAGGTAGACAGGAAGTCATTTTAATGTGCTAGCCACATTACAACACCATATATGTCCCAACGTTCATGCTAATTCCCCTCAGAACTAAATTGCTGCAATAGGTTTTTAATGAAGAGAAAAATGTCTCAAAGCAACTCTGAACATCTGGAGAGCACATGAAACCAATGCTCTCTGTAGGCCATTAGACTTTGAAAAAGCTGCGTAATGTAAATCAGACCAAGTGGGTTGACTTGCTTCAGTATCTCAGAGACCTTTTACAGTCATTCATTTCATTTGGAGAAGTTCTTGCGTCACAGGAATGCAATTGACATTATCTGGTTTTCCCACCCCCTCCATCACAGGAAGAGAAGAAGTGCTTTGTGTGCGATTCCAGGGAGACCTACGATGAGAGGATGCACCAAGTAACCAGCCACAGAATTGAAAATGTTGTGACTACATTTGCTCCGAACCGCCTCAAGACTTGGTGGCAGTCGGAAACTGGTGAGTTGAGTCGTGATGCCAAACAAGACAGTTGCTCATCTCCCTTCCTTTTCAATGCTGTTCAGTACCATTTGAAGTGTTTGTTCACAGTCAATTTATGAAAGACTACACAATCCGTATAGTTCTCATGGGAACATAGGAAGGCTGTGAAACAAGGTCTTATTATAGGGAACTCTCTCTCATTAGTGTGTCCGTTAGTTCTCCTATAATCAGAGCAATGGAGGGACTAATAACTTCAAAGCAGTTGTGTAATTACTGACCTGTTAAGGTGATGACCATCTTTAAAGTGTGGAATGACAACTTTTTTCCCTTGGGAAAAAGTTTTCTTCCTGCTGATAGTGTTGAAAGAACATTTCACCCAAAATGTTTAGACTCTGAGAATTAATCTCCTGCTGTTCCAAACCAATCTA
>RJVU01037426.1:1200478-1211135 GCA_003731715.1 Anabarilius grahami | reverse complement strand
TCTTATGAATAAAATATATTTGAGCAAAACTACTTCACTGCTTATTAATATTTGAAAAAAAGTCAGCTAAATCAAAGTCATCTGACTCAACCAATGTGCAGAAAAAAACAAAGGCAATATCATAGAGAGGACAGACCTTCAGTAATTCAATGAGTCTCTTAAAATATCAAATAATTTAACTTTTTTATGACAAAAGTTAGTTTAGCTCATATGGTGCGACTTTCTGAAAACCAGACAAAAGACATTTAAAATGAATGTTATCGTATTTGTTAAAAACACTTTTTTACAAATATGTAAATATATTTTAAAACTTTTAAAAATGATTATTAAGACACACAAACACTGATTAAATATATTATTCATGGTGTATGGAAAATATATTTTTACTTGATGTTACAACAATGAATGAATGAATCAATCAATCAATCAATCATTTGTATAGTGCTTTACTATGTACTACTGTACACCCAAAGTGCTTTACAATCATATCATGGCATTTTTAGTTATTTATTTTAAACTTTCTTTAAAATGGTACGTTTTCAAAATCATATGAAATCATCATGAATACATTTCTAAGATCTCGAGTTCTAAAGATTTTTCCTTTTCTTTATTGCAGACACTCTTATTTTTACCCTTAAACTTATGTGATCCTTCTCTATGTATATGAATAATGTCTTAAATGTAAATCTATTGCTCACACAAAGCAATCATATAAGTTCAGAAGATTACACAACAATGTTCGGAAAAGTTTTTCCTTTGCGTTTTTCGCATACATGCGACAACGTTATCAAAATGATCCCTGTTCACGCCGATCTGCGAAAACGACTAAAAACGCTGTATTATTCATGCCAGGCCAGTTGGCGATGTCACTTTGTAAAGAAAAAAACACTACGCGCCTATAGACTGAACACATAATACGCATGTGCATGACGTCACTGTTTCATTTATTTGTGTTAATGTAGCTTAAATGGAGACAATACTGTTATCGTTTTCAAAAACGTGCACTTTGAAAACCGTTTTTTTTGTTTTTTTAAAAGGTTGCATTTACAGGCCCCCAAAACGTTGTTTTCATGTAAATGAATGGCCAAAAGGCATAAAAAGCTTTCTGTTTTTATTTGAAAATGGTGTTGTATAAACAGCCCCTAAGAGAAGTATATTTTACCGGGGAACATTCCCATTATTCTACGGCTAATGAAGCCACTCGGATAAGTTGCGAAACACCTTCAGCCAACAAGGAGAAGGTTCAGCTGTTTCAAGCTGTTAGAATGTACAGTTTCTACAAGCCATATGTTCCTCAATTACATGAACAGACAGAGGAAATGGAAATCCAGAGATTTACTGGTTATTGCCAGTGGAGGAGTGTGAAATGTAGCGGGACAGGAAACAAGGGGCCATGAATGCAACCAGAGAAGCCTGTGAATATATGGTTTAGGAGAGAGTATGTGGTAGGAGGACAGAGAAGTACTTACCCATGAGAGATACAGCTGCCAACTGGACCAAAGGCCTGGGAATACAGGGGGGGAACTCCTACTTAATTAAAGATACGACTGTTTATTCAAATTTTTGATGTTTATAGACCCCCAAAGCACTTTCCCAATAAAAAAAGCAGTGTAACTATAGAGCAGCAGAGTTCAGCAGTACTATTAGAGCAATTGTGAATTGCTTCTTAATGTACAAGCTGCAGATGTTCCTGGTAAAATTGTGTAATTTGTACTGAAACCATGTTGCTCAAGCCTTCCTTTCAAGTTTCATTACTACAATGAAAAAAATCTATGGAAGCTTGTTTCCGCCACTAAATAATAAAAAAAAAAAAATTTAATTGTGAGTTTTTATCAAGCAATTCTGTCTTTATAGCTCACAATTCTGACTTTTTTGAGAAAAAGTTTATATCTCACAATTCTGACTTTATTACTCGCAATTCTGACTTTATTACTCGCAATCCTGACTTTATAACTCACAATCCTGACTTTATATCAAGCAATTCTTACTTTATAACTCGCAATTCTGACTTTATATCTCGCAATTCTGACTTTATATCAAGCAATTCTGACTTTATTACTCGCAATCCTGACTATAACTCGCAATCCTGACTTTATAACTCGCAATTCTGACTTTATAACTCGCAATTCTGACTTTATTACTCGCAATCCTGACTATAACTCGCAATCCTGACTTTATAACTCGCAATCCTGCCTTTATATCTCGCAATTCTGACTTTATATCTCGCAATTCTGACTTTATATCAAGCAATTCTGACTTTTTTCTCAGAATTGCAAGATATAAACTCACAATTGCGAGAAGAAAAAAAAAGAATTGTGAGATAAAAGCTTCAAGTATTTAAGCATAAACCATTTTAAAGGCTTTAAAGACCATGAGAAGCATAAATTCAGTATGTGAGCCCATGTATACTCATAAAAATAAAGGAGCATTTTCTGAGCAATCCCATAGAAGAACCAATTTTTGTTCCTAAAAGAACCTTCAGCGAACAGTTCTTAAAAGAACCATTTTGAAATATTCGAAGAACCTTTTTCCACTATAAAGAACATTTTGTAGAATGGAAAGATTTTTCATGAATCCATAGATGCCAATAAATAACCTTGTATTCTAGAAGAACAGTTTGGCAGTTAACAAATGGAAGTGCATAAATAAGTGTGGAGAAATATATCCCTTTGTCTGGACTCTCTTTCCTGATGTCTTAATTTTTTCTCTCAGGCCTGGAGAACGTCACAGTCCAGTTGAACCTTGAGGCAGAGTTCCACTTCACCCACCTCATCATGACCTTTAAAGTAAGTGCTTAGGGGACACAGTCAGTTGCTGATGTGTGTTTAGGGGGAAGGTGTCGCCACAGCCCCAGGCTGAGGTGAGATTTGAGGTCGTTAAGAGAGAATGTGGAAAGGGAGGGGGGGTTGATGTGGATTTTGATGGCAGGAGGGGAAGTGTTGCTCAGTGTGTGGGAGTCGTGGGAGGTCTGGGATAAACCCAGCTGTGCAGCCGACTGAGACCGATGGAATGCTTCAGCTAAAGATTACATTTCAGCATGATCTCACTTCAGCAATACAGTTAAGAGAACTCAGAGAGCGCAGATTAAACGACTGGCGTCACGAGAACAATAGTGCTCATGTGAGGTTCATTGCAAAGATTGCTGTGAAATGGCACAGGAACAAGACATTCATCACTGTTTTATTTGATATAATATAATATAATATGTGTACTTTTCAGGTCAAAATTGCCAATATCGATACCAGGACTGAATTTTTTTTTATAATTTAAAAAAAAAGTCTAGCCATTTAACATTACATCTTAACAAAATCAAATAAAAAACAACAAATAAACAGCAAATTATGACAAATGATCAAACTAGTCATGATATCAGGGTTATTGTTAACTAAAACCATAAAAAACATGTAGTTACTTGAAATAAAATGTCTCAAACATGCAACAAAATTACTAAAACTTAAATTAAACATTAGAACATTATAATCTAATTCAAAACATTAACAAAAGTTATAATTGTATATCAATGATAATAAAACAACAATGGATGATATATCACTACCATACTGGTCAATATTTTGTTTAGGGTAATTTTATTTTTTGGGTGAACTAACTAACCCTTTAAAATAAAGTGTAACTAAAAAATGAGTATATATTATGTAAGGATCAATCCTAATGATACAGGATTATCATCAATATCGGAACTATTAATCCTAAGTATGCAATGTCTCTATATAGACGTTTCGACCGGCTGCCATGGTGATCGAGAGTTCTTCGGACTTTGGCAAGACTTGGCAAGTGTACCGTTACTTTGCCTATGACTGTGAGGCCTCCTTCCCCTTCATCTCTCAAGGACCCATGACCAAAGTGGACGATGTTATCTGCGATTCTCGCTACTCTGACATTGAACCCTCAACTGAGGGCGAGGTGAGCGTCTGGAAATTTAATGCACTTCCTGTGAATACTTCCTTGGATTTTTCATTGACTCTTGTTCCTTTTGGTTCTGAAGGTCATCTTTAGGGTTTTGGATCCAGTCTTCAGGATTGATGATCCCTACAGCCCCAGAATCCAAAGTAAGGACACAAACGAAAAAGAAGCAGTGACCTTTTCTTTGAAAACATACATCCTTGTTGTTAAGTGGCCTAGCAGACCAACCAAATGGTTGTATTACTAACTTCTTGCTTTCTGTAATTTACGTTTCCCTTCTATAGACATGTTAAAGATCACTAATCTGAGGGTGAAGTTCACTAGGCTACACACTCTCGGGGACAACCTTCTGGACTCACGTATAGAGATCAAGGAGAAGTACTACTACGCAATTTACGACATGGTGGTCAGAGGAAACTGTTTTTGCTATGGACACGCATCTGAATGCGCCCCCATTGGAGTTGGAGAGGCCGTGGAGGGCATGGTGAGTTTTATCCCAAGTCGTGCCAAAGTCATTCTTTATTTTAGTTTAAAGTGCCCCTATTTTACTATTTTAAAGGTTCCTAATTTTGTTTTAGAGGTCTCCTACAATAGATTAACATGCATCCAAGATCAAAAAACACTTTAATTTTCTCATAATATACATTGCAGCATCACCTCTTTTCTCACAGTATCTGAAATGGTACGATGAAAGATTCAGTCTCTCTAAAACCCTCTGATTGGTCAGATGGTCCAATCTGTTGTGATTGGTCTACTCTGCTCTGATTGGTCAGATGACCCAAATTCACAAACAGATATATTACACACTACATGAAAGGTAATATCCAAAAAAGCATAATAGAGGTGCATAAAGTAAGTTATTAATAATAATAATAGTGAACTATAAAAAAAAATGACTTTTTACATTAAATTATAATTATATATTGTATTATTTATATTATTTATTGTTATATAACACTTTTTTTATCACATTTAAATTAATTCCAAGTTTTTCCTTCCAATCACCACAAATTGACTTAGCAATTGTAAATGGCAAGAAATGTAATGCTGTATTGAAAATGAATAGGCCATAAATACAGCAAATTTAGAGGAAGTAGTTTTTGATTTATGCCACATTTAAATGGAGCAGATGCTTTTGTGGTTTTTTTTAAACTCCGGTTTGAAGAAAACATCTCGCATACATTTGTCATGGAAAGAAATCGTTTGAACTTCCATCACAGTCTGCTGCTAATTCAGTCTGGATCTGTTTCACATTAGTATGAAAGTATGTGACCCGCCTCATGGTTTCATTATTGAATAGTTTACAGTGCAAATAATCATGTGGCAGAGAAAATGCACGCAGAGGGTCTTGTTCGAGTATCTTTTTTGGTTTTGTTTCATTTATGTTTGAAGTTGCAGTATGTGTTTCTACCGGTTTATATAAATGATTTTTAGAGCCAAAAACGAAATACATTAAAGGAACGAGGTTCCTGTTTAGTCTGTCATCTCCTCTGTTTACAATCCGTCTGAACCGAGTTGCATCTCAGTCTGTTGCAGCCCTTAAAGTAATGAAAATGCATACAGATCTCAATCTCACTACATTTTTATGTGCAAAATGGCACTGAAGTGACCCCAGATTGTCTCTAGGTACAAAGCAGTTCCATGAAAGCTCACATAGATTGCGTCTAGATCTGCGTATGTGCCAGAGCTGGAGTTTGTTTAATGTAGTCCAGATGCATCAGTATAAACATTTCCTGTTGCCATCTGGTTTAGGGCCGGATTTGTATGTTCTGAGCAACTGCATCTTTTATCTAAGTTTCAGTTGTAGGAAGAAGCGTTTCACAAAACATTTCAGGGTCTCAGTGAGAAGTTGGCTCTCCAAATTTTCATCTTCTGTTTATATTTTTTGGTGCTTTCAAGCATCCTGTTCCAAATAGTATCAATTTGATTACAAATATTTTAAGTGTTTTGTTATTGGTTATCATTATTATGTCTGCTTTTGCCGTAGGTCCATGGCCATTGTATGTGTAATCATAACACCAAGGGTCTGAACTGTGAGCGCTGTCAGGACTTCTACCATGACCTGCCATGGAGGCCCGCCGAGGGACGAAACTCCAACGCCTGTAAAAGTATGAAATCATGCGGGTTTTTTTTTGTCAGAATCTATTGATTTATCTAAAAAGGTTAGATAAATTCAGGTTATAAAATGTGGTACAAAACCCAAAAACTTAATATTTAAGAATTATTTATGATATAAATAATATGAGGACATGTCTAAATCGTCCTAATGCACAGTAAAGAGGAGAGTTTGAGTGGCCAAAGAGAATTGCTGAAATTAGCTCAGTCTTGAGTTTTAGAAAGCCTAAAAAAATTACCAAAAAGTTGTTCAGGACGGTTTCAAGAAAAATCCTCCTCGCTCATCCAAAAACAAACTCAAGCATATTCATCTGTCAGACAAGACTGGAACTTTAAAAGGGACCTGGTTTTATGGTCAGATGAAACAAAAAAAAAGAGCTTTTTGGCAGCAAACCCACCAGATTTTACCGCATTATAGTTTTTAAACAACGTTGTTTTAGTTCTTTGTTTAACAAATTTTACAGCATTATAGTTTTTAAACAACGGTATTGTTGTTCTTTGTTGTACAAATTTTACCGCATTATGGTTTTTAAACAATGGTGTTGTTGTTCTTTGTTGTACAAATTTTACCGCATTATAGTTTTTAAACAACGGTGTTTTAGTTCTTAGTTGTACAAATTTTACCGCATTATAGTTTTTAAACAACTTTGTAGTTCTTTGTTGTACAAATTTTACCGCATTATAGTTTTTAAACAACGTTGTTGTAGTTCTTTGTTGTGTAAATTTTACCGCATTATAGTTTTTGAACAACGTTGTTGTAGTTCTTTGTTGTACAAATTTTACCACATTATAGTTTTTAAACAACGTTATTGTAGTTCTTTGTTGTGTAAATTTTACCGCATTATAGTTTTTGAACAACTTTGTTGTAGTTCTTTGTTGTGTAAATTTTACCGCATTATAGTTTTTGAACAACTTTGTTGTAGTTCTTTGTTGTGCAAATTTTACCGCATTATAGTTTTTGAACAACTTTGTTGTAGTTCTTTGTTGTGTAAATTTTACCGCATTATAGTTTTTAAACACCATTGTTTTTGTTCTTTGTTGTACAAATGTTTCTGCATTATCTACCATTATCTGCACTAACATTTCCTTGCTTCTTTTATAGAGTGTAACTGCAATCATCACTCTGATTCCTGTCATTTCGACATGGCCGTGTATCAGGCCTCAGGTAACGTGAGCGGTGGCGTGTGCGACGGTTGCGAGCACAACACCATGGGTCACAAATGCGAGCAGTGCAAGCCATTCTTCTACCAACATCCGGAGAAAGACATCCGCGACCCCAACATCTGCGAGCGTACGTGTTCCCTCTCATTTCCTCTCCTGTCATTTCCTCTGAGCTTTTTTCCCCATTCAGGCGGCTGCTTCTCCTCTACCTGTCTGGTCTAGTTTGTGATATGAGTCTGGCCCAGCTGTTCTTTTGTTCATCTCTGATTTGGGAAGTAGAAACACCTGGGCTTTGAAGTAGTCCGTCACCACAGGGCTAAGCTCCGCCCTTTTTCAAAGCACACGCGTCTAAGGTTTCACATTCCTCTTTTGTTGTGGTGACTGAGGTTTTTAAGTTTGAAACCTCTGACCACAAAGCAGAAATGCGGTCTGTGAATTTTACATCAAACTTTGCTAACAGTTTACAATAAGATTTATTAATATTAATCCAATAATTAACATAAAATAACAATGAAAAATACTTTTTTCGTTGTATGTAAAAAAAATTATTTTNTCTCATTTCCTCTCCTGTCATTTCCTCTGAGCTTTTTTCCCCATTCAGGCGGCTGCTTCTCCTCTACCTGTCTGGTCTAGTTTGTGATATGAGTCTGGCCCAGCTGTTCTTTTGTTCATCTCTGATTTGGGAAGTAGAAACTCCTGGGCTTTGAAGTAGTCCGTCACCACAGGGCTAAGCTCCGCCCTTTTTCAAAGCACACGCGTCTAAGGTTTCACATTCCTCTTTTGTTGTGGTGACTGAGGTTTTTGAGTTTGAAACCTCTGACCACAAAGCAGAAATGCGGCCTGTGAATTTTACATCAAACTTTGCTAACAGTTTACAATAAGATTTATTAATATTAATCCAATAATTAACATAAAATAACAATGAAAAATACTTTTTTCGTTGTATGTAAAAAATGTATTTTTTTCCTGTGTTGGATTTTTGAGATAATGTATTCCTTTACTGTCTTAAAATTGTTCATTGTTTGTTTAGCAAAAACAAAATTTTGTTGTAAATTGTTACCAATAGTTTGTTCTGTGATTTTATTAATGCTAAACAATGAACTCTGTATGGTTTGAAAAACTGTATTATTATTATATATGATGAGATTTTCTTGTGCTGCACTAACAGCCAGCATGGCTTCGTTTGTTAGTTTTCCCAGTTGTCCACAGTTCCTCCCATTGTCTTTAAGTATGCTGTCCGGATTTGTCTTTTCCAGCCTGTAACTGTGATCCGGTCGGCTCTCTCAATGGCGGAGTTTGTGATCCGCTAACAGATGTGTCTCTCGGGCTGATCACGGGTCAGTGCCGCTGTAAGCCTAATGTGGAGGGAGAGCGCTGTGACCAGTGCAAACAGGGCCATTACGGACTCAGCGACGACCCTCTGGGATGCCAGCGTAAGTCGACGTCTCACACAATATAGCGACTTATCAGTCTAAATCCAAACCATTTGTCAATGTGAGAATGATTTTGAAAGGTCTTCATAACTCTAAAGAAAGCTATTCTTGTGTTGTTGTAACCCAGCATGCACGTGCAATGCTTTGGGAACAATTCCAGGTGGAAGCCCATGTGATACGGACTCAGGAAACTGCTACTGTAAACGCCTGGTTACCGGAAGGAATTGTGACCAGTGTCTGGTGGGTGTTCTGTATACTTTATGAGTCAATTAATTTGTCTTTGAGCAGTAAATCTGTAAGTTGTTTAATTTTAAAAATATAAAATCTTACTTTAATGGTAATTAATGTAATATTTATTATAAAGCAATAATCACCAAGAATCACCAGTGAATTTAGAACAGCTAAGGCTTGTTGTTAGAAATGACGTGGAGTGGCTCCATGGGGCTTATTGCTTTTATAAAAGTCCATAAAAATATTTGTTTTAATATTTAGACTCAGTGGCACAGTAATACTGATGAAATGAAGTCACAGGTGTATGTTTTTAGAGTAATTTACAACGGCTTTGAACGAGGCTCAACCAATCAGAATCAAGGACGGGAACTAGCCGTTTTATTATGTAAATTATACAACAGATTGTGCTTGAATTTGATTGGCTGATCAGTGTTCTAGTAACCCTGATATTCAATGTAATAGCACTTTTGCTTGTGTAAAATTGCTTAAATTATGAAATTAAATGTTTTTGTTTAATTTATATATATATACATTTCTAGCATTCTATTGTGCTAAATGCAATCTCTTTAACAACTTCTTACATTTTGCTTCTTGTGAGGTCTGTCATAAACACTGTGGTGTTCAAATGGTCTTTTAACAAGTCTCTCTCTCTCTCTCGCTCTCGCTCTCGCTCTCGCTCGCTCTTAGCCTCAGCACTGGGGTCTCAGTAATGACATGGATGGCTGCAGACCATGTGACTGTGATCATGGTGGCGCAATCAACAACCAGTGAGTATAACTACTCCATTCTGTATGTAGTTCTACTTTCTGCCTGAATCTCTCATTCAAATTCAGTTTTTATCACTATTATTATAGTTTATAATGTTAGGGATTTGACCAACCCTGATTTACCAGTGTGAACCCAGTGTTACCTTAGTATTGTTTATTGTATGTAGTATAGTTCTAGTATAGTATCTTAAATAGTTTTTATTTTTCTGTTTTCATTTTTAACAAGCAATCTTGTTCTGTGCTTTTGTAATTTTCATTATTTTTATTTATTTACTGTTTTCAAATTTCTTCATGAAATTTAATTTATTTTTATTTTTTTTTAGTAAAGCCTAAACTGATTTATTTCAGTTAGTTGTTAAGGCGACATTTCTAATTGTGGTTTAAGCCTTTTATTTAATATTTCTATTTAATTTTATTTTAGCTTTATTTCCCTTACTGAAAACGATTTTTAATAGTTTCAGTTTTTGTTAACCGTAACAACGCCGCCCTATATGTATTAAACTTTTGCGACATTGAATGATACCTTACTTAACTAATGTTGCTTGCTGATAATTACTTTTCTAAGTGATCAGATCAGTCTTTGATGATAAAATGAGAAAGGGTTAGTTCACCCAAAAATGAAAATTTTGTCATCATTTACTCACCCTCATGTCCTTCCAAACCCACTTTCGTTCATCTTCGGAAAACAAATGAATATATTTTTGATGAAATCTGAGAGATTTCTGTCCCTCCATTGACAGCTACACAACCACCACATTGATGCTCTAAAAAGTTCATAAAGGGCTCGTAAAACGTAATCAATTGCGTCATACCAGCGTTACCCTCGGTTTCTGGTTTTATTTTGTAGAAACCATGGCAACACCAAAGACGCTTTAATATATTACATGTTTTAATAGGCAACGGAACAACTGGTTACATTTATAAACAGAAAACTAATTGTTGTTATATAGCTCAACACGTTTAGTCTTATTGTTTAAATCTAATTTTCTTGATTTTTTTTTTTTTTTTTTTTTTTTTTTTTTTATTTTT
>RJVU01037426.1:1187918-1200469 GCA_003731715.1 Anabarilius grahami | reverse complement strand
CATGCCATGCTCAGAGAAAAACACTATTTTGTGAAGTAGCTAACATAGCTTAATCTTAATTTTAGTAACAGTAATACAGAATTTTCTCCATCATACAATACGTTTTAAAATTAATTGGCCATCCAGTATTTAATATGATATTCTAAAATCAATCTATCTTACTGCAGTGTGTAACAAGTGTCTCACAGCAGCCACCGAGCGAACGCTCAGAGTAACGTTATAACATCATTTTCAACACACTCAAATGTATCTAATATGATAAACAGAGCTGTGTTACCTCATACTCATGACCGAAACAGCGGAAGCGGCGCCGGCGACTGTGGCATAATAAAAGTTCTGCTGCTCGTGAGGCGTGTGTTGCGCAATCGCTCCAGCGGCCTCGTTCAGCTCCCACAACACTCGGTCCTGCTCTGATTCATACTACAATAACGTTAATAATCGCATTCATGAACATGATTTCTTCCCGAGTCCTATCCCTATTCTTTTGCACCATCCATTGAGGTGAAGACCACATGTCCCAAGATTCCACGCTCAAACTTGCCATCATCAAGCTACGCCTTTGTTTTGAACAGACCTCTAGCGGACAGAAATATTACATATTGCACCTTTAACGTTACTTTTAAAATGTTCTAAACTAAATGCTTTTTGGGATAAATTTTTTAAATGTGATTTTGGGGGGGAAAAAAAATTGATCATAACAAAACCAACATGAAACCAAACTGTGCAGAATTTATTTATATTTTATTTAGCTCGCCCAGGAAGTTGCTGTGTGGGGTAACCAGGGTCTTTTTTATTTTATTTTACATTTTATTTTCAATTTCTTGGTTACACACAGTTCTGTATTGTCATATTCGGTTGAATGTTGATGTTGAAGGTGAATAAATTAATTTACTTTACAAGTAAATCTGGGACTTTTCTCACTTTTTTGGACGTGAAAGGACATGAGAGGTCTTAAATAATGGTCTTTAAAAGGCCTTAAAAGTATTAAATTTACCTTGTCGAAACCTGCAGAAAATACATTTTCTTCAGAACTTGCAAAAACTTACTTTCTCCTCCTACTGCGCTGTCCTTCTTATAAGTTGTATCAGCCTGTTGAGAAACTACTGGCAGGAGGCCTGAAATAGCAATGAAAAAGAATGTTTCCTAGTCTCAGATTAAGCCCTGAACTGGCAATATCGTCCAATAAGAAAACTCCATTTACATGAGTTACAAAGGGAGGCTTTAACTGCAGTCCAACACTCAGTCGGGTGCCCTTTCTCACAGGTTTTGTATCTTAAGTGTGTGTGTGTGTGTGTGTGTGTCACCGGTGAATATTTCCTCCTGAGCTACTTTTCTCCAGACCTTTCAGAAGAACCATCTAAACCTCTTGACGTTTCTTTTCCCAGTTGTTCTCCTGAAACGGGCCAGTGTCAGTGTCGCGAGCACATGTTTGGCAGGCGCTGCGACCAGGTGGAATCTGGTTTTTACTTCATCGCTCTGGACCACTACACTTATGAAGCAGAGGACGCCAAGTTTGGACCAGTAGGTTTCTTCATTATTCTCATTTATCAAAGTCCTCATTTGACCCAATGGTTGACTCAAATATCTCTCCGTCTCCCTGCAGGGTGTGACCGTTGTCCCGAGAACACACCCTCAGGACAGATCCCCTACTTGGACAGGCATTGGTTTCGTGAATGTCCCTGAAGGTGCCTATCTTGAATTCAGCATTGACAACATTCCCTACTCTATGGAGTATGACGTCATCATCCGATATGAACCACAGGTGACTTCCTCTACAATTACATTGTCTAATACTCGTACTGACATTTGACTATTGATGATTAGTAATGTCTAACTAAAGTCAGCTGGGACATGTTTCATCAGTCCTCTCTTGAGTTAAAGGGTAAGCTGACATCTTCAGCAGACATCACATCATTACATCATCTTTTTGCTCTTTCACGGTCTGTAGCTGCCAGAGCAGTGGGAAGAAGTGTTGATGACTGTCATCAGGCCTCGCGTCATTACCGCCGACAGCCGCTGTGCCAACACAATGCCCGATGATGACAACCAAATGGTGTCTCTGCATCCTGGATCCAGGTATGTTGCTACATCCGAAAATCTTCCACCCCCATGCAAAGTTCTAGATTGCATGAATTCCTATTGAAATTACTTGCTTTTGATCGTGAAAATACGCAACGTTAACTGCGTTTAGAACCTGCCGCTCACTAGGTTTTGGAAGCCAATGTCTTTGAGTGTTGAGAAAGTAAATTCTCTTGGTTTTACCCATCAGGTATGTGGTGCTGCCCAGGCCTGTGTGTTTTGAAGAGGGCTTGAACTACACCGTGCGCTTGAGTCTGTCTCTATACTCGGCTCTCAGCGATATGCAGTCGCCATACACGCTCATCGACTCGGTAGGCTCCTTCTTTTACCCTCAAAACAGAAAGACTCAACTGCATTGGAATAGTCAAATGCTGATCGGTTGATTTCGATCCTTGCCCTCAGATCGTCCTCATGCCACATTGTAAAAACCTGGATGTTTTCTCTGGCTCTGGATCAGAGGGTGGGGATCTGGTGACCAACAGCGCCTGGGAAACCTTCCAGCGTTACCGCTGTTTGGAGAACAGCCAAGCGGTGGTGAAAACCCCCATGACTGATATCTGCAGAAATTACATCTTCAGCGTTTCGGCTCTTCTGCACCAGGGAGTTAAAGGTACACAAAGTCACATTATTAGTTATGTTTGCTAAGAATTTCAATGAGAAAATAAAAAAAAAATCTAGTTCTGTTATCAAATATGGCACTTCGACTTGATCTACAAGATCTTTCCACTTTGTTTAAAGTGCACACACGTACAGATACTCACTCTGTCATCATCGCATGAGATTGGCTCCATTCTCTAACCACAAAAGCATCCCCTTTTCCCTTTATGATAGACGTGCCAGTCTTCATTCTGTCATCGTTCATTCAGCTTTCATTTTCTTCCGTCTGCTGTCTCTCAGCAGAGGTGCTTTCCTGCCTCGTGTCAGAGCTTGTAACATAATTATACTGCCTTACATGCTTCCTGTCTGAGGCTTTACAATTTCATCGACTGTCAGAGCAAGAAGAAAAGCAAAAGACATGGCTAGAGGCATTAATCAGAACAAAAGCTTTGCTGACTATGAATGTTTTCGGTGTGAAAACGTTCACCTCTACATGATAAAATCAAACACAACAAAACACACTACTGCTAGAAAGACGTGTTGAAGTCATACTTTTAGAATAAGATGCAGTAAAAACAACAGTCATACTCCTTTCTAGGAAAAGTAGGCTAAGGGTGACCAGATTTCTCATTGTGGAATACAATGACGAGTGAGCAGAAATTTACAAACAATACGACAAATACGATAGAGATACAAATTAAATAAACTTGTTTTTCAGATACAGTAGGTTTATTTACCATGTATACATTGATTTAACATCTTTTATTGTTTGTTTAACATTAATGACAAATATTTAATTAGGCTACTGTCCCTTTAAGACCGAATTCATGGATATACTGACACACATCCGATTTTCACCCACCTGTTTACGTCCACTTAAGCCATAACCCACTGTATTTACATGAGATACTCCACACGATGGGCATTTTGAAAAACTGTGTGCATTTGACTATTCAGGCGCAAGGAGAACTGATCGCGCGCTGTCTGAGAGAGCGCGTGCGTGCGAGAGAGAGTGCTTCTGGTGTGTCTCATTTAGCTCGATATACACCTATCCCATAGACGTATTTATTATGTCTATGGCCTATCCCGCCTTCACTAACGGCAAGTTAATCAGTAACGATTTGTGATTGGATGGTACTTTTGTTCTTCAACGAATTGATTCTCGCGTGACAGAACACTTCTGCTACTCGTTCTATGATTACCCAGTAATAAAGACATTTTAGGAAAGATGAAATAAGGGACAAAACATGATTTTTTTCGTAATTAGTCCAGACACTAAAAATGGAGCTGAAATACGGGACTTTCCCAGGAAAAATGGGACGTCTGGTCACTGTACACTGAAGCTATTTAAAGAGACAGTAAATATATAACTGATCTGATGATAAATCTGATGATATTTAATCAGAGCAGTATATTGCACAGAATGGCAAATTAATAACATTAAGCTTGAATAGACAAAGTTTTAATAGCGTCTCTGATTTAAACTTTAGCAGGAAAAATGGTGTTACAGTTGCTGAGATCAATACATTTTCACATTTGAAAAGAATGGCATGTTGAAAGAATAATTCATGTTTTTTGTTGGTCTAGAATAGATTATGAAATACCTGCTTATAGCACTATTTTTAGTCATTGAGTAGCATGCCAACAGCCTATCTAGCATCAAATGACACATCTTATCAATGCTCTCATTGTTACCCGAAAAATGTTTAAACACATTTATTGTGTATTTTGCCCCATGAATTTCTTTACGTTTATGCAAAACTTATACTTTAATGGTATAGCAATCTTTTCCTCTGTAGATAATGATTAAAGGATTAGTTCACACCAAAATGAAAATTACCCCATGATTTACTCACCCTCAAGCCATCCTAGGTGTATATGACTTTCTTCACAATCAGAGTTATATTAATAAATATCCTGATGCTCCCGAGCTTTATAATGGCAGTGAAGTTGCCACCAGTTTGAAGCTCAACAAAGTGTACCCATCCATTATAAACGTACACCACACAGCTAGTTATTTAACTTTATAAAGTGTTAAATATGGATATTTTTCTTACACAAATACATCACTTCGCTTCAGAAGGCCTTTTATTAACCCTTCTGGAGCCGTGTGGAGTACGTTTATGATGGATGGATGCACTTTCATGAACTTCAAACTGGTGGTAACTGTTCACTGCCATTATAAAGCTTGGAAGCATCATGGTGTTAATTAATATAACTCTGATTGTATTTGTCTGAAAGACGAAAGTCATATACACCTAGGATGGTTTGAGAGTGAGTAAATCATGGGGTAATTTTTATTTTAGGGTGAACTTACCCTATAATAGTGAAATAAATAGTAAATGTTAATATAATGTATGGACTTTTTAAACAAGTGGATCTTGTTAAAAGTTGCATATGGTGGCCATTTATGGGTGGATCCAATATTACAAAACTGATATCTGATTAAGACAAAATGCTTAAATATTGGAAAAATGATTGGTCGATATCTAGAATGCAGAGAAAAGATGGATAACTCAAAATTGAGGAAAAAATTGCTGGAAAATTGGAAAAATAATTGGGTAAAATTTGCTCAAACAGATCAATCCTGACAATTTAAAAAAAAGTTATGTTCCTTTCTTTTTCCTCTGTTTCTCTTAGCCTGCCAGTGTGACCCTCAGGGTTCTCTCAGCACTGTTTGTGACCCGAGCGGTGGGCAGTGCCAGTGTCGCCCCAATGTGGTTGGCAGGAACTGCGACAAGTGCGCCCCGGCTACCTTCCTTTTCGGGCCGCAAGGCTGCAGGCGTAAGTACAACTTTCCAGTGGACTCTTTTCACATTTCTGGGGTTTGTCAGAAGTCGTCATAGTTGGGTAAACTACTACAGTGGTGAACGAAAACTACAACAAATATTTTTTTTTGCGTTCTCATTTTCTCCAGTAGAAAAACAAAAATTCATAACAGCATTTCTATGACTTTACAAAAGAAGGAAAAATATTGAGAGATTGGTTACGTTGGTCAGATGAGAGAAAAATGTCAAATTTGGCATCACTCCGTCAGTGTTAACTGTAGTATAGATTGCGCCATGTATAGACAATTTCTAAAATGTCTCTCTCAAGCGTAATTCTGGTCTCTTGTTATTTAGCATGTGATTGCAGTCCCGAGGGGTCTGTCCACTCATTCTGCCATGAGGCCACGGGTCTGTGTGAATGTATTCCCGGAGCGTATGGGCGGCAGTGTGACCGTTGTCTGCCTGGACACTGGGGTTTCCCTAACTGTCGCCCTTGCACTTGTAATGGCCACGCTGAGCAGTGTGACCCGCACACCGGACAGTGTCTGACCTGCAGAGACCACACCACTGGCCACAACTGCGAGAGGTTTGTTACCGTTTTCTTTGTTCAACATTATAGATCAAAATGTAAGCCTTTTACTCATCAAATCATTTCCGCAGGTGTTTGAACGGCTATTATGGTGACCCTGTCCTGGGCTCTGGAGACCACTGCCGCCCCTGCATGTGTCCTGATGGACCCAGCAGCGGCCGGCAGTTTTCCGGCGGGTGTTATAAAAATCTCGACTCCAACCAGGTGTTCTGCATCTGCAACCTGGGATATAAAGGTAAACACCAGACATCTTACTTGATTTATTACAGCATCTGTCAAGAACACAGTAAATGTCCTTTATCATGACACATGCTACAACATGCTGTAGTTCAAACGTTTAGAATCTTCAGTGTTTTTTGAAAGTCTCTTCTGCTCACTTATTTGATCAAAAATACAGTAAAACATTAATATTGTTAAATATTATTACCATTTAAAATTACAGTGATACACTGATAATATAAAAAAAGTGCCTTAAGCACCAGATCAGCGTATTAGAATGGTTTCTGAAGGATCATGTGACACTGAAGACTGGAGTAATGATGCTAATAAATTATATTTTAAAATATATTACAATAGAAAACAGTTATTTTAAATTGTAATAATATTTCACAATAATATTCTTTTTACTGTATTTCTGGTCAAATAAATGCAGACTTGATTAGCATGACATTTCTTTTTAAAAGATTTCAACCTTTTGAAAGGTAGTGTATGTGGAAGAATATGGTAATATTTTCACTTGAAATATGTAATTTTTTTGGAGTGAAAGCTGTAATTTAACATACCTCATCTCATGTTGCCCATAGGTGCCAGGTGTGAAGAGTGCGCCCCTGGTTATTACGGAAACCCACACGAGGTGGGCGGAGAATGTCGGGCTTGTCTGTGCAATAACAACATTGACATGACGGACCCGGAGTCCTGTGACGCCCGCATGGGCGCCTGTCTCAAATGCCTGTACCACACGGAGGGCGAGGGCTGCAACCGTTGCAAGCTTGGTTATTACGGCAATGCTCTGACCCAGAGTTGCAGAAGTTAGTTTTCCATACTGCAAATTATTTAATTTTTATTGCCAATACAATGCCTGATTTAATAAATGTTTAATTTTATTTAAACATGATAATGTACAATTGAAAAGTTAGTACTTTTGAAATCTAGATTTAACTCTTTTTCCCACCAGCGTTTTTCCTAGCCAGCTTCAGCATTTTTACAAAAATGTCATGGCCTCCAGAATATTTTGTTGTATGTTCAGATGTTCATACAATATATCAAAAGAACAGAGACTGATGACTACAAATTATAGAAAAAATGAATTCTAGCTTCATGCATTCTTTTTTATCAAAACTTGTATGTATGTAAGTGTCATGAGAAAACTACAATTTGAACAAAAAACTGAGAAAATCATATTTTTGTCGATGACTTTGTCCGGATCGGATTCAGAACGATGATCAAAACACAGATGGAGTAGATCAAGTCCATCAATATCCCCAAAGCTTCATAGTCCTATACCTTTTTGTTATCATTAGGCAGTTTTGATTTATATCAATTTATTGGTGGTGGTTGAAGAGATTCCCCCTACTATATGTAAAAGCGCTTTGAGTACCCAGAAAAGCGCTATATAAATGTAACAAATTAAATTATTATTATATGCTGTTTAATGTTTGATGATTGCATTATTTTACACGGGCGTAAGCAATGCTTCTATCAGAGATGGTGTTATTATTGGGAGATACAAGGGTCAGTGGCTCCATTTTTTTTTTCGGTGTAAACTCTAATTAGCCGATGGGCTGTCAATTCATTAAATCTATTTCCTCACAAAAGCAGGTTTATTCAGCGTAGTGAAGCCTCTTCTCCATTGACATCCATTTAAAAAAACGGCCTCTGGTCTCAATCCCTGCATACCGCAGTGTTAGCAGGTATTACACTTTTTCGGCTAAGTTTGCAGACTTGAGATGGTCCTCACTGCAGAACACGAGATCCAGGGGGTCAGGTTGGATCCAGATCCAACTCCTCCCACATTACATATCGCTAAACTTACCCATCTTCGCCCCCTGGATCTAAACCTACCCATCTCCAACTCCTGGATCTAGATCCAACTCCTCCCACTTTACATATCCCTAAACCTACCCATCTCCACTCCCTGGATCCAGATCCAAACCCTACAACTTTACATATCCCTAAACCTACTCATCCCCACCCCCTGGATCTAAACCTACTCATCTCCACCCCCTGGATCCAGATCCAACCCCTCCAACTTTACATATCCCTAAACCTTCCCGTCTCCGCCCCCTGGATCTAAACCTACTCATCTCCACCCCCTGGATCTAGATCCAACTCCTCCCACTTTACATATCCCTAAACCTACCCGTCTCCACCCCCTGGATCTAAACCTACTCATCTCCAACCCCTGGATCTAGATCCAACTCCTCCCACTATACATATCCCTAAACCTACCTGTCTCTGCCCCCTGGATCTCATGTTCTGCAGTGAGGGGCAACTGGCAGACTTGCCTTCAAGTGGATTTGCTTCAATGGCCCGGTCCCAAATGGCACCCTAAACACTCAAGGTCTTCCTACGAGTCCGCATTTTCGTGACATAATGCCGCATTTACTGTTGGGAAATGTCTGCTGCGGAGCATTGAGGGTGCATATCGACCGCAAAAGGAGCACTCACGAGCACCCTTCTGAGACCTAAAATTGACACATGGGACACTCTACTGTCTCGTGGACTTAATTGACACATGCACAAGGCAGCCGTTGTAAGTCCAGTAGACCAAAAGTGTAATGAAGTGGGGCCTATCTCTTGTTTCTGCTTCTTTTTCCCCTGTTTTGATACGGAGAGTCTGTACTCTTTCAGAAGATGCGTAATAGCGCCCCCTACCGTATAACAGTCAAAATATGGATTGCCGGAAAATTACGTAAATGGCGGGGAAAAA
Organism: Anabarilius grahami; assembly: GCA_003731715.1. NCBI lineage: Eukaryota > Metazoa > Chordata > Actinopteri > Cypriniformes > Xenocyprididae > Anabarilius > Anabarilius grahami. The sequence goes on along the minus strand of RJVU01037426.1, from coordinate 1,191,507 downwards.
GTTAAAGGCTTCTNTTACTAATATAAAAAATAAAATAATAAAATAATTTAAAAAATGTACATATTGTACATCTAGTGTAAGTATGGTTTCAAATGTTTTGTCCTTGTCTTTCCCAGAGTGTGTGTGTAATAAAATGGGCACTGCTGCGGAGATGTGTCCCTCTCAAGGTAACTGCAACTGTGACTTAAACAGCGGACAGTGCCAGTGTCTTCCCAACGTGGTGGGCCAGCACTGCGATCAGTGCGCCCCGGACACTTGGAACATGGCCAGCGGGAAAGGCTGCGAGGCCTGTGACTGCGACCTCAACCATTCCTTTGGCTCTTCCTGCAATGAGGTTCGACCACATTCACAGCCATCTCATGTTTGGGATAGTAATTAAGGGCACATTTTCTGATGGATTCATCTGTGTTTTTTATCCTCTCTGCTGTAGATTATGGGCCAGTGCTCTTGTAAACCTGGATTTGGTGGCAGAACCTGCCGTGAGTGTCGAGAACTGTTCTGGGGGAACCCTGAGGTCAAATGTCACGGTGAGTTCAGAAAAAATTAAAAATATTAGTGCATTAAATTACCCAGTGAATTATGATAATCCTTATCATTTAACTTTAGTATAATGTGACATATTTCTACGCACTAGTGCTTTCCAGCACTCTTCTTTGTGAGCATTTGAGTGTGCAGTTAAAAACCTAACTTAGAGTGCCATCTGCTGTTAAAAATATGATCAGATTCGATTCGAGAGAGAAAATATCAGAATCAATCCAGAATCATTGTATCGCGAATCAATTTTCAATTCAATTCACATTTATATGTATAGCGCTTTTCACAATACATATCGTTTCAAAGCAGCTTTACAGAGAATGCATGTCAACATTACAATTAAGAGAATGCAGTTAGCTAACAATGCAATAATTTAGGCAATTTAATTTACAATCACTGTTAGCAGTTTAATTGAAGGTAGAAGCAATGAGCTCCTGGAAATAATGAATTACACATTAACAATAATTAGGATATATAGAAATTTGGGAATCAAGAATCGATGTATTGTCCCAGCCCTAATGCACACCAAATAAATCATGTACAAGGTAAATTAAGTTATTTTAATTTAATTTTAGAAAGTAAATCTTAAATTTTAATTATCACTGCTAAACATGAAATAAACCAAAAGAACATAACTAAACATTTTGCTGAGAGTGGAAACACACCAATCGTGAGTTCTGCCAATACTCCAAACCATAACTGTAGGCAACCCAGTTTTGTAGGAATGTGTAGCAGAATGGAAAAGCCCTCGACCCACTCTTTGATTTGCCCCAGATGTGCGTGACCATGACGAGCTCGTGGGGGGATCTGTCGAAGCCTCGCAATATCTTCTCTACTCCCACAATGCACCTTTGTACTCGTGGGCTTTCCCCCTTATGGGGCCATTAGAGTCTGACGCAGCACCTCTTCACAGAAAAGAGTTTTTGTCCTCTCTCTGACTGTATTTGAGGCTGTGCAGACCATTATCTTTGAAAATCTATTTGAACTCAATGAAGAATTTTCTGGTGCTTTTAAGGAAAAAAGGGTAAGTTTCTGATTGAGCGTCAACTATCTGCTGATCTCCTTCAAGATGGTTGTGAAGAATTTCATTAGAACTTCAAATAAACACTACAATCTCTGCCCAATTAACAGCTCATAATCAAGGGTGATATATGTAAATTATGACATACCATCAGCATTTCCAACAAGTCATATAAACACTTTTATGCTATGTTTTTTAAATTAAATAAAGGAAACTAAATGCAGATTTAATTGTTTTTGCACAAACGATTACGTTATTAACCCATTTGGCCGTCAGCAGAGCAGGTTTTGGACTCTCTTTGAGCAGAAAAAGAGGTGTGCTAACAGAGATCTGTTCCACCCCCACACCAATCCATTTGTTTGGAGAGTCCTGATGGAGCAGGAAGCCCCCCGTGTTCCTCTAAGATCTAGTTACCCCTCTATAACCCTGCTGTTGACTCGCCCTCAACATGCTCTCCCTCTTCCAACACAGGACTGAGCGTTTGTTCAGCTTGAGCTGTGCTTTATGTGGTTTCCTCTTACTAGTTTGGTAATCTTGTGAAATCCCAAGCTTTAAGTTTTGTCCAACCACATCTGATTTACTCAAAGGTTTTGTAGGTTGTAGTTTAACTTGTACATTTTGCATAGAGGCTTCAGCCGTACTTGCGTCTGATTTGCTCTTCAAGCAAGAATTCTGATCTGTTATGGCACTTGAGTTTTAGAGTTTTTAAGTTTAGACTAGTGCTCAAGCTTTTTTATAACTTTTATAGTTTTATAGGTCATAATAATAACAATATAAACATACATAAATTGTATACACTGGTATGCGAAAGTTTGGGAACCCCTTGCAGAATCTGTGAAAATGTGAATAATTTTAACAAAATAAGAGGACAGTACTAAATAAAAAATAACAAGCATTTTGTGTGAGATCTGAGTAAGATATTTTACATAAAAGATGTTTACATATAATCCACAAGACAAAAAAGTAGCTGAATTTATTAAAATATCTCCAGTCAAAAGTTTGGGAACCCTTGATTCTTAATACTGTGTGTAGTTACCTGATGATCTATAACAGTTTTTTTTGTTTTGTGATGGTTGTTCATGAGTCTCTTGTTTGTTCTGAGCAGTTAAACTGAACTCTGTTCTTCAGAAAAATCCTCCAGGTCCTGCAGATTCTTCAGTTTTCAAGGATTTTTTTGCATATTTGAACCCTTTACAGCAGTGGCTGTATGATTTTAAGATTCATCTTTTCACACTGAGGACAGCTGAGGGACTGAAACACAACTATTAAAAAAGGTTCAAACATTCACTGATGCTCCAGAAGGAAACACGGTGCATTAAGAGCCGGGGGGGGGGAAACTTTTGAACAGGATGAAGAAGTCCAAATTTTTCTTATTTTGTTGAAATATTTTTTTTTTTTCATTTAGTACTTCCCTTTGGAAGCAACAGAAGATACTTGCATGTTTCCCGGAAGACAAATTGAGTACAATTTACCTTGATCTTTAAATTCAGAAAGTTTTCACCCCCCGGCTCTTAATGCATCGTGTTTCCTTCTGGAGCATCAGTGAATGTTTGAACCTTTTTTAATAGTTGTGTTTGAGTCCATCAAATGTCCTCAGTGTAAAAAGATGAATCTCAAAATCATACAGTCACTGCTGTAAAGGGTTCAAATATGCAAAAAATCCTTGAAAACTGAAGAATCTGCAGGACCTGGAGGAATTTTCTGAAGAACAGAGTTCAGTTTAACTGCTCAGAACAAACAAGAGACTCATGAACAACCATCACAAAACAACAAAACTGTCATAGATCATCCAGGTAACCACACACAGTATTGAGAATCAATGGTTCCCAAACCTTTGAACGGAGATATTTTAATAAATTCAGCTACTTTTTAGTCTTGTGGATTATATGTAAACATCTTTTATGTAAAATATCTTACTCAGGACAGTACTAAATAAAAAATAACATGCATTTTGTATGATCTCTCATTTTGTTAAAATTATTCACATTTTCACAGATTCTGCAAGGGGTTCCCAAACTTTCGCATACCACTGTA
>RJVU01037426.1:1156725-1187834 GCA_003731715.1 Anabarilius grahami | reverse complement strand
TAGTAATGCTGTAAAATCAATTAATTGCGATTAATCACATCTAACATAAAATATATGTAAATATGTCTGTATATATACATATATTATATATGTATACACACACACTCGTATACAGTACAGTCCAAAAGTTTGGAACCACTAAGATTTTTAATGTTTTTAAAAGAAGTTTAAAAGTTTTATATATATGATTTATAAATTATAGACACATTTTTGCTAGACTTTGAAATAAAAATTTTTTGTCTGTTCTTCTTAAATAATGAAATAATGATTATTGTACCTAAGATGCAAAATTGTATAGAATATTAAGACATATACTTAAAGCATACAGGTTAATTTGATGTTTGCTTATACAAAATACTCTAGCCGAACAGTAAAACAAATTTGTTCAAATGTTCATTGAATGCCACTTAAACTCTTATAGCCCTTGTGGAAGGAATGATAGCTAGACCAAGAAGTGAAGTTTCCTCCCATCCTTTTGTACAGTAACCTTATCTGCATGGTTAAGAAAAACAGATGGAAAGGATACATACATTTCTGTATCGGACAACCATGTAAAACTATATTTATGAATAAAAACCTACTGACTGTTATATAAGAACTTATTGCAGGTCTTTAGTTGGTTTCAGGTTAAATTTATTGACAGAAATAGGATCTTCATGGCTGGTTACTCTTTACACAAATCTGGCAAATACATCACTAACCCAGAAGTTAAAGGCATAATTTCCGAGAGCATGTTAACACCGTCATGAATGTTTAACAGCAGTAAAATGGACATTGTTTTACAGAAGTACCTCTAGGGTGGTTTAGGCTGGGAGACTGTGGTTTCTCTTCTCGGCTGGCGTGTGAGATGTTAAAGATTTACATCCCCATACCTTAGCCATATACGTCTGTGTAACCGTTGGCTGAGTACACAAATGCAATGCATTCAATCTTCAAGAAGCGTGTTTATTTTAGGCCTACTTTTAAAAGGTTCATTTAATTCTCAAGCCAGCTTTTAAACAATAAAATGCAGATGTGTTCCTTAGACAGTAAACGCATGTCCTAGTGTTTTTGTGTCTGTTGTAAATTGCTACGAAATCACCTTCACAAAAACTCCTACGCATGTCACCATCTCCAGGGGTCACATTCAAGCTATTGTCCCAACAAGAAACACCCCGGTGCCGCCTGAGGCCCCCTGAATAATAGCAGGGATTAACCTCCAAGATAATTCCCTATCTCTAGTACCTTGTATGCATTAGTGCCCTTAGGTGAAGGAGTCTTTTCCCGTGGAATGTGAGTGTAATCACTACACACTGGAATGTGTTTTAGGTAAATTAACCATCCCAGACAGGGTCCCCATTCACATATTGTATGTGTCACATGTATTGTCCTGAATTCCTGGTTACTTATCTACCCAGAAAGACATGGGCTCTGTTCCAAATCCTAATGAGCTACCAACCTATCTAGGCAGCACAATTTTCCTGCCCTCTAATACCAAATTGGCACTGCAAAGGTGGCACAGAGGCGTTTTTGAACTGGCAATTAGGTGTGTTTAAACAGACTGTTTAATACTGTTCAGAGATGACAAATACATTTACACAGCAGTTTCAACTGAATACTTTGATACTAGGGACTGAAGTTGGTCAGAACAGGCATAATTTAATCTAGTTTTTGTGCGGAATTATGTCTTTACACTGAATTTTGAGCAGGCAAAGCCTTTATGTAAAGTCTGATAATTGCTTTTGGCCAAATTTTAAGGCATTGTCAGAGCAATCTCATGCTGCGGTTAAGTCATGTCGGAAAGATCGTATTTACACCACCACAATTTCATAATTACAACTGGGAATGAATTTGCTAATTTTATTGTAAATAAATAAAAAAAATTCATTAAGTAATCAAAGTTGCTTCTACAAAATATGATAGTATTGTACAATTACGATAAAATATATAATGATGCAAGTTACAGCACCTTTATAATAGCAAAAACACACCTGATGCGCATTCTTTATTCATAATTTATGTAGAGTTAAAAATTAAAAAGGCTACATAGATGTATTGCTCCAACTTAAATGATTTGAACACACCTGACGTTTCAATTACAACTTCCCAATTCGTAAATACGAACTTCCCAGGAGAACCTGAACGCACAAATCAGAATGATTTGCACCAAGCTGAAAAAAAATATCCAAAATGGCAGACATGAGAAATGCTATGCTGATATTTCATGCAATACTGAATAATGTTGATAATGTAATACATAAAATGGACCATTTTATGGACTAGTGCTTATGCTTATTACAGCGTTGTTAGCTTAGCAGCATGCTAATGTTAATATAGTATAAAAACCTGTAACATTGAGTTAATACATATAAAAACACAAACAAACACATTCTCACTTGTGAAAGGTTATCCCATTTCTTCCGGAATTTAAATCTCAGCCGTTTCACAACCAGAAGTTGCGCAAAGTTGTGGTATCATTGATTCTTACTGTAAGTGACAACATGTTAACCGTTCCAAGATGGCGGACGCGCCGACATGTCTGAAGCGGTCGAATGTGGCATCTACATATACATATCTTTGGTTTTGGGTCAAAGCCTCTACAATTTTTACTTGAGAATTCTATCTCAGCAGCTCAATGAGCACTATTTATTCATATAGCACATTTAAGCTAAGCTTTTTAAAGCTTATGGTGTACATTACAGTCTACAATTATTTTAAAGATTCAAAAAAGACGAATCACTGTCTGGACATCTGGGATTTTGGTATGGAGATAAAGGATAGGATCCTGATTTTTTTTTTTCAGTAGTATTATCTACAAAAGAGATTTTTCTTTCGGGTGAAAAAAGTCTTGATGAAGGTTAACAAGGTTTTTACAACTCCTAGAATTTTCTGTGGATGAGTATGTTTGTTTAAGGGCCTCACGTTAGGTCATTCCTGATGTGGTGTTTGCTAAGTGTCTCGTCTGTCATTGTAGGCAGTTACTGCCTTTTGTTCACCAAACACTCTGAAACAACGCTAGACGTGCAGCACTAAAGTGGGCAAACAGTCTTTTCCTTCATGCTTCTACTCCCATCTCCTTTCCCTAGCTGTGTCCGAAACCGCTCCCTATCCACTATATAGTCCACTATATGGGTAGTCGGCCATTTTGTAGTGGTGTTCAAATTCTGAGTGAACGACTTCATTCCCTACATTCGTTCACTACTTTATACCCACAATTCTCTCTGATTTTGAGAGTACGTTCGATGTACACTTGCTGAAGCACTATTTCCTAAAATCCAATGCGGAGAGGGCTGAGAGCGCGAGTGAAAGAGCGGAAATGCGAGCGAACTGTAATCCAGAGATAACAGCTTTCTTATTTCTGCTTTAACATTAATTTCATTTCTATTTTTATCTTTTGTAATCATTACTTGAATGAAACCTACTGAAATATAGGGAGACATTATTATATAGATGAATTTTAAAATTGAAATTATATAAGGTAAAAATATAGGCTATTATTATTAAATTATGTAGGCATTAAATCAATTTAATGTGTTTTAATAACAGCAAGGTATAATTTGTGGCATTGTTGTTAACTCATTAAACTTAAGAGATAATTTAGTGAATGATTTAAAAAAAATTTGTTAATCATGTGTAGCGTATTCAAATCCTAACGGTCGCCTGAGGGCGCTCAAAGACCACGTCAACTGTGAGCGTGAGAGTTTATAACTTTATTACAAAGAAATAATGTACACTTGTTAATGTGTTTATTTTTTGTTTGCAGTATTTTATAGTATTTAATGATTATGAACACATATTAAGCATGACAAACCAATACAAACAAAGCTGGCACGGAGGCATGTATGGTTACAAAATAAAGTCATTATGATTATTGTTATTAACATTATTGCATATAATGTAAGTAACATGTATGATAAAATAGTTTTATTGCGTGTCGAGCCGTTTCTGCGACAGCTCCAGCAGCTCTCCGACGCACAGTTTAGCCTATACGTCAGCGTCCGAATTCACTCACTTCACTTCGTTCACTCCATGCAGATATAGTGCACTCAAATGCCATACACTATATAGGGAATAGTGAATGAGTCAACGAGTGAACGGTTTCGGACACAGCTCCTGACTCAGTCACTCACTCTTTAAACTCCAGCCTAATAAGGTCACAGTAACTCAAAGTTTGCAGCCGTTAACAGAAAATGCCAGTCAATGAGCTGTTGTTTTTGTCCTGTTTACACCTGGTATTAAGATGCGTTTTGGTCGATCTGATCACAAGTAGATGAGATCCACTTTCAACCACTTCTTTTTAAATGTATGGGTTTTTTCAGATCTTTCGATCTAATGGATTAAATAAGCTTGCGCAATCTAATTTCAACTAACTTGGTTAGTTGCCAATGCAATATTTAGTCATTTAGTTTGAAATTTTTACCTTATATTTTTATTTTACTTCACGCTTTATTTCAAATAGTTTAAATTATCAATAATAACTGTACTTAAACCTCAATGTTCCTGTATATTTTTTCAGCGTGTGACTGTGACCCAAGAGGCATCGCAGAGCAGCAGTGCAACAAGGCCACAGGTCACTGCGTTTGTGTGGAGGGTGTTTCCGGATCCCGATGTGACGCGTGCGCTCGAGGCTACACGGGCGAGTTCCCACAGTGCGAGCGCTGCCATCAGTGCTTTGCCGAATGGGATGTAATTGTAGGCGACCTCACCAATCAGACCCATAGACTGGTCCAGAAGGTCAATACCATCAAAGCCACTGGCATTACTGGACCCTACCAAGCCACCATCAATAATGTTGAAAGCAGCGCCAACTCAATCCGCAACATCCTGGCCCAGAATCCAGCCACTGAGCCTCTAACGGAGATCCAGGAACTTCTCGAAAAAGCTACGTAAGTTACGTCCTTGCTTGGGATGTGGAAGCAAGTGCAGATCCTTCTTATTAGTTCTCATTGAGAGATCATTTTTGACTCTTCTCATAAGAATAATCTTCTTTCTCTAAAGTGATTTGATGGCTAAAATGAACACCAACCTTAACCTGACGGAGGAGACCTTGTCCGAGATCTCATCTGACAACAACAGCACGGACACCAAACTGAACTCTCTCAAAGAAGAAGCTCAGAAACTGGAACAAACGGTTAAAGACCTGCAGGAACAGGTGGAGTTTGTGAAGAATTCGGACATTCGAGGTGAGTAACATAACTCAAGATGTTGTAAAGCACTTTTCTTGACCAGGAAAAGCCATCAATCCACCATCTTTTTTGGTCCACAGGGGCCAGAGCCAGCGTGAATCGATATTATGAGCAGTCCCAGAAGGCGGAGGCCCGTGCCAATGCCTCCACCAGTGACCCATACAATCTGGTCAATCAGTCTGCCACCCTGCGTACAGAAACGGAGGACTTGATGAACCAAACCAAAGAAGAGTTCAGTCAAAGGCAGGATGAGTTTTCAACAAAACTGGACAACCTGGCAGGACAACTAGAGACTCTGGACCTGTCTGAGCTTAGCGAGAAGGTAAAGCAGTCAAGGACAGGTGTACTATTACATTTCAGTGATTGGACTTTTTGTTTTTTGCTTGGGCCAATGAACAAACACACATTTGTGACCACCCAGAACACAAGCAACTGCATAGAAACACCCTTGCAATCGCACACAAGACTCTAGCATCATGAAACTAAGTTTTGCTTATTTAAAACCTAGTTTTAACTTTGAGATCTCTATTCAGATACAGACATGTGGTAGTCCAGCTGGCTCTGAGAACTGTGCCGACTCTCCCTGTGGAGGTCTGAGCTGTGTGGACGGGGAAGGAAACGGGAAGTGTGGAGGAGAGGGATGTGCTGGGCTCACTACGCTGGCCCACAATGCCTGGCAGAAAGCCAAGGACTTTGACCTAGAGATTATCAGCGCCATGGAGGAAGTGGACAAGCTGTCCAAAATGGTGAGGTTTCTCAGCAGACACTGTATCTGCTATCGATATAATAAAGGATTTTGCAATTATTTTCTGCATTTTTTTTTTTTTCCTATATTCTGATCTTTTCACTGTTAAGCACTTGCTAACTGCTGAATGCCTTTGTGAAGACAAGGATTTCTTCTTTGAGGATCCTTTCTTTAAAGAGTCCTTCATATGTGTGTTCAGGTGTCAGAAGCCAAGGTAAAAGCAGACGAAGCAAAGCTAAATGCTCAGGAGGTGTTGGCGAAGACCAATGAGACCAAAAAACGTGTGGACAGCAGCAACGAGGAGCTTCGCCAACTCATCAAACAGATCCGAGACTTCCTCACTCGTAAGACACACTTAGCAAGTTTCCTTGAGATAAGTTGTTTGGATGATGAAAATTGGCTTGAATTTCAACTCCTACTGTATCTGATTCTTCAGAAGATGGAGCGGACCTGGAAAGCATCGAGGCTGTGGCCAATGAAGTTCTGCAGATGCAGATGCCCACCACACCAGCCCAGCTGCAGAACCTGACAGCGGAGATCAGGGAGCGTGTGGGCAGCTTGACAGATGTTGAAGACATCCTCAACCAGAGCGCCGATGACATCCTGAAAGCAGAAAGCTTGCTGGAACAAGCCCGCAAGGCCAGGTCTGAGATATATTCAGTCATATACATCAATCCCAGAAAACAGTTTTGAATGCTAAGCTATATTTTTTCCCCCAATAGTCTATTTAATAGTTCTTATAAAAAAAATTAACCTCTAATTCTTAAAGTAATGGGACACTAATTCAATGGTTCTTAACTTTTTTTTGACTCTAAGGCTCCCCTTTGTTCAACATAAAACTCAAGGTTTTCTTCACTCCATATTATATAAAAGATATTTTCAGTGTTTCTGACATGACAAAGATGCTTGTTTTCAATTTTTTTCATCAACCGAAATATTAAATTGCCATATTAAATTAACATATTTTGTGATTTGGAACTATATAATTTGGAATGCAACTATTGAGTATATCTACAGTACATACAGTATACTCACTATATAGCAAACCTCAACTGCTTGATTGTTATATCGTTGAAAAATGTATATATTTATATATTACCGGCCAGCGATATATATTAATAAAAAATTTTATATATAGAACAACTACATTTGAGATTTTTTTGGGGTAATTTTATTTTCCTCTTACCCTTCCGATCATAAGCTGTCTTGTAGTTTCTCACAGGATCTGAAACACACCAGTTTGACTATCTATTGCTATAACAATCCTTAAACNAGAATCTCGACTGTGTGATTTATTTATATTGTTGCAAAAATGTAACATTATTGCCCAGCTCTTTATATAAAGTTGCATTTATATTATATCCAACTTAATTTGCATACATACAGTACACTAACGTAAAGCGATATATAAAATATAGCGAATCTCAACTCACTATTTTTTCATTTTGTCGCAAAATGTAGCTACATTATCACCCAGCTTTTTATATAAAGATGGATATATAATTCCAAATATGTCCAAATTCATCCGCATATACATAACCACGGCCGTTGATAACCACGGCACTAAAGTGTAGCATATCTATGGAATGTGGCACTATTGACACCTAGTGGTCAGTTCATTGAACAACATGTTTGTTTGTTCTCTATTTTTCACAGGAAGGAGGCGACAGATGTAAAAGACACAGCTGAGATGGTGAAGGAGGCCTTGAAGCAGGCCGAACGCGCTCAGAGCTCTGTAACCGAGGCGTTGAAACAGGCCACTGCTGACATCAAGGGAACACAAGACTTGCTGGTCTCGGTAAGTCTACACTGGTTTATATCACCAGTCATTTGCTTGTTTTGTCATGAAAAATTTGCTGCATTTGGATGAAACAAAACACTTTATGTGACACTTCTGTACAAAAGGTGGAGTCAGAGACATCCGACTCAGAGCTAAAACTGAGTAACGCCACACGAAGGCTCCTGAAGTTGGAAAGCGATGTAGCTCTGCTGAAAGAAAAGGCTCTCAATACCTCCACAAGTGCCAACATCACAGAGAAAGAGGCTGAGAGCATTAACGCACTGGCTGCACAGCTCAAAAAGGTGCCTGTAATATCTGGACATTGTTGCGTAGTTTTTGGTATTAACTGTTTTGCGTTTGTAACCTCTTATGTTGTGGTTGACTGCAGGATCTGGATTCAGGGCTGAAAGACAAGTACAGTACTGTTGAAGAGCTGATCACACAGAAAGCTGAAGGAGTGGCAGAGGCCAAGAAAAGAGCAGAGGAACTCCAAAAGGAAGCTAAAAATCTGTTGCTACAGGCCAGCGAAAAACTTCAGCTTCTGAAAAGTAAGTCAGTTGTGCATTTCTGATTGCTAATTGTGAAGCAAATGTTACGCATTGTTGTAAGAGTATGATAAACCTGAGGCCTGTTGACATGTTATTTCTGCGTCAAATAAGCGCAAATGCAACATCAGCTTTCACACATTTCACTGGGTAACAGCTGCGACTCTGAAGTGATTTCTGGGTTAAAACTTTTAAACACTGGGGTTTAAAATAGTGATGTGAAGTAAAAATTCTGGGCCAATACCAAAAATTCAGGATGGACTTGATCGAAAGGCGAAACGGAAAATAGTTTATTTGATAATCAATTAATTAGTCATTCATTTAATAATCAACATCCAAATAAAATTTTGTACAAACATTTAAATCGCACATAAGGCAGTTTTTATATCAACTTTTTAATAATAGTGATGTCCTCATTAGAAGAAACATTCTAACAGTAATAAAAATATAATGAATATGTAATAGGGTGCATATTTTTATCAAAATGCGTGTCTAGATTTATTTTTTCTAGCTAACAAGTTTATGGTCACTGAATAGTTTTCAATATACAAGCTATTAAAATAGTTGACATCTTTCCTCGGTCGAAAAACTGATCGAGCGAATACAAAAGAGCACCAAAACACCAGGGGCCAGTTGTTCAAAAAGTTTAATCTGGATCCGAATTATCTGGATTTGTAAATCCCATGTTTTGCTATCCAGGATCAGGTTATCCATCTTACTTTTGTGGTGGTTTTTCAAAGCAAAACTGGATTGGATCACCCTGATCCAGATACACACTTTTTCAGATTACCAAATCTGGATTACTTGTGCTCTACGGAGCCCCTAAAGGGACATGGTTAAGAAAGAATATGAGATGGGGGGGTGGAAATCATTTCAATGCTTTTGCATTCTCTCAGAAATATTCCACGTAGCGTTCACCCGAGAAACTTTTCGTTTGCTCGCAAAGAACTGGTTCATCTGTTATGATTGTGCCAATGTAGTTTACAAACAATGATTAAAAAAACCACTTTGAATTAAATATAATATTTTTGTTAGATATTTACAGCTGTTTGAGTTTAGATTATTTTAGATTATTTTATTGCACCAAATTCTCTTTTTTACTTTACAGTAGGTTACCAAAAGGCTAAATATGTAGCTAAATGTCTACTTCCAATTTATTACTTTAACAGTAAAACTAAAAAATGTGTGTATGTATATTACATGATAAAAACAAATTTTTTTATTTATTTATTTGTTTATTTTTTACCAGTTTTAAAGTTTTATTACATTTTTGTTTCTGAAATCCATCCTTCTGATGGGATCAGTGTAATCCAGGTTTTTTTGGATCAAAGGTATCCCAATCTTACTAATAAGTTTTGAACAACACAAACTGGTGATTTGATCCAGATCAAAACCAAGATTGGATTTTGTGATCTAATCTGATTTCAGAATCCTTTTTTCCTTTTGAACAACCCATTTTCAAGATTTGATCCAATCCGAAAGCCGGAACCCGATCGGATTACTTTTGAACTACTGGCCCCAGGTCTTAAACCAGGATTAATCCTTAGTTCAATCATGACATTTTCCCCTGGTTTCACAGACAAGGCTTAAGCTAGTCCTAGACTAAAATGCATGTTTTAACTGAAAGCAACTTGTACTGATAGATCTTAAAATATGCCACTGCCATTGTTTTGTCTCAAGATGCACACCAATAATGCTTAAGCCTTGTCTGTCAAACTTGGGGTAAAAGTAAAAAAGCACAAATCTTATTGAAGCTTATCCACATTGTGTGCACAAAACAGTCAAAACGTGCAATGCTAATTAAACATCACCATTTCGGTCAATGATTTCAGCTCTCTTAAACCATTTCGGCCAAAACCTAAAATTTTCGGTAGTGAAAATTTAGGTGCATCACTACTTTAATTTTCTGGTGCTCTTCTGTCATTTTTGAGCGAAAAATTTCATGTTTTTTTTTTTTAAATGTTAAAGAATTTTTTTACTTCATCTGAATGGGTTGAAACTTGGTAAAAGTTTTTGCACTTGCTATGTGAACACACACACACAAAATCATGGACATGATTCGAAAAGGTTAAATGGTCCTGAAAAAAATAGTCACACTTGTGCTCCTCGCGGTCGAAAATGACCACATTGGAAATGAATGGGAGACAAATTTCATCTAGTGAGAACTTTTGGTACTGCGGCCAAACAAAATCTTACTGAAAGCTCATTTTTTTTGAGATATCAAGCTCAAATTTGGAACATAACTTGTTTAGATTTATGGTTTTGATTTAATTGCAGTTTTAGAGTAAAACGTGTTTTTGAAAATATATATTTCATATAAAAGTTGAAAAGTATTTTTGTGCATTTTTTATAACAATAAACGTAAAATTCTGTAGTTTTTAAGTTATCTTTTTTAAACTTTTGTTCACTTCAGCAGTAATATGCCAAGTGTCGTCTTTGAAAAGAGATCAAAAAGTCTGTGCTATAAAGCATTCAAAATTTATGACAGATTAAGTTGGAAATTTAATTTTCAGGTCTATGTAGTTATAATCCATTTATTCACTTTTTGAGCAGAGTAAATATAATTTAGCACCATAAAATCCCCTAAAAATACAAAATATTAAATAAAAAACATTATCGAACTAAAATATACATACATAAAATATAGTAAAAAAAAATTGGTAATTGTTGACCGACATGTGAAGAGCACCAGAGGGTTAAAAAGAACTATCATACAACTGTTTCCAGTTTAGTTTTTAGTGTTCTCAATTAAGAAGAGCTAAACTTCTGTTGTTTTGCAGATCTTGAGAAGAGCTATGATGAAAATCAGAAGCTGCTGGAGGACAAGGCCAATGAGCTGGTGGATCTGGAGAAGGCTGTGAAAGACCTGCTTCAGGAGATCAGTCATAAAGTTACTGTCTACAGCACCTGTCTGTTTTAACACTACTACAGACTGCATTAGGAAAATAAATGATATTACCTTTTTGGTGAGTTTTACAACTCTTACAGCTACAACTTTACCCACACATTTATCTTTTGTCACTGTATGGAAGGGTGTTAGACACTTTTGCGACCACAAGAGAATGTAATTTGGATTTTAAAATAGACAAGACCAAAGAGTGAATGTAAGATATGCCCAGCATAACTATGAGACTGCAATTACACTGACCTCATTGTTTTGATTTAGGATAAAGGTTGTTGAAACAAGAAGTAAAATAATGTAAATATGCATCAATTTGTTACTTTTCTGTCACAGATATCTGGACCAATTTATAAATGCCATGAAAATGAAATCTGAATAAACTCAAGTTTATTACTCAATACTACAGTGTGAAATTGTGTCACTGTTTTCACTCTCCCAACACATCCTTGAGGTAAAAATACAATCTGAGCACATCTCTGCATTCTTATGAAACTTTATAAGATGAAAATAACAGTCGAGACTCGTGTACTGTGGAAGAATCACTCTTTATTCAAAATTTGTTTACTTGAACCTGGTCCATGGCTGTAGACCGGTTGAATCACTATAGTTGAATCACTATAAAGAACCAGTTCATAAGAGTCATTTGCTCGTGAATCGGACTACACTGAGTGTTTTGTATGTTTTTGAATGACTATTAAGAACCAGCTCAGAATCATTTGCCTGTGAATCGGACAGTGGTTGCGCTCTGTATGTTATTGTGCTATACTGAGCTTAAGTTATTGCGCTTAGTCTGATGAATCATTCAATTAATGAAGTCAATTATTTTAAAAACTGGTAACTTCTGTGTTTGTGAGCTTTTTTTTTATTTTAAACAATTCACTAAAGAATAATAAGATTTAGTCATTTGCTTGTAAATAAGATTACAGACGACAGCGAGACAAGTTAGACACGTTTTCTAGCCATTATTTTAGAGTACGTAGTCTTTTATATTTATATTTATATTATATTTTTATATATTACATTCAATTTAGAAGCAAAGTCTCATTTACTACACTGGTTAAATTGTGCCTCAATACCCCCAGTGAGCAAGCCAAAGGCGACAGTGGCAAGGAAAAACACCCTTCAAAATGTAGGGAGAAACCTTGGGAGGAACCAAGACTCAACAAGGGGGACCCATCCTCCTCTGGTTGGCACATTTAAAAAAAATACTGCATATTTGATTTATAATATTTATGATTAGATGATAATTAACAAAATAACTACACAATTTAAAGTTTACAAACAAAGTTTACAACTCTTGTACTCTACAACTCTTACCTGTGTTTTACAATTCTTACATGTACTTTACATCTCTTACCTGTATTTTACAACTCTTATCTGTATTTGATAACTATTACATGTACTTTGCAACTCTTACCTGTGTTTTACAATTCTTACATGTACTTTACAACTCTTACCAGTATTTTACAACTCTTACCTGTATTTTATAACTATTACATGTACTTTACAACTCTTACCTGTATTTTACAACTCTTACCTGTACTCTGCAACTCTTACCTGTGTTTTACAACTCTTAACAGTATTTTACAACTCTTATCTGTATTTTATAACTATTACGTGTACTTTGCAACTCTTACCTGTGTTTTACAATTCGTACATGTACTTTACAACTCTTACCTGTATTTTACAACTCTTACCTGTACTCTGCAACTCTTACCTGTGTTTTACAACTCTTACCAGTATTTTACAACTCTTACCTGTATTTTACAACTCTTATCTGTATTTTACAACTCTTACCTGTACTCTGCAACTCTTACCTGTGTTTTACAACTCTTATCTGTATTTTATAACTATTACATGTACTTTGCAACTCTTACCTGTATTTTACAACTCTTATCTGTATTTTACAACTCTTACCTGTGTTTTACAATTCGTACATGTACTTTACAACTCTTACCTGTATTTTACAACTCTTATCTGTATTTTATAACTCTTACATGTACTCTGCAACTCTTACCTGTATTTTACAACTCTTACATGTACTTTATTCTACAAGATTTACCTGTACACTACAAGGTTCCCTCTTGGTTGAAATTACATTCCCATCTAACCCCACTCAGCCTGGCCCCCTCCTCCACCCTCTAGTGATGACCCTGAATGTATCTGTACTTTGGCCATGGCATTGAGATGGTCCTTTGGTCAGTTGTGGCACTAAGGGAGGCCTTGGCTGCGGGCGCCGCACTGAGGACTGCCAGGGTTTGCCTCACACTGAGGGGTGCCTAGTCTGTGGCCACGGTGCTGTGAGGGGTGCTGGACTGACGCCGCAGCGCTGAGGGGTGCCTGTACTGAGGCCGCGGCAATGAGGGATGTCTGGGCTCTGGCGCTGAGGGGGACCTACGCTGTGGCTCTAAAGTGGCTCAAGGTCAGTTTACTGTGACGTGGGCATGAACTCACAAACACTTAAGCTACATGAAACTACATAAAAGGCTACTGTGACACAAAGCATTCATGTAGCTCAAACAGTAGATCATGGTGCTAAGCAATGCCAAGGTCATGGGTTTGAGTCCCACATGTATAAACTGATACAGTGTATAATTTGAATGCAATCTAAGTAGCTTTTGATAAAAGCATCTGGGCTTGGGCTTGGCTGCGACAAGAACCTCAAAGAGCTCAGGTTGGAACAGGAAGCTTAGGGGCAGTTTCCTTGACAGGAGGTGAGTCCCAACTTCCTTACGCACTACTCTGCCATTTTGTTGTTAAAATACTATGAGTAATGTGCTCACATTAAAAATTCCTACAAGAAGAAGGGCACTTCAAATACCTGAATGATGCAACCTGAAAAAAGAAAGTGTGGAATGTAGGACAATGAACTCTATGCACCGGCGCTTCTGCATTTAGCCTCAGTGGCAACTTCCTGTCCTGTGCAGTGCAGTGAATAGAAATTGACCGTTCCCTTTAGTTACGACAAGCCATGCCACTCTCATGCCACACATCATGTTCTCATGCAGTGAAAAATACATCGCGGAGCAAAAAGGACACTGACAACACGTTAATAGACAAGACAGAGGAGGTTACTTTTGATATTAAAGTCTCAAATTTCACATTTTGTATTTTTTTAAAGAAATTTAACTAATACCATTTTGTGGCTCTTAAATGTGTCATGGAAGATCACTTCAAGCAGCTCGTGAACCGAACATCTGTTCCAACTAGTTAATTTATAGCATTAAATAATCATGAATGAACATCAGAAGGAATGTTGTTTCAATCGCGGAAAGATGTCAGTACACACAATTTTCAAGTTCAAGTCCACCAACATTAATCTACTAACTATCCTGACTGCTTTGTCGGACAAAACGGCGGATTTGGCATTATGATTCGTTAGATCGCCTGTCAATCAAACTTCTGGTGAAGGGTGAATTGTGAGAAAACTAAGCACACAATTAAAGCTTGAGGAATTGTCACACTACAGGACACACAGCAATACTGATACAATCCACATTCACAAGGTATTTAAAGTTGCTGGAACTCATGACTAAGAAGTTATGTTTTAAATGGAATATAATAAAATGTTATGCTTACTAGTTAATAATATGTATTTATACTAAAATATAATAAATTGTGATAATTGATAGTTAATTGAAATATGACAGAAAGACTTTACTAACACCACAGTTTGTTATGGGAGAATTCTTTACTGGAAACTGAGCAGCTGTTCTGATGTTGGATGACAAAATTTAAGTTACTACATTTTGCCTTTGTAGGGCACTGTGGTCCTTAATTGATTTCAGCAGCCACACAACCATAATTTACTATGTTGTGCAAAATCTTCTGGTTTTGTTGGGCATAAAATAATATTTTAACTTACAATGCAGAAATTATGTGCATTATGTAAAATTACACGACTCCTCTCTTGAGGCTCTAAGGAATAATAAAGTGACCATTAGATGAGAATTTCAGAATCTCGGCAGAAGTAGTAGGTCACCCTTTCGCCTGCTGTTTTACTATAATTTTGAACAAACTATATATTAGGGAACTAGGCACATTCGGACTGCGGTCATGAAAGGGACCTCAGGCGCCAAGCCCGTGACAGGGACCTCAGGGAGCGTTGGCCGTGACAGGGGAGACCTCAAGCGGCAGTGGCCGTCACAGGGTCCTCAGGAAGCATTGGACAAGACAGGGACCTCAGGGGGCAATGGCCGAGGCAGGGACCTCAAGTAGCGGCGACCGTGACGGGTATCTCCGAAGCCATGGCCAAGTCAGGTACCTCCGGGACACCATAACCCCAAGACTATATTAAAGTGCCTCACTAATTCTAAAATTAAATATTTACTTGCATTTAACCATTATATGATTCTGCCTTGTTTCTTAGACTTTTCTTAGAAGATGTTAAAGCCTCTAATATGGCTAGTGGCCTTATACTGAAAAAACTATAGACAAGTCCTTCCCTAATTTGCAAACTAAATCTTCCAAACATTGATTGTCAGACCCTTTTGTTTGTCAGTGGATTGCTCTCCTTGTTTTTCCTAAGTCTTTTGAGATCATATACTACAGTGGATATAAAAAGTCTACACACCCCTGTTAAAACAGCTGGTATGTAAAGAAATTAAACAAAGATGAATAATTTCCAAACTTTTGCACGTTTAATGTAAAAAAAAACTATGCAATGCCACTGAAAACCAAAGTGACACATTTCAGAGAAAAAAAGATAAAAATGAAAACTTAAAATAACAACTGCATAAGTATGCACACCCTTTAATTATTGGGTATGTGGCTGCAGTGTTCAGAATTAACAATTCATCAAGTACATGTGAAAAAGTACACACCTGTCTTCACCTGAATCTCAGCTGTTCTTGAAAGATTTTCCCAATATCTTCTTGGTCGCATACTCAACAGGATCTGGTTGAGAGGTATCACGCAGGTGAGGGCTACAAAAACTACCATGGAACACAGTGAAGACCTTCATCAACAAGTGGAGAAAGTATGGCACAATCATCAAGAACAGGGCATCCCACCAAAACTGATGAGAAGACAAAGAGAAAACTGGTCAGGGAGGCTGTCAAGATGCCTATAGCAACAAGAGTTGCAGCTCTGTCAGGAAAGTATTGGTCCCTTCCAAAACCATGTGGAAAAATGTGTTATGGTCTGATGAGACCAAGATTGAACATTTGGGGCAAAATTGTAAAGGGCATGTTACAGTATCAGCAAAAGAACTCCATACAAACAGTGAAGCATGACGGAGGCAGCGTCATGATGGGCTGCTTTTCTTCAGCTGGAACTGGGGCTTTAGTGAAGGTGGAAGGCATCATGAATAGCTCCAAGTACCAGTCAATTTTGGCTTTTCGGCTAGAAAGCTGAAAATGAAGAGAACTTGCACCTTTCAGCATGACAATGATCCAAAACACCTAAATCAACAAAAGAATGGCTTCAGCCATAGGCGCCGATCCCGTGCTCGGGGGCTGGAGCACCCACGACAACACTCATGAAAAGAATGTGCTTGTTTTGGGTCGAATTCAAATGAAACATCCAGTTGACGTTCATTTGAGTTAAACAATAAGCGATCTGGCGCTGGAACGTGTTGTTTTTGAAATGCTGTGTTGCCGCTGTTATAAGTGGAGGAACGGTCTCTTGTGACTCGTGTACAGTCTTCATACATGAGCGTCAATCTATCGCCATTGGCTAGACTCTTCTTTCCAGCGAAGTCACTATCAAAATGCACACAAATTTGTCCCTGTTATTGATATAAAATCATAAATAAACTGATCTTAATGAGAAAAAAAAAACTATGCAAGGGCGGATTCGAACCGCTGATAATTAGAGCATGGCTGAACTTCTGACTCTATTAACAACAATTCTACCACCAGACCAATGGGCAATACGAAAAGTATGTGTGGATTTGTCTATAATATAATAGTACGATAATAATATTGTAATGTAGCTGTAAAAATGAAACTTTAACATTTANGGGGGGGGGGGGGGGGGGGGGGGGTGTTACTGGGCACCCACCGGCAGAAACATAAATCGGCGCCTATGGCTTCAGCAAAGAAAGTGAAATGTTGTGAGATTGATAAGACTTTCTCTGGAGTGTCACTGGAATTGGTTTTTAGTGGCATTGCATAGGTTGTAATTTTTACATTAAAAATGGAAAAGTTATGATGTGATTTAACTTTGTTTTAATTTTTTACATGATAAAAAACAGCTTGTTTTAACAGTGTAGACTTTTTATATCCACTGTATTTTCCCATTCCTGTTTTTTAAACCCCGGACTCGCAGCATTGCACATTTTGTAGGCTATGTCTCTCTTATTTTAGCTCATGAAGTTCTCTCAGGATTGAAAACCACTGGTTTAACGAAACACTTTTCTCCCACAACACTTACCTGCACTCTGATGAATGTAATTAATTACATTATTGATTGAATCACTAACCTTCTTTTAAGCAGCTCACCACTGGCTCTGCAGCAACACTTTTAGACGATCCTACAGAAAATAATGAGGATTTACAACTTGTAAAATGTTTCTTACATCTGGTCATACTAACAGTGGTTATTTGAAGTACAAATAGCAGGAGTGCCGTCATGTAGATTAAATAATCGACTCTCTTCGACAGCTCTTTCGGCTCTAATTCGGTTCATACGGAAGCAGCATTAACGATTACAATTACTGATATGCAAATTAAAACATTAACGCAAAACGAAAACCTTATTTTCTACTCACCACCACCAGTCGCAGATGTAATACAGATGGAGAGAAGTAACGATAGCACCAGTCGATGAAGGCGGACGAGATCCAGTTTGACGACATAAGCCGAACAGAACCTTACTAAAGCTAATCTCGATTCACTCGCTAATAGTGAGAACTGTAGGCCTACCAAGAAACACATAAATATCAAAAACTGATATAAATATCCTTCAAATCACCCCACAGGTGAAAAAAAAATACTATAGTAGTCTAAAATAGTAAATACTATAGTGTTTTTGAAGTACTTGAATTAATTTGTTGTGCTAATTCTATTGTTGCTGTGGCAACATAACAACTATAGCAATATACAGTACAGCAAGTTTCGTCTGCTCACCAAGGCTACATTTATTTAATTAAAAATACAGTAAAAAACAGTAATATTGTGAAATATTATTACAATTTAAAATAACTGTGTACTATTTAAATATATTTGACAAAGTAATTTATTCCTGTGATGCAAAGCTGAATTTTCAGCATCATTACTCCAGTCTTCAGTGTCACATGATCCTTCAGAAATCATTCTAATATGCTGATCTGCTGCTCAAGAAACATTTAATGTGTACAATTGTACAAAATATTTGTGTACAATATTTTTTTTCAGGATTATTTGATGAATAGAAAGTTCAAAAGAACAGTGTTTATCTGAAATCTAATCTTTTGTAACATTATAAATGTCTTTACTGCCACTTTTGATTGATTTAATGCATCCTTGCTGAATAAAAGTATTCATTTCTTTAATTTCTTTTCAAAAAAATAAAAATAAAAATTCTTACTGACCCCAAACTTTTGAACGGTAGTGTATAATGCTACAGAAGCTTTGTATTTCAGATAAATGCTGTTCTTTTGAACTTTCTATTCATCAAGGAATCCTGAAAAAAAAAGTACACAACTGTTTTCAACATTGAAAATAATCATAAATGTTTCTTGAGCAGCAAATCAGCATATTAGAATGATTTCTGAAGGATCATGGTTTTCCTGTAGCTCAGTGGTTAGAGCATGGCACTACCAATGCCAAGGTCATGGGTTCGATCCCAGGGATTGCACATACTCAGATACAAATGTATAGTATAATGCAATGTAAGTCGCTTTGGATAAAAGCGTCTGCCAAATGCGTAAATGTAAATGTAAATGTGACACTGAAGACTGGAGTAACGATGCTGAAAATTCAGCTTTGCATCACAGGAATAAATTACTTTGTCAAATATATTTAAATAGTACACAGTTATTTTAAATTGTAATAATATTTCACAATATTACTGTTTTTTACTGTGTTTTTAATTAAATAAATGTAGCCTTGGTGAGCAGACGAAACTTCTTTTAAAAACATTAAAAATCTTAGTGGTTCCAAACTTTTGGTCTGTACTGTACACAAATTACTTTACCTTATTTTACTAAGTTTTCTACAACTAAGCTATAGGGTATTATACTACAATATATGCTACAGTTTACTGTAGTAAAAACTAAACTACATTACAGTTTATCAGTTCATACTGTTTGCTGTAGCATTCATTAACAAAGTGTTGTAAATACAATAAGGTGACCAGATTTCTGAAATGGAAACCGGGGACATTTCCTATTTGAGTGGTCAAAATACCACCAAAATCTCATTTGTTATTATCTATTAATTAAAAAACGGGGACAGTACATTTTTGATTTTTTTTTTATTGTTGTGGGTTCCACATTTTACATTAATAAATATTAGGATTTAATTTTATTATTAGGATTTTTGGTCTGGTTTTAATACAATTCACCAAAATAACTAGCCAGTCCTAACTAAAAAAAAACTATTAAACTATTACACTATTTTGAAAAATCACATTACAAAATATGAGATAAATAACACAAATAATATTTGCAACATTTATTATTGAATTTAATATTTTCACTTTCACAAGCTGTTTATACTGTACGAAATTACAACTTCTGTCCAATGACATTTTAATTTTCTGTTAACAGCTTTACTGACACGAAAGGAGCTTTTGTTGTGGTATTCTTGAGTAAAGTTCATAAAATGTAGCCTACATTATTTCCCACTGGAATTTGTAAAATGTTCTGTATACCTCCTCTAGGGGGGTCCGGGGGCATGCAAAATGTTGTACATTTTAAGGTTAAATGCATCAATCTGGTGCACTTTGGAAGCTCAAAATTAAGAGCTTCAACCCATGTACAGTGTGCAAATTGAACAAAGAAACAGCATTAACTTGTACCTGGACATTAAAGAGGGTTCAAACATCTTTTTAGTTCATCGTTTTAGGTGTTTTAGGATGCCAAACAATTATTACAATAAAATAATAATATTATAATGTTTTAGGCCTATATAATTATTCATATGACAATAATACCCATAGGCTATTGTAACAAATGCACACTAAAATAAATAATTTTTTTAGTTAGGTTAGTTTACACAACGTATAGGGAAATTAAAAGTTTGTTGCCAATTTCTAAGATAAATTAAAGCTTTAATTTTGATCACCAAATCGCCAGCTGATCGTGTGAGCAAAGTGCGCACTTCTCTTTAAAACACGCAGCACAGACTCTATATATAGCTACTTAATCACTGCATTTTGCTGTTTAATAAAGGCACAAAGCCATATGACGGTTTCGATTTTAGTTCGTTGGCAAAATGCAACTTAGAGACCATTATGTTTTAAATTTACGGTTCATTATGAAACGGTGGCGGCGGCACAAGGTCATTAATAGGAAACACTGAATGAATGTTTAGCTGACACGTGCTAAAGTTGTCATATCAGTTGTTATATCATAACAAAAACCCTTCAACCGGACCGAAAGAGTCTTGAGGCCTGCCGCTGCTCTGAGTGAGTGACAGGAGGCGTGTCTCTGCTCTGAGTGAGTGACAGGAGGTGTGTCTCTGCTCTGAGTGAGTGACAGGAGGCGTGTCTCTGCTCTGAGTGAGTGACAGGAGGCGTGTCTCTGCTCTGAGTGACAGGAGGCGTGTCTCTGCTCTGAGTGAGTGACAGGAGGCGTGTCTCTGTTCTGAGTGAGTGACAGGAGGCGTGTCTCTGCTCTGAGTGAGTGACAGGAGGCGTGTCTCTGCTCTGAGTGAGTGACAGGAGGCGTGCACAACTGCGGTGTGCGTGAACGCGCTGCCGGTGTATATGGATATTGAACTGTTTATCATATTTTAATAGAGATATATGTTTAGAAAAAAATATATTTTGACAGCACTATTAAGAAACCTCTATGCTGTATGCTGGCCAGACTTTTTTGCAATGTATTTGCGGATTATTTTAAACGAGATATAAAACGGGGACATTTCCGGGGACAGCTCCAGTTTGGGACGGAGCACCAAAAACGGGGACGTCTGGTCACCCTAAAATACAATAATATGTAGGCTATACTACAATTTACTATAGTATGGTTCAAAAACAGTATAGTATTTACTATAAATTACTATAGTATTTTTTCACCATCCTTAAAAACCATGTGCAAAGATAACCTGATTTAGAGTAAAGCATACTTTAATACTTTAGACATGGTGTGTGAGAACCACAAACAATCCAAGAGAACTGAATCTTTTTCTTGTTGTTGCTAGTGAAGTTGAAAGTTATTGATCTGTGTGTTATCCTACTACATATATATTCAAGTGTGCTAGTATAGCATATAGTATAGGCTAATTAAGTAAAATACTTGTCTTTATCTTTTGATTATCATTTTAAATAGGCTGCTGTCTTATAAACTTACATTATTTGAAAAAAGATATGTTCCTAATTCTGAGGTAATAGCTAAATAGGAACAACGTAGTTTACTTAAAGTGCAAAAATAATAAAAGTAAATTATAAGAAAGTAGTTAAGTTCATTATATTTGCAGTATAAAACTACTAAACTAGTTTACTGAGAGTAAAGTACTTTTGTAAACTAAAAAATGTGCTACAGGTATTTAACTACTAGTTCACTTGTATAGTTTGCAGTACAAATGGAAAACATAGTTGTAAACTAGTTGTGCACTCAAAGTTTACTACAGTTACACTCAATCCTAAATTATCCTTTGGGACAAATGTGGGCAAAATCATTTAAAATATATAAATTAAAGTTTCCTTGGTCTGAGTGGTACAAGATTTGGTTACTTTTCTTAAGTTTGCCACCTGAACACACAAAAAAGACTTGATTCAACAATTTTAAGTATCTGAAAAAAAGAAGGAAAAAAATCCTTAATTGTTCCTGCAAGTGGGCACTAATAATAAATGGGAGAGACTACAATTCAGAGCATTTTTTTTATTTGTCCAATAAAGATCAATACATCCTACACAATGCAGATTATACATACACATAAATGAAGGGGTGAGCCTATATAACATTCTCAATGTGGCAAACACACACACACACACACAAACACACAAACATGTTTTTTTTTTAAATTCTACAATTTTAACTTGTGATAAAATCTAAAACTTAAGAGGTTACGTTTGTTACAACATTGGTTTATTTCAGCCTAAATGCAGCCAATGATTATACAGCCATCTAGTGGCTATTAATATTTCATATAATTGCTATTTTTATACCAACATATGCCACCAGATGTCAGCAAAGTATGCCAATGTTTCAGCTTACTTGAATGAATATTTTTACTGAAGTAAAATAAATAATAAATAAAATATACAAAATATACATACAAATAAGCACTTTTACATGAAAAATATGGTACTTTTAGAGATAAATAAATTCAAGAATACCAAAAAATGACAAAAGAAATGCATAAATTGATAGTTTTTATTTTATCGAAGATAGTGATATGACATTTGTTTATTTATTTTTAAATTTGGGATCACAACTGAGACATTCATGCCCAAATTTTTCCACAAAGGACTCATTAAGGGCTGCTCTATGAAGGACACATGAGTGGTAAGTAAAATTAAATATACTTTTATACACTAAAAAGTGGGCCAGTACATTGATATTAGTGTACTTACTACATAAAGCATGACGAAAGGAGTAGAGCAGAAAAACAAACTTTATTAAATCCACAACAGAAAACCCAGGAGATCGTAGGAGAAAACATTAACACAACCATGTTAAACTCGGGGCTTAAAGTCCCCCTGAAATCAAAATGTAAGTTTTTTAGCTTTTAGTATGAATATGTTAACCTTGAGGTTTTTAATAAGCTGGTGTCCCAAAACAATGACAAAATTCGCATTACGAGATATAAGAATTCAAAACTTTCAGTCTTTCACTTCTGCTAAAACAGATCACGGATTTTCATGACATCGCACTTCAGCTTCTCATCAAATCTTCTGTCCAATCAAATGCTCTCTAGAATCTGAAGTCCCGCCCCCTCCTACACTTTCAACAGACAAGCTGCAGCTGAAATCGGTTTGTTCACACATTTACTAGTTTCTACATGTAGTTCACACATAGTGCACTGGGATAGGAAACAATTCAGACAGTGTAAATATGCTTTCCATTGACGCGAATGAAGTTCGTTTTCGCGTTAGTATAACGTAAACCGCTGCAGCGCGAGCACAGTCTATGGCCCAGGGACACGAGAGCACAGAGTGCATCATATCCATGAGTCGGCTCAGACCACGAAAGGTATCAGACCCATTTAAATTCTGCACAGAATGCTGTATTAAAGTAATATAGAGGAGATTAGGAGGATAAACGGTTAGAGATTAAAAGGAAACAGAGGTTTTACTGAGTTTAACGGCTCTGGCCGGGCTGTGATTTAAACGAAATGCTATTGGCTATTTTTAAAAAGGGGCGGGGCTGTTCGATATATCGCCCTGTCTTCCTGTTTCGTCAACACATTGAATAATGCTGCTTGTTCCAAGACACTTCAGCGGGACTTTAAATATATGGGGAGAGTAATCAAGATGTGTAGAACTAATAAACAAACCAAGGAAACTAACTAGGGAACAGAACAGGGAAAACAGAACCAAAACAGAACAGACATGTTGCAACTTTACTTTGTAGAATATTTTTGGTCAGTTTGATTACTTTTCAGATTGGGTGTTGTAATGGGCTTTGTGATAAATTTGCTGTATGGTTTTAATTATTAATAAAGAATATAAATTATGAGCGCTCATACGTTTTTTTTGCATTTTGTCAAAAGATAGCATTAATATTAATCATATTAATTTTGTTAATTTAGTAAACAGTTTTTGTATTTTAAACTGATAATTTGTTGTATAAAGTTTGCATTTTTTACATTTTTGAACTGTTTGTTTATTTAAATAACTGTTTTAGCTATATGTTATTAATTAAATGTCTTCTTGGTTTTCATAGAGAAATTCATGTTTCACTCATGATTTGTATTAAAAGTTTATTTTGAATTTCATATGATTAACTACAGTATATTTGACATTAAATGTCACATACTCTCTGTCTTTAAGTAGCTATACCATTTGTAACAACATGCACATAAGGAAATAACATTAATCACATAATACAGTCGAATGGGAAACACTTTACAACTCAGTTACACATTTATTAATATATTTTTCAAATGTAAAAGTTGAATTGTCAAACTAACAATGAACCATTGTGTTTGTATCCACTAACATTAAACATTATTAAAAGGCTGAAATAATGCTCATTGTACATCATGCATGTATGAACTAAAAAGTGACCTTATTTAAAAGTATTGTCATTCAGTATTGTAGATATCGATCTAATCAAAACCCATGTGAAAATAGCTCATATCTAATCAAAGAAAGTTACGTGTTATAGGTAGCGCATGTCACTTCCGTTCTGTGGCTGCTGGTCAAGAGCTGCGGCTCTGCAGCTAAACCTGACAATGAAATTAAAGGGTTAGTTCACCCAAAAATGAAAATTCTGTCATTAATTACTCACCCTCATGTCGTTCCACACCCGTGAGACCCTCGTTCATCTTCAGAACACAAATGAAGATATTTTTGATAAAATCCGATGGATCAGTGTGGCCTCCATTGACAGCAAGATAATTAACACTTTCAATGCCCAGAAAGCTACTAAAGACGTATTTAAAACAGTTCATGTGACTACAGTGGTTCAACCTTAATGTTATAAAGCGACAAGAATACTTTTTGTGCGGCAAAAAAACTAAATAACGACTCGTTTACTGAAATCACGTGAATTTGCCAGTTTGAACTAATCCTTTAACGTGAAATCCGTTTTCTCTCGGGTACGTCAGCTTCACGGTGAATACTTCTACATCACTCTCGTCCACATAGTCCATAGCAACAACAAAAACATATCTTGACTTTATCTAGTTGTTATTTTTGGAAAAACAGTACCCCACTCTACCTTACATTGTTTTAATGAAAACAGATCTGTTCCTAATTCTGAGTATATGAATTTCGGTGTAGTTCACTGGTATTATACATAGGAATTTACTTCAAATCTACTTAAAGTACAGTTAAAAATATATTTCAAGTATAAAAATTAATAGCCTATCTAAATAGGGACATAGTACAGTAGTATAGGTAGTGCAAAAATAATATATTAGTATGATATTAACTTCAGTATACTTGCAGTATAAAACTGCTAAACTAGCATAAACTAAAAAAATGTGCTTCAAGTATTTAACTACTAAACCAGGGGTCGCAACCAAGTGCCATTTTTAAGTTTTTGAGGTAATTACTGTGCCACAACTAAAATTTACACATGTTGCTTCAGCAACTAGGTGCATTTTGTCCAGTTTCATCTGGAATGCAAAAAAATGCTCTCTTTTTTTTGTCTTTTCACGATTGGTTAGCTGCTGTCCGATCAGAGAAAGCACATGAAGTGACCAGGTACGCATGAACAGAGTTTTTACATGCATCACAGTCATTTCGAGGTGTGTGGAATGCTTAATGGGACTCTAAATCCAGAAGATATCACTCTAAAAAGAAGTTAAAGCACTAAGGCATAACAAGAATATGACAAAAGGAGGAATATTATAATAATCAATTGTAATGTAAATGTTTAACCACACTCTTAGAAGAGTTCGAACCCTTGAAATTCAATAAAGAACTTCAAAGTGCAAATATAAATGTCTAACAATCAAAAAGGTTCAAAGTTGAACTTGCAGGCTCTATAATGATCAACTGGTTATTTGGAAGTTCTTTGTTGTGGTAACAGGGTTCATATTTGAAACTTTGTGTAGTTAAGGTTCATTTATGAACCTTTTCTAAGATGGTTGGATTCTTCTGTGAGTACAACTGATACAGTGTGTTTCATTTGTACCTCCCTTACCACCCTGCACATTTCTATAAATTGCATGACAAACTTGAAGGGCACCATGTTTTTGTCAATTTTTAGAGCAAAAATTAAAGATAACAAAAATCAAAGTTCAGTTTTACACTGTCAGGAAAAAAAAAGGTACAACGCTTGTCACTGGGATAGTTCACAAAAGTGAAAAGGTACTAATATGTACTTTTAAAGTACTAATACATACCTTTAAGGTACTAATATGTACCATTTAGGGGTAAGTAAGATACAAAGATGTACCTTTTCACTTTTTTACCTTAGGGTACTGCCCCAGTAACAGTGTCGTACCTTTTTTCTGAGAGTGTAAATGGATAAAAAGCTGTTCAGTATTAAATGGAGAGGGTGAAGTGAAATTCTTAGTCCTAGAAATAGACTGTGTTCAATATCTTCATATTATACAACCGTACATCCTTTAAATCTATCATCTTTGATCGCGAAAGTAAAAATGCCCTGTGCGGTCACATAGCGGCCCCCGCATTCCCATTTCTCCCCCAGGAACGCGATTTCTACCGCGGGTCTTGAGAACAATCGACTAAATATATTTGTAAAACAGACAGAGAGACGTAAAGGGTGACCAATAGCATTGATTTATTGAAGA
This sequence comes from Anabarilius grahami, assembly GCA_003731715.1. Lineage (NCBI taxonomy): Eukaryota > Metazoa > Chordata > Actinopteri > Cypriniformes > Xenocyprididae > Anabarilius > Anabarilius grahami. Next base: position 1,161,179 of record RJVU01037426.1, on the reverse strand, counting down.
AAATAAATAAATAAAATAAAACACCTCCAAAAAAAAAAGGGCACTTCGGAGTGTAAGGACAAAAAGGGCATGTGCTCTGCACAGGTTGAGCCCTACCTGTGCACGTGCCTGCTGGACACAAACAGCAACCGACCATGAACAAAACAAGGGAAGGAACTTAAATACACAGTGATGACTGAACACACGACACGCTGTGAGGAATGGTTAGTGCAAATATTGACTGAGTGGCAGCAAATGAACAAAGAAGACACGTGACAAATGAAAACAAAATGAAAGTCCATGAAAACAGAAACAGAAGATAACGCCTCCCACCAGCAAGGTGCAACCTCGTGCCGTAACGTAGCAACAGGGGGAGGGCCAGAGGGGGCTTTGGAGGTGGACAAGGTGATGGTGAAGGGATGGTGAGAGGCAGAAGAGAAAGGATGATGGCAGGATGAGATGAGGGGTGGTGATGGGAGGATGACGAGACCCTGATGTAGACGGTGGAGGAGTCCCGATTGCACAGAACTGCGCTCTCCACGACGACGAGGAAGTTTCAGCAAAGGATAACCCCCTTATTTACCCTTTATTTACGCCGCACACGTCTGTGGCGCGTTACAGCTCCAACGCGGCCACCGGAGCCGATCACGGCCACTCTAGTCAATGCTTGTGTTTACACCAGCGGCGCCGCGGCACGTTTCAGAAGCATCCCAGAAGTGGTTTGCCGCGCAGCTTCGCTAAAGATAGGAGCTGTTCACGTCACGTCTAAAGCCTTGTTTACACTGCACACGTCTGCGGCGCGTCACGGCTCTGGCAAGGTTTTATTCCTCCCTTTATGGGGTCCCAACTCACACCAGGAGCATTTAAGGAGCGAAGCGAAAGGATTCGCGAGACCACGCGATATGCCTGTCCTACATTGTTTTTCTCAATTTTTTTGTGTTCTAACATGGGTAAGTTAATTCTGCTTGTTATTGTGTTTTTGCTATCCCATATGAGACTGCACAGGGTGTTTATTTAAAAAATTGACAGGATTTTGGACTTTTATTTTGGCGTCCGTCAAAAATAGGCGAGGCCTGTACAGCTATGATCAGTTGTTTGGCTGAGCTTTCGATGTTTTGTAACAGGAAAAAAAATGATGAAAAAGTTGCAATTCATCACGAGTTAACGCATGACATTCATGCAATTAATCGCAATTAAATATTTTAATTGATTGACAGCCCTAAATACATCATAAATATATTTTGAAAACAATTTAGAACATTGCTTTATTTATAGCTGATTTACATCCTTAACATTAATTTTGTCTAAATCCTACGTCACTGACCTTTGAGTGGATTTTTATTCCCACATTTATGACATAATTTATTGAATGTCATGTGATTTTAATCACTTGACACCCCTGCTTGGATTCAACACCAATCATGTTCACTTTAATGTTGTAGAAGAAGAGATAAATGCACTGAAGCTTAGGTGGCCCACATTAGTCAGTGTCCCACATTACACTAATCCACCTTACGTGGAGTAACTGATTGTGTGTGTGAGAGAAAATATGTTTTGTTTTTTTATACCTCCAAGACTGTGAAATTATAGAGGGGTAAGAAACATATGGGAAAACTGAAGAAATTTGAGAGAGTTAATTTGTGTTTACCAATAAACAGTGTTGCAAAAAATTTTTATATTTTTATCGTATCACCCAGCCCCTGATGTTTTTAAAACCTAGAAACGCCCCTGCGAAGAACCAATCATGTTGTAGAAAAATTATGTAATGAATCCTAACCCATCCTCCTATTCTATAAAAACTGTTGTAGTCTCTTTGTCGGGGGGATTATCTGTGATTGATACGAGAACCTCCTGGCTGTGATTAAAGCATATTCAAAGGCATTGTCTGGAGTCTGTCTGGTGCGCAGCAGGTTAGTGGAACACTAAAGATCTTTACCCTCTACCGCATGTAGTTGCCATATGGCAACCCCTTGCCACTGTCTCTTGAAGAAAACATTCTCTTTTTTTTTTGTTGGTAAGAGAAGACCTTAGTTTAGCCAATGATGTGCTTTGGTTAAGTCACATAACAGGCTATTTTTTTTCTGTGGCGTGATTTCTGACAGACTGCCGTCTCTTGTCGGTAGTTGCTGAAAGCAAACTAAAACATCAGCAACAAAAGGACCAGTCCATGTGACATTCACAAAAAAGCATCATCTCATCTAAGATATGATGACATATTCACCACTCAAAAAGGTTTTTATGAAATTAGTTTTTGGTAAATAGATAAAATGTCTGTGTTGCCATATGGCAACACTGTGCAATAATGGAATGACATTATTGTAATAGCTTAGCTAGCTAGCAAAGGTCAGCTGCAGTCTGTTAAGTTGTAACAATAACAACATTAATGCTAGTAATATAATGTTGATTAGTCGTATGTTAAGGACTGCCATGGCATTTTTATTATGGATTAAATCAACATCAGAGACCTGCCTGCCCACTGCCACCACAGCCAGTACTACTGGACCAGACCAACCACTGGCCTACCATGGTGTCTCAAAAAGGCAGGTGCAAGTGGCTGTAAGTGTATTGTTAGGGTGAAGTGCACCAAATGTGATGTGTACATGTGTCTCACCTCTGAAAAAAACTGCTTTGTGAAGTTTCGTACAGAAAAAAGGTGAAGTTTCAAGGATTATGGGGGGTTCATGTTAATCATTTTCCTCTCATAAGATTGCGTAATGTTTAATTTTCATGAACTACAATGTTTTTGGTTTTATGTCAGTGTTTATAAAGTCAAAGTCAATTTTATTGTCACATCACCACAGCACATGTGCCTTGGAGAGTGAAATTCTTGTGAGCGTGTTCCAAAAATTGCAGAAACAATTAACATATACCATACAGACATATAACTATACAGACTACAACAGGTAAAAATGTGCAATATGCACATACATATATTATAATATATGACAAACAGTATTATTACATTACAGTATTAATAATATTCATGAAAAATATAATGAAATTCAAAGAATATAAAGCATTATTCAGCAAAAAAAGAATGGAATAAATAAAAGCACAAGATGTTGGATGTATAAGGTGTCTAGTATGTAAGTATGTATAAGGTGTTGTTTATAATTATTGTTAAAGCTTATAATAGCTCCGACTGATTCAATTCAAACAACATTTCTGAGGAAAAATATTAACTACTGAAGTTATTTCCACTATTGTACGTTGTTGCCGTATGGCAACATATCATAAAGTACCTTAAAATAATATTTTTTTCCAATTTTTTTTTTACAGCACTTCAAGTTAAGCCATTCTAAGAAAATTAAAGTACACTTAAAATATACTTGAACTTTACTTAAGTATACTTAATAAAATGAACTTGAAATGTACTTATTTTTTGTAAGGGATACCAGACTTTACTTTTACCATTGATGTGTAAAGCTGATCATAGAGCAAAAATAAAACATAATGTTTTTGAATGTATCTGATTCTATATCATCACTTTTAGAAAAGTAGTTGAAATGTTGCTGGCTAGAGTCAGAGGCTTGAATTTGTATTGTTCAAGTAGTAGTAGTATCTTTCAAGTAGCCTACTACTTCAGATGAAGCGGACACATAGTGCAAAATATCTGTGCACGTTGAATTTTTTGACATGCTTTTGTCATAAAGTGGCTTTAGAACTTTAGACTACGAAAAGAGTAAAGCACAAAAATAGTCTTTATTAAACCCACAACTGAAAACTTAGATCAGAGATTGTACGAAAAACATTAACACAATCATGTTAAATAAAAACAATACCGGAGGAAACTCAGGGCTTAAATACATGGGGAGAGTAATCAAGATGTGTAGAACTAATTAACAACCAAGGAAACTAACTAGGGAACACAGGCAAACCAGAACAGGGAAAACAGAACCAAAACAGAACATACATGTTACAACTTTATTTTGTAGAATATTTTTGGTCAGTTACTCAGTACTTTTCATCTGAGGCTATAATTAGATGTTCCACAGGAGCATCTTCAGGTTTCTTTGTCTTCAGAAACATACTGTGTTGTGTGTGTGACAATCGGAATATTCTCTCTTTCTCCTCTCACACTCTGCGTAAGCGATAAGGAAAAGAGAACATCTAAAGAAAATACGATGTACGAGGTAAGAGCTGTGTGCTCTCCAGACCTGGATGTCCTTTCGAGCGATCTAGAAGCGTGCCCTGGCGCCTCTTCGGCTCATGCGGAGGACAATGAATCTCTTGCATCCGCTATGGATTTTGAGTTTTGAGGCTCTGAGCATTCCTCACGTGATAATACAGCGTATCAGAATCAGAATCAGAATCAGAAAGAGCTTTATTGCCAGGTATGTTGTTTACACATACTAGGAATTTGTTTTAGTGACAGAAGCTCCACAGTGCAACAGAGTGACAGCGACAAGACAAGACACATAATAAAAAGAATAAAATAATAATATACAAATTTACAAGATAGACAAAGTGCAAAA
>RJVU01037426.1:1133889-1156256 GCA_003731715.1 Anabarilius grahami | reverse complement strand
CTCCTATTCTATAAAAACTGTTGTAGTCTCTTTGTCGGGGGGATTATCTGTGATTGATACGAGAACCTCCTGGCTGTGATTAAAGCATATTCAAAGGCATTGTCTGGAGTCTGTCTGGTGCGCAGCAGGTTAGTGGAACACTAAAGATCTTTACCCTCTACCGCATGTAGTTGCCATATGGCAACATACTCATTGTGTTCATTTCCTTGCCACTGTCTCTTGAAGAAAACATTCAATTTTTTTTTTGTTGGTAAGAGAAGACCTTAGTTTAGCCAATGATGTGCTTTGGTTAAGTCACATAACAGGCTATTTTTTTTCTGTGGTGCGATTTCTGACAGACTGCCGTCTCTCGTCGGTAGTTGCTGAAAGCGAACTAAAACATCAGTAACAAAAGGACCAGTCCATGTGACATTCACAAAAAAGCATCATCTCATCTAAGATATGATGACATATTCACCACTCAAAAAGGTTTTTATGAAATTAGTTTTTGGTAAATCGATAAAATGTCTGTGTTGCCATATGGCAACACTGCGCAATAATGGAATGACATTATTATAATAGGTTAGCTAGCTAGCAAAGGTCAGCTGCAGTCTGTTAAGTTGTAACAATAACAAAATTAATGCTAGTAATATAATGTTGATTAGTCATATGTTAAGGACTGCCATGGCATTTTTATTATGGATTAAATCAACATCAGAGACCTGCCTGCCCACTGCCACCACAGCCAGTACTACTGGACCAGACCAACCACTGGCCTACCATGGTGTCTCAAAAAGGCAGGTGCAAGTGGCTGTAAGTGTATTCTTAGGGTGAAGTGCACCAAATGTGATGTGTACATGTGTCTCACCTCTGAAAAAAACTGCTTTGTGAAGTTTCGTACAGAAAAAAGGTGAAGTTTCAAGGATTATGGGGGTTCGTGTTAATAATTTTCCTCTCATAAGATTACGTAATGTTTAATTTTCATGAACTGCAATGTTTTTGGTTTTATGTCAATGTTTATAATACATGACAAACAGTATTATTACATTACAGTATTAATAATATTCATGAAAAATATAATGAAATTCAAAGAATATAAAGCATTATTCAGCAAAAAAAGAATTGAATAAATAAAAGCACAAGATGTTGGATGTATAAGGTGTCTGTCTAGTATGTAAGTATGTATAAGGTGTCGTTTATAATTATTGTTAAAGCTTATAATAGCTCCGATTGATTCAATACAAACAACATTTCTGAGGAAAAATATTAACTACTGAAGTTATTTCCACTATTGTACGCTGTTGTCGTATGGCAACATATCATAAAGTACCTTAAAATAATATTGTTTTTCCAATTTTTTTTTTTACAGCACTTCAAGTTAAGCCATTCTAAGAAAATTAAAGTACACTTAAAATATACTTGAACTTTACTTAAGTATACTTAATAAAATTAACTTGAAATATACTTATTTTTTGTAAGGGATACCAGACTTTACTTTTACCATTGATGTGTAAAGCTGATCATAGGGCAAAAATAAAACATAATGTTTTTGAATGTGTCTGATTATATATCATCACTTTTAGAAAAGTAGTTGAAATGTTGCTGGCTAGAGTCAGAGGCTTGAATTTGTATTGTTCAAGTAGTAGTAGTATCTTTCAAGTAGCCTACTACTTCAGATGAAGTGCAAAATATCTGTGCACGTTGAATTTTTTGACATGCTTTTGTCATAAAGTGGCTTTAGTAATGCACACTACGAAAAGAGTAAAGCACGAAAATAGTCTTTATTAAATCCACAACTGAAAACTTAGATCAGAGATTGTACGAAAAACATTAACACAACCATGTTAAATAAAGACAATACCGGAGGAAACTCGGGGCTTAAATACATGGGGAGAGTAATCAAGATGTGTAGAACTAATTAACAAACCAAGGAAACTAACTAGGGAACACAGGCAAACCAGAACAGGGAAAAATTTTACAACTTTATTTTGTAGAATATTTTTGGTCAGTTACTCAGTACTTTTCAGATTGGGAGTAGTAAATGGGCTTTGCGATAAACTTGCTGTATGCTTTTATTTATTAATAAAGAATGTAAATTATGAGCGCTCATAATTTTTTTTTATTTGTCAAAAGATTATTATATTAATTTTGTTAATTTAGTCAACAGTTTTTGTGTTTTAAAAAGTTTATTTGTTGTATAAAGTTTGCATATTTTTTACATTTTTAACTGTTTATATGTTTATTTAAATGATTGTTTTAGGTATATGTTATTGTCACGTTCCCTTTCAAAAGCTACACTCAATGCTGCGCTTTGCGCTATGGGAATACTTCATTGTATGACCGGCTGTAAATTATGTGGAAACACGTCAATGAAATTGACATAGAACTTGACAGCGTCAGACGGTGACGTCATAGTAATGCAAGGTCATCTGAGGCTATAATTAGATGTTCCACAGGAGCATTTTCAGGTTTCTTTGTCTTCAGAAACATACTTGTGTGTGTGACAATCGGAATATTCTCTCTTTCTCCTCTCACACTCTGCGTAAGCGATAAGGAAAAGAGAACATCTAAAGAAAATACGATGTACGAGGTAAGAGATGTGTGCTCTCCAGACCTGGATGTCCTTTCGCGCGATCTAGAAGCGTGCCCTGGCGCCTCTTCGGCTCATGCGGAGGACAATGAATCTCTTGCATCCGCTATGGATTTTGAGTTTCGAGGCTCTGAGCATTCCTCACGTGATAATACAGCGTATGAGGAACTACTCAGACAGACCTCCAAACGCTCTAAGTTAGAAGACAGATTTCTGTCTGATGGCAAAGGGGAGGGACCCCAAAAGCAGTTTCTTCCCTTTCTTTGAGGATCTCCAAAACGAATGAACACATTCATGGGGAAAACCTTACACTTTTTGTGTTTTTGCGCCTTTGATGTTGACATATTCGACTAATGTGGGTGCGGACTCACAAGGATATACGATAATGCCACAGGTCGAAAAAACGCTCACGGGCTATCTCTCACCTGGGTCGGCATCATCTATTAAGAAACCAACTCTCCCCACTAAGCCATGCATGAGGAGGCTTTCTCGAAGCTTTGTCGAGCCACAGATCTATCCCTCTGCGAGACCAAGCAAATGGCCCGTGCCATTGGTCGTTCAATGGGTGCGCTGGTCACCACAGAGAGGCATCTGTGGCTGAACCTCACAGGCATCAAAGACAGGGACCGAGTGTTCATGCGTAATGCCCCCATCTCACCCTCCGGTCTGTTGGGCGACTCAGTCAACACAGTAGTCAGCAGGTTTCGGGAGGTGAAAAAACATGAGGAAGCATTTCTGCAGTTCCTTCCTCGCCGTTCTTAGGGGGAGGTGCTGTTGGCCACCCAGCCTCATCCTGGTTTTGTCGAATTGCGCTCCCCCTTGTCAAGACTGGGGACCGGCTCACAGCTCTCCATAAAGGCCTTACTTTAGGACTATTATCTCCAAAAAGAAGAAGTCCTGATGGTTTTGTGCCCAGTTCAGTGACGGGGCTCGTGAAATTAAAGCATCCTGCCCCTTCCAAGCACCCTCACAAAACCACTTTACCATCTCCTCCACCTCTGGTGTCTCGGGGGCAGTGGTTTCCAGCTAAGTTTTGGGTGTTACGTTACTTCCTGTTGTTGCCTAGGACATGCAACACCCAGCACCCCCTCAACGGGAAGTATCAAAATTGCTACCCATTTCAGAGAACTTGGCAGGGTGGAAGCTACTGCCGGGCATCTCTACTTGGGTTCTAATGACAGTAGAAAAAGGATACAGAATCCAGTTTGCTCGTCGCCCTCCATGTTGTAAAACCTGCGCAGGCATATTTACTGTCACAAGAGCTGCAATCTCTTCTGGACAAAGGGGCCATAGAGCATGTCCTCCTCCCAGAGAGAGAGGCAGGCTACTACAGTTGATATTTCCTGGTACCCAAAAAAGATGAACGTTCTATCAGAACGTTCAAGATGCTAACTATCAAGATGATCGTGTAGCAAATTCAACATTGTGATTGGTTCTTCACGATCGATCTCAAAGACGCATATTTTCACATAGAAATATTGCCACAACAAGGAAGTTCCTGAGGTTCGCTTTGGGGGACAAAGCTTACCAATATCGGGTTCTTCCATTTGGCCTAGCCCTATCACCCCACACATACACAAAGTGCATGGATGCAGCCATGGGGGACATTTGACTCTCGAGTCAAATGTCCCCCAAATGTCCCTCTCGAGTCAAAAATCTTTTTTTTTCTTTCTTTTTTTTTTTTGCTGGTACAAAACGTCTTTTTGTACCTGCATCAGCAAATTATTCAAAGCAATTAATTTTAAGCAAACAAGTTAAAGTTTGCTTGTTGTTTATTAATTTTATCACGGGAAATGACGTGGACGATATGTGTGTCAGTGTCCATCATTTTGCGAGCAACTGGTGATAAAGAAAAGTGCAACATCGCAATATTGAAAATATTTCCATTTTAAACCATGAAGGCGAGCTAGTTGATATCACACAATGTACAAACTTTGCATGAGAGTTATGCAGGTGAAGAATTCTCAAACGTCAGTCAATTATTTACTACAGAAACTAAAAAAGTAAAAACTGACTGAACTGACATAGTGAGAAAAAAAAGAAGTATTTTTCGTGAATCGAGAAGTATTTAATGTTAAACAAGTTGTTTTTAATTGAGGAGTAAGCTATCTAATATTTTATTATCCTCTCAGCGTGTCAGTTATACGGTGCTGCGCTATGATATCGTGGGGCAAATGAACTGCAATATTAATTTAATAACAAAAGTAGCATGATAATAATAAGAATAAGTTAATAGGCCTGCTGTTACAGTTGTGGTGTGTATAAACGAGAACAAGACGAAGAAGATCAGAATCACAGGTTATCTTTAATCCAAACACCGACAGGAAGGTTCACAACTCACATTACAACGCGATCCGACAAACACGGAACAGAACAGGGAGATTATATAGGAGAGCTAATGAGGGAGAATGTAATCAGGGAGAACAAAAACAGGTGAGGATAGTTAACTAATCAAGACACACACAATGAGGGCAAATGAACAGAACAAGACATGACAGAACTAAATGCAAACATAACCAAAATTCCATGGGTGTAACACCTGCGTGCCCATTCGCTATAGCCACTGTGAAAGGATAAATGGTGTTCAGGCACGGCATCAAAGCATTAACTGTTTTATCCAAATCCACATGCATGGACCGTTCAATGTTCAGTACTGCAATGTCCGAGTCTTTCCTGTCTCATGATGTTTCTCATGTGTTTTCAGTCGGCGCAACAAGAAACGTTTAGTAGACTGTGGACTATCTTTGACTCTCTGAACAGTTGCTGCGTGCAGCCGAATTTTTATGACCACCGACATGCGCGAGCATGCGCCGAACGCATCTTTCCGCACTCACAGGCAAAGGAGTATCTTTGAAAGGCCCGTGCGCTTAAGGGCAAAGGAGTTTCTTTAAAAGGCTCGCGCACTCAACTGTGCACAAGACAGAGCGGAACGCGGGGAATGAAGTATACCCGGGCCTTAATGGCTCCAATTTGTAGTGGACTGGAGCTGACGGCTCACATTGGGAAAAATATGGTGGGGTAAATAAATCTGTGTAAGATTTTGCAAAGCAGAGGTGGACCTCTTCGCCTCCCAACAGACAGCACAATGTCCCCTCTACTTCTCTCTGAGTCAACCAGCCCTCTGGGTCTGGATGCAATGGCACATACATGGCCCGGAATACACCTATATGCTTTCCCCCTGGATTCTCCACATTGGCCGAACAGAGTTTGGTTCTCAGAGATAATAGCTCTCCTCGAGGGCTCGCCCTGAGCGATACTGAACAGGACCTTCTGTCTCAAATGCAGGGGACAATATTTCATCCCTGGCTGGAGTTGTTGAACCTTCATGTTTGGCCCCTGGCAGCTGACATCATACAGACCATTCTTAGTACGAGGGCTCCCTCCACAAGAAGAATTTATGCCAACAAATGGGGTGTCTTTGAAAGATGGTGTACTGCACGACTGAGGCCTCCCGTTAGAGCCAAGGGACTTAGCTTTAGTCCTCGAGGGGCTGGTTGACACACCCTTCGAACCTTTAGAGTCAGTGGCTGACCCTTAAAATGTTTTTTTTCCTCATGGTCATAACTTCACTGAAAACAATTGGGGACTTGCAGACTGTGTCGACATCGCCATCCTGCTTACACTTTGCCCCAGGCATGGTTAAGGCTATTTTGCATCCTCACCCTGACTACCTGCCTAAGTTTCCATTTTCAACCGTAAATCCAGTCACTCTTGAAGGCTTCTGCCCTCCTCCGTTCAAACTTCACAGACTGTGTCCAGTCCATGCTCTCCAGGCCTACGTCCACCGCACTCACCAGTGGTGTAAGTCAGAACAACTCTTCATCTGCTATGGAGGTTGAAACAGGGGGGCAGCCGCCACCAAGCAAACGATGCCACATTGGGTGAGGGATGCCATTGCTCTAGCCTATGAGGCTCATGGTCAAACTTTGCCTCTAGGAATTAGGGCTCATCCACCAGGGGGGTTGCTTCCTCTCAAGCTTTGGCAAGGGGTGCCCCCTTGCAGCAAGTATATAATGCGGCAGGCTGGTCCTCTGCGCACACATTCATAAGATTTTATAGTTTGGATGTTCATGTTACTCCGGGCTCACACTTCCTTGAGTCAACATCACAAGCTCATGTCTGAGACCTTTCACGTGCTTGTGAGCACACACACTACACAACCGTGAGGGGTCCAGACACCTACAGCGCGGCGGCATGGGTATTCTCATTCCCATAGTGCAAAGTGCAGCATTGAGTGTAGCTTTTGAAAGGTAAAGTCTCGGGTTACTTGACTGTAACCCTGTTCCCTGATAAAGCGGGAACGAGATGCAGCACTTTTTTCCCACACTGAGGATGTCCCAGGACCATTCTTCAGACAAATTATGCTTTTCCACTGCATGGTAATACTTGGCTTGGCTCAGCTTGGTACAGCACGGCTCGGCTCCCTTTACTTTCGGTTTGCTTGTCCACTGCAGTTTAGTACCGCTTCAAAGTGGGTGGGATTATAGACTGATCGTATAATTGCGCCGCCTCTACTGCCGTGGATCCACTCCTCATCTACCAACGAATCTGCACCTCATCTACTGACCACGATACAGCCATTTCTTTTTTCAAGTTGCGTGCAACGGTCGTTTAAAGCAAGTCATTTTGCGAACAAATGATACTGCGGTGGCTGTTACTGACTATTTAAATCTAGCGGGTTTGGTGTCTCGTGTTTCAAATCCAATGATGCTGGTATTGACGATTCTTCCTGACCAATCAGTGATCTGCAGTGTTTACACGTCACATTTAATAACTGTACAGCACGCTTGGAACCTCAACCAAGGTGGTACTATTTAAGCGAGCCGTACAGTTCCACACCGAGCCGCCCCATGCAGTGGAAAAGCGCTAAAAAGTATTTCACTTGATCTCTGTCAGTTGTTAGATGTAGATGTTGGCTGTTCCTCATGCTCATTTTATTTGTAAAAGAAAACCTGCTTAATAATTATGCACACTTAAATATAAGGTGTTTTTCACTTCCAGCCATCATGAACAATTATATATCACTTATAAATGATTAAATACAAAATGAATAGTAGTTAATAAGATTGATGTGGTTTGGAATTGGTAAAATGTGCTTGAAAAAAAATATATATCAGAAAATCAACTTGCATAATAATTATGCACGCACTGTAGTGTCGTTTCTTGAGTAGGCGGTCACCCTGAGAAGACCTGTCAACAAATTAAGCAACTTTCACTAAAGTCACAGAATTTTTAGCTCTTTCTGAGCTTCATCACGCTGTTATTGTTTCTCCAGCTCATTTCATTTGTTTTTTTAATGGTCACTGGTTCGCTCACAGCAGCAAAATGTTCGTAAAATCACTTTAGGGAAAATGTAGCACTTTTATTTGAACTGTACAGTCGTTGACAAAATATGCTCTACATTAAAAATTACAATAATATAATTGCAAATATAATTTTGCATGATTTTCTGTTCCTCTTTGACAGATCTAGTCTGTCTAGTTCTTGTCTAGTCACTAGACAAGAATATTTGGACTTCCTTTTTGTCATTCTCTTCTGTTTTCTTAATGAGCAAAAAAGCAGAAAGTTTTTTTTTTTTGATCAATCTTCCTGCTGCTTGTATTTATCGTAGGCGACTTTTTCATCCCTAAAAAATTGCTATCCTGTAAAATTAATTCAGACAAAAGCAAATCTGAATTTAAATGTGGATGACATCTCGATGTCGAACCACCATCTGTTCAGATTGTGCTAAGATAGCCAATTGTCAAAGTTTAACACGTGGATGCCCCGGACTCGCAGTGGAGCCAGTGTTGCATCCATACATTTCGTGAAAGTGCAAGGTGATAGAGCTAGACTGAAAGGAAGAACCCGATATTGGTATGCTTCACCCCTGAAAGCGAACCTCAGGAACTTCCCTGTGGAAGGATGGATATGTGGAAGTATATATCCGCACAATCTAAATAACTCAGGCAGATTGTGACTCAAATCAGACTGATTTGAGTCACAATCTTGCCAGAGGGATTTAGATTGTGCAGATTTAAGATGGGACGCAACCCCCCATCCTTCTTTGGAACGATGAAGTACCGGCTATTAAAAAAACCTGACTTTGCCTCGGGTGGAGGAACACATTATATGGCCTCCTAACCCAGGAGAGTTTTTATTTCCTGTTCCATTACCAGAGCCTGCTCAGGGGCCGCAGTTGTAAAACCCCATTGAAATAAGGCAGATGACAGTCTGTAGGACACATTGTGACACAATTGGCAGAAGTCTCACGCTGCCAGAAGGTCTACTAAGAGAACCAGCCTCTTAAGACTGGCCTCTGGTGTTCTTCGAGTAGTCAGCTTGGTGCCCTGAAGCAAACTGGCAAGGAACAACCCAGCTGATTCCTCTATTCCCCTCCTCCTAGGATGCAAGCATCCCGACGACGCAGCGTCGAGGGACTGACTCAGATGCACTGACATAATGTCTTGTGCCTAAGGCATGAGCTCGCTGGAAACCGCTGTGCCTCGAAGTACCGAGGGAGGCGGGGTTGGCAGAATGGTCTCCTGAGGGCACAGAGGAGGAATGGGCACTGTATAATGAGGTGGGAACCCATACCCATACACCCCTCACCCCCCGAAGGTGCCTGCCCTCTGAAGTCCAGCACTTCTGGCATCAGAACTTCTTTTTGGCCAAAGCCTTTTTCGCACATACTTTTCCCCAGATCCATCTTCTGCTTCAGAGGCTTCGACTGAGAATGCTGTCTTGGTTCCCAATCTTTCTGAGGGGGAGCATGGGAAGCAACACTCTACTATGTACAAGGAGCTTGTTAATGGCTGTGACTGCTCCGCCCAGCAGCCCCAGAGATCTGGATCCGGAGAGGAGGATATTCCAGGTCTCTTAACAGGTCTGCCTGTTGCAGTATATGCCTTGCCCACCAGTGCCAAATAGTTCTAACTAGTCTGGAGGGTAATATCTGGCCTTGAGGGATGATGCCGTGACAGGACAGATAGCTTCCAAGCATCTGTTCCGTCCTCGGGATCGCTCCATACCCATGCTCTTTCAGCCCCCTATATTAACATTTATTTTTTACTGAGAACTGAAAGGGAAGAAACCTTGAAAGGGAACTGTAAAGTACTGAGAAACCTTGAAAGGGAACTGTAAAGTTTGTTGTTTCTTTAAACTTTCAGCAAAAGATTGTAAGGTTTGTATAGTTAAGAAGAAGTCGCTACAAATCTCGAGATGTTCAAGACATTCGCAACACAAAGAAATTTTAGTATAAAGTCAAGCGCATTTTCAGCACGCTGGACAGCGAACACAATCCACGGGTCATGTTCTCGACATGCTCAAGGATGTCGAGATGTTTGATGTCTTTTTATTTTCTCAATTAGTCCTCAAGAACTTGTTTTCAAAAGAAAAAAAGAGATAATAATACTAAAAAGCATTTGGTTTTTGGTAACTTTTCCAAATAAATTTGTTTGACCTTATGATGTAGTGTCAAGTGCTTTTATTATTATTATCATCATCATCATATAATTTGCAAAGTTGTCAGTTCTGGTTATCACTTTAAATGACTATTCTTTCATTCACATTTGTTCTTTGAGTGTGAAAAATACATAAATAATTTGTACTGATCTGCATCTTCATGTGTGCTTGGCAGGAGCTGAAAATGGCAACCAAATACCTGATGATTATTGCCTTGGGGACTGCAGTGATTGGCAGTGCGCACTGTTGCCCTCAGCAGTGTGCCTGCTCTGATAAATATAACCACCAGTTTGTAGATTGTGCCTACAAAGACCTTCTGGAAGTACCCGTGGGGTTTCCGTCCAATGTGACCACCTTGAGTCTTTCAGCTAATAAGATTAAAGTGCTGAAATCCAAAACCTTTATAAATGTGACCCAGGTGACCTCTCTTTGGGTGGCTCACAATGAAATCGTCACCGTTAAGAGGAACACCTTGAATCTGATGATTAATTTGAGAAATGTGGATATTAGCTACAACAAAATTGTGCGTTTTCCATGGGAGGACTTGACCAATCTCACTGCCCTGCAGATGTTAAAGATGAACAATAATGATATGGTCAGTATCCCCAAGGACACTTTTTCCAACCTGAAGGACCTGCGTTCAGTCCGTATTAACAATAACAAGTTTACCACCATCGTGCAGGGAACGTTTGATGCTTTGACTGCCATGTCTCACCTCCAAATCTTCCACAACCCCTTCATCTGCTCTTGCAAACTTGAGTGGCTTAGGGACTGGATTATCAAATCCTCAATCTCAATCCCTGACCAAAACAACATTGTCTGTGATGCTCCTTCCCTCCTTAAAGGTACACAAGTCACTAGCATGCCCAAACTGGATTGCAAGGCCCCGTCCGTGCCTATCACATATCAGACAAACATCCTTCCACCCAGAACACATCTCACTATGGTGGATAAAGAGCAAGTGGAAGAAGGGAACAATAGTTTGCCATTTGTTGGCAAATGCGATATAAATGATGGTACGCAGTACATCTCCAACCATGCTTTTAACCTGAGCTTGAATAGACTCAAACAGAACACGTTTGATTTCGGGGTGATCGCTTTGGAAGTTTCAGAGACTGAGGCCAAAGTTCAGCTGAACCCTTTCCAGATGGCTAACGCAAAGTCAAACATTCACCTCAGTCAACAAGAAGACCTCCAAACTGTGAATAAGGAGCCGTCCACCAAAAAGTCACCCCTGGACATGTTGTACCTTTGCGTCAATACTGACAATGGATATTCAGTGTTGCAGTGGTCTAAAATAGAGGAGGGCATCAAAACCTATCGCTTCCAGGGCCTCAAGCCAGGCACTAATTACAGCCTCTGCTTCACCTATGAAAGCCAGGACTGTCAAGTCCAAGTGGTCTTTAGTGCCCCACTTAAATGGGACAGCTTTAGTCCAAGTGTTGTGGTTATTGTGCTTTAACTACAAATACCACATTAAAAGTACAGTCACTGTGGTAAAAGCATGATATGTGTTGTGGTTACCGTGATTTAACTACAAATACTACAGTAAAACTACAGTTACGGTGGGAGAAGTATGGTATTATGTTGTGGTTACTGTGCATTAACTACACATGACATGGTCGAGCAACATTTACTATGGTAAAAATATGGTAAATGTGTTGACTTTTTTCATGATCCCTTTCCCACCATAGGCCAATTTCAAATCAAATATCTTTCACCATGAAAACTAACTTTATAATGCTGGGTCCGTTTGAATGATCTAAACGTCAAACAGGTTGAAATAATGGCACACGTAGCGTTGGGTATCGATTTGAAACACAACATATAATTTAATTCATAAATACGGGACAATCGACTATTTAACGAGACGGGTGGAAACCCTACCTGCATGTGTCTGGAAGTCATCTAAAATCGCTAGCTGCATCTCAATTTGAAGGCTGCGTCCTCCGGAGGTCGCATTTGATTTGTGTGTCATAAAGGATGTCTAATTTAAGAAAATTAGTGACTGTAATAAAATTTGTGCCCCTTTGTCAACAAGCTTGCCCCCAAATAATTTTTCCTAAGTTGATTTGAGTTAGGCCCATCTGTAAGATTATGCAGAAGATATCAATTTTTTTGTGTGTTATAGTATGTGCCAAGTTTACAGATGCAGAAAACTGCCTAGATTTTGAACATGTGTTATAGCTCATTGTCACACTACAATACAAGATCACTTGTCAAATAAATAAATTAACTTGAAATCATTTTAGTTCACATGTATATACAGAGTGATAGGCTACATGACCCAGTGAAAATGACTTCAATAAAAAATATCAAAGGATTAATGTTAAAATTCTGTCATCATTTACTCACCCTCATGTTGTTACAAACCTGTATAAGTTTTCTGAACATAAAAGTATGTTTTGAAGAATGTTAGTAACTAAACTGTTTCGGTGCCCATTAACTTGGCACCGGTATTGGGCCCGTCATCGCTGCTTGCAGCTATATATTTCATATTAATTTTGTTAATAACATTCAAAACATTATGTTCAGAAAAAAGAAACTTATACAGGTTTGATTATTTGTTGTATAAAGTTTGCATGTTTTTTACATTTTTGAACTGCTTATATGTTTATTTAAATTATTGTTTTAGCTAATATGTTATTAATTAAATGTCTTATTGGTTTTCATATAGAGAAATGCATATTTCACTGACTCAAGTCTTGTTTGAGGATTTGTATTAATTGTTTATTCTGAATTTCATATGATTATCCTCTCCTCGAGTCATTTTGACCCAAAACTCTTTATTTATTAATTTTTTTTAATGGAGTGTTCATTGGAGTGGTATAAGACCTTAGCACTTTTGTAGCACTTGAACTTGGAATACACACACAGACACACACACACACACACACACAGAAACACACACACACACACACACAAAAGTGGTTTATCTATCCCTCGTGGGTCAGTTTGATCCCCATAGGAATGAAAATCAATAAAATCAATCAATCAGTCATAATGCAGGCTGCACACAGATATGAAGTTGTTAGATTTGAACACATTTACAATGCAGACACTTCAGTATATATAGAAAAACCTAAAAAAATATGGTCAAAATTCAAACTAAAAATGCTAAACTTTATCAAAAAAATATTTTATAATGTCTAAATATGTACCTGAATGCATACTGAAGAGAAAATCTGAAGGAACTGACTTTAGGGCCCAGGGGAACAGTTAATTTGCTCCTTATAGAGCTATAATGCCATCTAGTGGCAAGAGTCATGAAATATCTTGTTATATTATTATTATTTCCACAAGAGGTCGGCAGAGACACCCAATGTGAGATATTTTGAGCTGATTTAACAGGGTTATGCATGTATTTGAGAGTTATTTTATATTTATGTTCAAAATATGTGAAGAATGTGGTTAAATTATATTATTTATTGATAAAATGTAGTAATTTAAAGGTAAGTAAAATAAAAAAGCAATGGAGAACAAGAGGAGGGAGTAGAGATAGAAGGAGAGGGTACAGAGGGGTTTCAAATGAAATCAGAGCCATCCTAATTGACCATGTCATAAATTTATGGTCTTTCCCTGAGAGAAGCTGGACAGAGAGTCTAGCACAATATAAGCATTGTGCCACAGTCAATGTCCCTGGACAAGTGCTCCAGTCCACTGGTGTTGTGGCACACAACGCTGTCTTGGGGATGCACAACACTGAAAGGCTCATACATTTTGTAAACTCCCTCAATGAAATCCACTTTCTGCAGGGTGATCAGGAGCAAATTGAGTGAAATTGTCCACTTTCACCATTCAGCACTGGTGCAAGAGTGGTTTGAGCATCACCCACATTTCAGGATGGTGTTCCTTCCAGCATATTCTTCTCTTGGAGATGGAAGGTATATAATCACAACCCTTACAACCAAGTTAATATTCTTCAAGTGTTGGAAGAGGCCTGTGGAGAAATTGAGTCACCTGGATGGATTCAGCATTCACATCTTTTTCCCCCCACGACGCATGACTTGTGAAAATATATGCTGTGATGTTGATGAAATTCTTTGTCCAGATGTAAATGAGAGGTAAGATCTATAAAGTTCATTGACTATTTATTTGGATGAAAACTCCTCATTATACAACTAAACTTGTCAACTTTGAAGAACATGATTAAAGAACACGAAAAACATGTATTTTTATTCGTGTATCTGTGTATCTATAGCTGAATTTGTTATCAAATCAACAGAGATCACAGTAGTTTTGATGTTGGTATTTATTTTTGATAAATGCATTACTATAAACTGCAGTGCTTCATTATGCAGAGAATACTGAACTGTTTTGCTAACATAAGAGTGTGTTTAGTTTGCTGTGTTAATTGTTTTGAGAGCAACTACTTTCATTTGGAGAAATGTGCCAAATCAATTGAGAAAAACTGTAACTGAAAGGTTTTTTTTTTTTTCTGAGGCTGCACCCACACCAGTAGGTGTCTGTTTAAGCCAGAACAACATATAAAGTTACTAAGCCCACAACGCATTCTGTTGTAGTTTTAAGGCCGTTGTGCCTATTTTATGAGATACAAAGTCAATATCTTCTTCTGCTATTTTACCAGGTAAACACTACTAAATAAATAAATGTAATAATATCATTGATCGTGATACAAAATTCTAGTAGGGGAGAGTGGGGTAAGATGAGCCAGTGGGTAAGTTGACCCACCCCCTGAATCTTGGCAACCGTATCATTTTATTACCATATATTTTAGAACCACCCGTCATTTCTGCCAGACTGTGAAAAGGAGAAGCACATGGGAGGAGTGGAAGTCGCTTATTTACTTTAAAAACTTTTTTGTCAAAGTAAAATTTGAACATAACAGATGTAATGGCTGTTTCAACAAAGCAAATTTGTCCAGGTCTAAAACTATTTATGATGCATATTGGTGATTTAGCAATGTATAAAACTAAGCAAGTCATTTAGCTAAATATTATTCTGAATTGGTAAGCTAGCTAGCTTTTCCTAAAATGGCAGCTATGGGGCAAAGTGAGCCAAATGCTGTGGGGTAAACTGAGCCTCACCATAAGGCAATGTATTTAAGATAAATCTGAAGTATAAACTGGTGTCATTTCAATGTAATATTACGCAACTGGTTTAGTTTATCTTTATTTTCAAGTTTATTTGATAGGAATAGTGTAGTATTAGTACACCAAATCCTTCTCTAAAACGAACCAGAGGATGTTTAATCATATATATCTTTCCACCTGTAGTCTCTAACGGCCTAACATGGTCGACACTGCAGAAAAACTACCATGTCAAGAACCTTTTGACTAAAATGTTTATTAGTTTCAGTGACATTTAATCATTCTTATTTAGTTTTTATTTAATTTTACTCAACAAACTCTCTGTTTAGTCTGTTTATGGGAAGGTTACAACTTTGATGTCCAACATATTGTTTCAGAAATGCAAAGAATTAAAGATACTGAAATTTCTATTTCATTTGGTTGGTTTTATGTTGTTTAATTTAGCTTTAAAAAAATAACTATTTGTAAAATATTTTTACAAAGAACATTTGTAAAAGAAAATTTGATTATTAAATTAGTTTTTAAAATAAGTACATTATCTTTAAAATTTTACATGAGTTTGATTCAGATTCAGTTAGATGGTCAGTTTACACCCACCTACTGACTCGGCTCAACTTACCCCTAACCGGGGGGTAAATTGAGCCAGGGGAACACTTTTTTAGAAGAAGCCATATTTTTAGAACCCTTTGTCATAGAAACATTCCAATCATTTAAAATGATAGGAAACATCCTGAAATTACTTTAAATACTTTTGTTGTAATTCTGCCTCATTTTCCCTTATCTTGAGGACCATATAAGTAAAAAATGGCTCATCTTAACCCACTCTCCCCTACATAGATGCAATATGGGAAAAACTGTTAGATAAAGTTTAGTTATGATTATGTAAAAGACATACCGAAGTGTGTTTAAAAGTGTGGCAGCTTTCCTGTAGCTCAGTGGTTAGAGCATGGCGCTAGCAATGCCAAGGTCATGGGTTCGATCCCAGGGATTGCACATACTCAGATACAAATGTATAGTATAATGCAATGTAAGTCGCTTTGGATAAAAGCGTCTGCTAAATGTAAATGTAAAATAGACCGATTTATGGAGCGGAGAGCAGAAAGGAAAAATGAAGGTCAAGTAAAAAAAAAACAACAGCAGCACATTATTGGTTATTTTCACCTTTTATTTTCACACAATGCATTATAGTTTTTTCCTAAAATGCCAGATAGGTGTAAGGTTAAATAAAGGTAAGGTTAAAATAAGGTTAAAAAAATAAAACGGACGAGCAACAGCAAAAACGAGTGTGACTAAAATGACCACTAGATGGCAGCATATAAAAAGCTCAGGACAGGCTTCACCACCGCAAACTGCAACAAAATAAAAGGC
Source organism: Anabarilius grahami (assembly GCA_003731715.1). NCBI lineage: Eukaryota > Metazoa > Chordata > Actinopteri > Cypriniformes > Xenocyprididae > Anabarilius > Anabarilius grahami. Next base: position 1,139,825 of record RJVU01037426.1, on the reverse strand, counting down.
AATGAACAGACGTAAACAAGATCTGTGTCCCTCAAAGCCAAGCACTTTCACATTATAATTGTATTTAGTGTCGTTTCTTGAGAAGGCGATCCCCCTGAGAAGACTTGTCAACAAATTAGGCAACTTTAACTAAAGTAATCGCAGTTACAAACTGAATTTTCAGCTCTTTCTGAGCTTCATCACGCTGTTATTGTTTCTGAAGCTCAGTTCACTTGTTTTTAATGTCCACTGGTTCGCTCACAGCAGCAAAATGTTCGCATAATCACCTTTAGGGAAAAGAGCAGACATTGACAGACAACTGTACAGACAGTGACAAAATTGAAAACAGAATTGCAAATATATTTTTGAATGATTTTCTGTTTTTCTTTGACAAGTGGTAGTCACTAGACAAGAATATTTAAAAAAAAAAATGTGTCATTCCCTTTTGTTTTCTTAATGAACAAAAAAAAGCAGAAATAAATTCAGTTTTTTGACCAATACTGCTGTACATACAGTATTTTATGACTTCTTCCATCTCAAAAAAACCTGTCAAATTCATTTGGACAAAAGCAACTGTGAATATAAATGTGTTTGTGATTGTATGCAATCTTTTAAAAATACTTTTTATAGTTTATATATGGAAAAAAAAAGTGTGTAGCTATCGGTAATAATCACATCGAGAAGACAAAGGGCATAGGTCGTGTGATATAAATTATCAAGTGTATCTAAATTATGAATAACCTTCATCTGGACGGCAAAGTCCCTGTGGCATTAATGCGGAATTGAAGGGAGAGGCTGCGCGTTCACAATCCCTCCCCTTCCACTGTGGAGGCGGGAGCGCGCAATGAATTCTGTCCAAACTCAAGCGCGATGAGAAAACAGCCTCTGGACTGCTCAGCATCACACGGACACTAAAATGTATCATCTGCCGTCTGCGAACCAAAACAGCAGAGATTTCCAGAGGGATATAAAAGGCTACATCATGTTTTGGGATAATTTGACATCTGAGCATTAAATATTGTTTTTAAATTTCATCAAGTGTCGTGTTGACTGAAATCCGCGCGAGTGTTAGGAATATATCACTTACAGGTAAGGAAATATGAGAAAGTTTTTAAGCAACAATTTTCCAGAGTGTAGACAGAAACAAGAGCAAATAAACTGTAAAAGTGTGTTGTTTCTTTAAACTTACAAAAGATTGTAAGGTTTGTATAGTTAAGTCGCTACAAATATCGAGATGTTCAAGACATTCGCAACACAAAGAAGTTTTAGTATAAAATGAAGCGCGTTTTCAGCACGCTGGACAGCGAACACGGTCCACGCGCGTCACGTTCTCGAGTCTTTGCTGCTCGGTCGTACGGTAACAGCAAGACGCTCGAGATGTCATTTATCTTCATTCATCTCAATTAGTCCTCAAGAACTTGTTTTCGAAAAAAAAGAGACTTAAATAATAATAAAAAAAAGCATTTGGTTTTTGGTAACTTTTCAAAATAAATTTGTTTGATCCTATGATGTAGCGTCAAGTGCTTTTATCATCATCATTATCATCATCATAATTTGCAAAGTTGTCAGTTCAGGTTATCACTTTAAATGACTCTTCTTTCATTTACATTTGTTCTTTGAGTGTGAAAAATACATAAATAATTTGTACTAATCTGCATCTTCATGTGTGCTTGGCAGGAGCTGAAAATGGCAACCAAATACCTGATGCTTATTGCCTTGGGGACTGCAGTGATTGGCAGTGCGCACTGTTGCCCTCAGCAGTGTGCCTGCTCTGATAAATATAACCACCAGTTTGCAGATTGTGCCTACAAAGACCTTCTGGAAGTACCCTTGGGCTTGCCGTCCAATGTGACCACCGTGAGTCTTTCAGCTAACAAGATTAAAGTGCTGAAATCCAAAACCTTTATTAATGTGACCCAGGTGACCTCTCTTTGGCTGGCTCACAATGAAATCATCACCGTCGAGAGGGACACTTTGGCTCCGATGATTCAGCTGAGAAATTTGGATATTAGCTACAACAAAATTGTGCATTTTCCATGGGAGGACTTGACCAATCTCACTGCCCTGCAGATGTTAAAGATGAACAATAATGATATGGTCAGTATCCCCAAGAACGCTTTTTCCAACCTGAAGGACCTGCGTTCAGTCCGTATTAACAATAACAAGTTTACCACCATCGTGGAGGGAACGTTTAATGCTTTGACTGCCATGTCCCACCTCCAAATCTTCCACAACCCCTTCATCTGCTCCTGCAAGCTTGAGTGGCTTAGGGACTGGATCATGAAATCCTCAATCTCAATCCCTGACCAAAACAACATTATCTGCGATGTTCCTTCCCACCTCAAAGGTACACAGGTCACTAGCATGCCCAAACTGGATTGCAAGGCCCCGTCCGTGTCCATCACGTATCAGCCAAACATTGAAAAAACCGAACTCTATGAGGGATATATGGTCACGCTACACTGTGAAACAAAAGGAACCCCTAAACCTGATGTGACATGGGAGATATTTGCTGGAAACCAACTAATTACATTCCCTTTGCCCGCCATTGTCGAAAAAATTGAGATTCCAATTAATGGGCCGCCTACGAACACCAGGTTCCTTGTGTTTCAAAATGGCACCTTGATCATCCCTCGCTTGAGCAAGAAAGAAGATGGCAACTACACCTGCTCTGCTGTCAATGACATGGGAAAAGCCGAGAGCTCGGTGAGAGTTGTCGCAGCCACCAAAAAGCACACCATCAATTCAATGCCTGACACAAAATCACCCAGCCATTTACCAGAAGACAAACTTGGTTCAAAAGGCTCCAAAAATAGTGTTATTAAATCTGAGGAGAAGACAAAAAGCCTTTCGCCAGGAACATCTAAAGAGCAAGTGGTGAATAAAGAGAAAATGGAAGAAGGGACCGATAGTTTGCCGTTCGTTGGCAAATGTGGAATAAATGATGGTACGCAGTACATCTCCAACCATGCTTTCAACCTCAGCTTGGATGAACTCAAACAGTACACATTTGATTTCGGGGTGATCGCTCTGGAAGTTTCAGAGACTGAGGCCAAAGTTCAGCTGAACCCTTTCCAGATGGCTAACGCAAAGTCAAACATTCACCTCAGTCAACAAGAAGACCTCCAAACTGTGAATAAGGAGCCGTCCACCAAAAAGTCAGTCCAGGACATGTTGTACCTTTGCGTCAGTATTGGCAATGGACATTCAGTGGTGCAGTGGTCCAAAATAGAGGAGGGCGTCAACGCCTATCGCTTTCAGCACCTCAAGCCAGGCACTAATTACACCCTGTGCCTCACCTATGGAGGTCAGGACTGTCAAGTCCAAGTGGTCTTCACAACCAGGAAGAAAATCCCATCTTTGCTGATTATAGTGGTCGTTAGCATTTTTTTGCTAGCTTTGGCAACCGTGCCCCTGCTGGGAGCCACCTGCTGCCATCTGCTCTACAAGTATCAAGGCAAGACCTACAAGTTGATTATGAAGACACAAAACCCAGATCAGATGGAGAAGCACATAGCGACGGATTTCGACCCCAGGGCGTCTTTTGTGGGATCTGAGAAGAACTTTAACCCGAGTGAGCTGGGAGATGGCGAAGGCGAGGCTGATGGTGAGGAGGGAGATGGAGAAGGTGAGGACATCGAGGGCAGCGTGGTGACTGAGTCCATTCCCGAGTCCCAATCCAAAACGCAGGAGGAGTTTGAAGTTGGATCCGAGTACAGCGATCGGTTGCCGCTTGGGGCTGAAGCGGTAAACATATCTGCGGAGATCAACGGTAATTACAAACAACCCCGTTGAGTTGTTTGTTCTTCATTTGCTCCGAAACACAATACAAAGGCGAACACGGACTGTCATCTCACGTAATACAGACACTCGCTGATAATCGCGCGCTCATTTTTACCTCAGCAAGTTAGCAGTAAGTGCATACGATGAGTGTTCATTATTACAAATAGGATTTTGAGATTTATCGAGCGGACTGGACTTAATAAACAAATCTATCTTCAAAAGAAAAACCTCATAATAGCTACAATTCACTTTCCGTAAGTCTCGTCACTTTCGTATAATCGTACATTGTCTCAAGTAGCCTAGCACCCATTTTAAGTCATCGATATAGTGGACATCGAGCGCTTCTGAGGGAAATGTCACCCTGTTACTCTTTTCACAGCATGTGTGTGTCTGGAAAACGAACCAGGTCACCTTGAACAAAAAAAATGAGTTTGTTAAGTGTAATGTGGGATCCCAAAAATGTGTGATTTTTAATCTGTTTCTGCGAACGGGTGCTTTACAAATATCTCTCGCCTTTACGAATTGACTGAACGTGTCCTTTCTTCTCTTTGAGATAGCCTTTATTCGTGGCATGTCACACAAAAGTATTTTCAAGTGTGTTTTATTAGGGTACTATAGACTGTAGATATTCAATGTCGATTTGTGATGTAAGCCAAGTAATCTGAGAAAATGTTCTCTCTTTTTTTATAAATATAAATGGTCCGTTTTTACCATCAGTCGATACGACATCGAGTGTCCAGTAAATTGACGCATAGTGGCTTGTTTCGTGTCCAGCTGTCCAATGATGTTGTAAAAATACTCGAACCTTTTAAAGATTTTGATATGATTTTATGTACGTGACCTTAATAAAATATTGAACGAACGAATGTAGCCTATGGGAAATTATTTGCAAATATAGAAAAGTGTTTTTTTTAGCTTGAATGTGGGCAAGCTTTTCAGCACAAAACCACACAACTTATACTATGATGATAAAATCATAAATAATTTGTGTGTTCGCTGGATATTGAACGTTGGCAAGGAAATGTCTTGCGAAACACCGTCCGAAAGGAGAACAGGTAAAACACTCACGTTTATTTTTTGCTTTGTTTTAATTCTCCAGAATTAAAGTGCCCGAGCAAGGTATGATTCATTTAGTTTTTGTCTCTCTGAAACGAATATTTGAAAATAAATGTATAGAGAGCCTGAATATAACCTATAGGACAATTATAAATGTTTATTAGACACATTTAAACCCACGAAATCATTTTATCCCATTTTATCTAATTATTTTTCGTCATGGATATACGAATTCACTTGCTTGAGAAAACTGATGGACAGAACAAATGGATGATGTAATTTCGCAGTAGTTATTTTAAATATTCAATAACACTGTGAAAAGATTTTCATTCGACATTCATTTATAGGGTTTAAAATTGCGGCACTGAAATTAAAGCATGATATTTTGTGAAAGTGAATTATAATTTGAAAATGGCTTTCATTTTTTTTTAAAACAGAATATGAAATCATGCGTTTGATTGTACGCGACGCAGGAGAGGGCACTATTTCCCTTAATTCATCACAGTGAACAGATTTTTAGTTTTAATATTTATTTAATTTCAATCACAAATATGCCACAGGTAGCAGAATAAGACATAATAGAGGGAAATATCAAAATTAAGTGTCAAATGTAACAGTGAGACAGATTGTATTTATATTTTGTCAGAGATGAAAAACAATTGCAATACAATTACAGTAGATTTTGTCTTGATAAGAATCAACCCATAATGGACATTATTGGTTTCATCTGTTGGTTTACTATAAGAACATTCTCACCACCGCTAAAAGTCACACCAATGAGTGCAAAATGAGTGGAAATGAATAGTTCATCAATTTGCAAAAGAGCAGAACCTGTACATTCATAAATAGTCACACATACTAACCTCGCATCAAGCGGTTAGATTGGAGTTCAGTGCCAAACTATATTTCCTGATACTCTAAGTCCAAGACGGAAAGACAGTCTCACTCAGACATGCAACAAAAGACACAGCACAGCCATCCACACACATGTGCAAAGGATTCGTTAACTACAACTGCTTGAAGTTCTTCCTGAGGCACTGAGCTGTAAGTGCACTTGGCTAAAACACATGTGCTTCTCTGCTACACCAAAGCAAATAATACTATCATCAATATCTGGC
>RJVU01037426.1:1096353-1125101 GCA_003731715.1 Anabarilius grahami | reverse complement strand
AAACTATACTGTGCTATAAATCAATTAGCAACCATGAAGTCTATTTTGACCTCAGAAACTTCTGAAGCCTTTTCTGTCCATTTCTCACTCCAAATTTATAAAATGTACCTAGCAAACTTGCTTCTACTTACATACATTTGTTTCAGCATTTTAAACTGGGATAGGAAAAAGTAAACATCTAAAAAAGACATTAGGATGTGACATCTGTAGTTTTTAGTATCACCTGTGCAGGACCATGGACCTCATGAGCATGAACAGGTTGACCAGGCAGGCCAGGGTCACCGCTGACAAATAGCAAACTGAAATAAACACAGTCACATGAGCCGGAAAGTCAATGTCAGAAGCACAAGTATGTACTCACAACCTCAGCACTTTTTCCCACTGACTGATTGGAAAACGAGTCTTGCTACAGTTCAGCAGTCGGCTTTGCTGACTGCTTCATTATTCATCTGTTGATTTACATGGGTATTTAAAGCTGAGTGAAAGTGAATGCATGCGAATGATTAGACTGCATGCAGTAGATGCACTGATGCACACAAACCTCTAACAGTCTGGATCAATGCAGGTGATTCAACAGAGAGCTCACATTTGCATGGCTGTGTTGGTATACATTAGCTTATCAGAGATCATCATTTAACCTGTTCTAGCCAACTGCACTGATCCAAATGACTCCAGCTCTTACTGTAATATATCTAAAAAAGCATAATAGGGGCACTTTAAATGAATACCACCTTAAAAAGGCTTCAGAGAGTAATTGCGAAGCCCACATGAAATCTTTACACTTGTTTTTTGTGATTATTGTGGAGAATCAGCAGGATTTCTGTAAACTAGATTTTTTTAAAAAGTATTTCAATAAATCAGTTTAGCTTATACAAGGGGATGGAAGTATGTAGAATTTAATAAATGATGGGCGTTTGAATTCTGCTTGAATTTGTGGGCACAGATTCTGTGTAGGCCTAAGTATAAGAAGCATAAAAAGACAACTGACTCACTTTCAACACACCACAAATAGTACATTACAATCCTGACCACCTCCTGACGGTCATCTGACAAGATGATATTGAAACCAGCCAACAGGAAGGCAATGTTTTCATCCACTCCTCTACGGACGATGTGTAGGGTGGGCAGCACTCCTGAGACCAGCAAGAGTGCCATCTGAGAGATTCGGAGATTTGAAAAAATGGAAAATAACTCAAAATACTAATATGATACTTTTGCCAGGTTAAAAGAATTCGAAGTGCATTAATTAGACAGAAATAACTCAAAAACGGGCTCGTTTCTTGAAGTGTTTACCTGATAAAGAGCAATGAACGCCACAACCACAGAGATCGCTAGTTTCAAAGGGAACCTAAAAACTGATGGAAAAGAAACAAATTAATACATACACAAGCATTCAAAAGTTCTGGTTTGTAAGTCTCTACTGCTCACCAAGGCTGCATTTATTTGAACAAACATACAGTAATATTGTGAAATATTTTTACAATTTAAAATAACTGTTTTCTATTTGAATATATAGTAAAATTTAATTTATTCCTGTGATCAAAACGGAATTTTCAGCATCATTACTCCAGTCTTCAGTGATCATGATCCTTCAGAAATCATTCTAATATAATGATTTGCTGCTCAAGAAACATTATTATCAATACATTTTTCAGAATTATTTGATGAATAGAAAGTTCAAAAGAACAACATGTATTTGGTCTTTACTGTCATTTTTGATCAATTTATGAATTTCTTAAAATTAAAAAAAAACTCTAACTGACTCCAAACTTTCGAACAATAGTGTATATTTTTTAGTGTATAACTTTAGGTTTATCAAAAACATTCAAATGTAATAGTTACCATCCTCTGGTGTGTAGATGTAAGACTTGGCAGCATCTCTGAGTCTTTCAAGTAGTTTGGGTTTTGATGCGCTGGAACTGCAAAACAAGAGATCACAGTCATAAACAACAACAAGAAAACATAATTTAATATTATTCTATAATAATACCCCCTTCATTTTCTGTCGAATGCACAATTAGACATTTAGTAGATGCCTTTATCTAAAGCCGGGGTGTCAAACTCATTTTAGGTTGAGGGCCGGATTGGAAAAAAATAACCATGTGCGGGCCGAATTAATAATAATAATAAAAAAACCATAGTGCGCTGATAGTACACTGCTCCTTAAAACTGCATTTGTTTTTACAGCGAAAAAAAATGGTGAATTTTTAAAATAATGCTTTTTGAATTTTTTTTTATTAATGATGCACCTATTTAGATTTTCGTGGCCAATTCCCAATTTTTTTATAAGCAAATTGGCCGATTCTGATACTGGTTGCGGATTTTTTTTTTTTAAAGCAAATTTATTTGTTGTCTATTTGTTCAAAAACATATGTGTAGCTCTTTGATATTAGAAGCAAGCGCTGCATTTTTTAATCACAATCCCAACAAAGATGTTATGCACATGCACATGAGCATGAGCGGTTGTTTTTAATTTAAATTATTGTATAATTTCAAGATTAACAGCAAAAACAGCATGGTCTGACTTTAGCTTTGTGAAATTATGCTACATAAGACACCTGCACAAAACAAAATCAGCAGACGGACTGAATGAAAATGCAAATTCACTCTCGGACAGTAGGTGGCGCTTATGGAAAAGCAGTGATATAGCGATTTATGACCAGTGGACTAGTGCATCTCTATTTTTTATTATAGTTCAAATCATCCCGCGGGCCGGATTGGACACCTTTGTGGGCCGTATGTTTGACACTGCTGATCTAAAGTGACTTATGACGCTTTTCCACTGCATGGTATGGCTCGGTTCGGCTCGCTTCACTTTTCCACTGTGTGGTACGTCGCACCTCGATTTGCTTTTCCACTGCGGTTCGTACCGCTTCAAAGTGGGTGGGATTATAGACTGATCATTATAGCCACCTTGTCTACTGACCACGATACAGACATTTCTTTTTTCCAAGTTGCGTATGATGGCCATTTAAAGCAAGTCGTTTAAAAAAGTTGTGCAAACAAATACTGCGGTTGTTGCGGACTATTTAAATCTAAAAGGTTTGGTGTCTCGTGTCGCAAATCCAATGACGCTGGTAGTGTCTCTGCGGATGCTGCTATTCTCTCTGACCAATCAGTGATCTGCAGTGTTTACACGTCACATTTTAGTACGGCCGTACCGAGCTGTACCATGCAGTGGAAAAACACCATTACAGTACAAATATTACTTTGCACAATGGCTTTTAATGGGATTCAAACCTACAACCTTTGAACAACTAGTCCAGATCTTCAACCTCATGGCCTCTTGGTATTTAAGGCACATCTGAAGTTTGTTGATATATACCTTATAGACCTTATGAATCCCCGCCCCTTTTCAGAGCTGCGCTCGTTGTGTTCTGTTTTCCGGTTTGTATTTCCTCATAATGAAGGTAAAATCTTACAGATCTATGAATAAACCGCTCGTTTTAAAAAGTTCTCGGTCTACTGACATTTGTTATGACATCCATTTCAAACATTACAATGCTCATGATAACTTCCGTTAAGTCTACAATAAGAAAATCCAGCTAACTACTCTTCGACAGCGATGCCATGATCCAGAGCTACTGCGAAAACGGAAGTTCAAAACACAATGCACAATAAAGATGGCTCTGCGCTTGTTTATCTGGCACATAATGTCTATACCTTCCCTCTGATAATTGCCATATTTATCAAAGGATATTATCCCTTCATTACATGCATACTTGGACCTTGCTCAAGCCAGAGTTGAACAAACTTGAGTTTTTCCAAATGTGATGCCTGCGGCTGATTAGGGGTTCAAGCGCGTAGCGTTGAAACTCTATTGTAATTGTTAAAATTTCCAAGGATCAGCATTCTCCCTTAAATGTGATCGGGCAGACCAAACCGTAAGTCGTAGAGACTTAAAACTTTGAGGGCTGGTAGTACACACACCGCCTACAACTTCACCAAGACTCGCCCCGATTGGCCTGACGGGGGCGCTGCAGTGGTGAAAAGTATGAAATCGCGTATAACTCCTAAACCGTTAGGCATAGACTCGAGGGTCTTATATCATTGGAATCCTTGACTCAATATGAAATGCATGCCTTGGATTCGCTCGTTGTGAAATGTTCTGGTATTTTGGATTTTTTTAAAAACCTACTTTTACGAACTAGTCCCTAGGTTTTTGGCCCTATCGGAACCAAACCAGTGCAGTAAAATTGTCTGGAGTCTGACAGTCATTAATAAAAAAAAAAAACGGCTATAACTACGCAACCGCTAGTCCGATTGCCTTGGAAATTGGCATGCAGTGTCTTCGTCCGAGATGCCATGATTGTTTATGAGGACATTGACATCTCTCAAAAAACATGTCCGCCATCGGCCAATGAATTTTGAGCAGCTATCAGACAAGGTTAACGGAGGCTGATCGGAACGAAACTCGCTGGGCCTGTTCGACTAACAACCCTAGAGGCCTGTGAGAAATTCGAAAGAAATCGGCCACCGGGGTCGCCTTTCGCCATTGATTGCCATGGAATGGCATTATGAATGAAATTCAGAATCCTGCGGCACCCACAGCAGTGCACGCTCTCCGAGGACAGACCTGGCCAGCTCGGGAAGTGAAGTTACTTTCCTATGTGGACACAAAGGAGTTTCCATGGAACAGGAAACATTTCCTCACGTGGATCACAGGACTATTTTCAATGACATTCCAGATATATTTTTGCATGAAGAAGATCAGCATCTGTACAGTACAGACAGACTGAATGACATTAGTTCACGATTGAGACTCTAAAGACTGCGGGGCAGTGGCTGATCACTATCTACAACTCTTTGCATAAGTCAATTTACAGAAGGTGTGATTCATCGTCTGTCAATGGAAATGAGGAAGGAAGTAGTCTTTGGACAATAGCCCATCTACATGGCTATTGTACAGTGCTCTGCTTGCTTTGAGAGAAAATACCTCACCTTTCCGTTCCTTTATTGGAATCCATTCCATTATCAAAACGGTTTCACAAGATTAATTTACATGCTGTCAGCATTATAACTGGCACTTTCCATTAATAAGCAACAGAACAGGGTGTGAAATGATTAAAAAACAATTCTTGAGGTCAAAATGTCTTGTCCAAGGTCAAAATGGTCCGTCCAAGAAGGTGCTGAACTTTCAGAAAACGTTAACCTCAGGAGGTCAAACTAAAGTTTTACTTCTTGGCTGTGACAGTAATAATGAAAATAATATGCAACAATATTCAAGGATAGTGTCAGCTCACTGTGAAAGTCTTATTATGGGTTACTAGTATAATTTCTGCTGCTTTAATTTTCTCAAACCTTTGGGTTACTAAATAAAGGTGTCCACAAAAGAGGGCCTCACCTGATTTTGGTGGGCTTTTTCTTCTTGAGAATCTTCTTCACATAATCTCTGTAATAACTGCTACTGAGGTCCTGCAAAAAAAAACAAGAAAAAAAAAAAAAACTTTTTGAATAATTTAAAGCAACATTCATTCTGTATGGAATCTATCAAATCTAAAACAGTGTCTATCATACAGCTTGACATGACCAAAACTTTGCTTGCTTGCATTAGACAAATAGGTAATTCTGAAAATGTTTTAGATTTGTCAAATCGTTTACTTGCAGTTTAGACGCTTTGCGAGGGAATTGTTCCTCTTATTTTATCCAAACTTATTCGTCATTGCGATTATAGCTGAATAGCACTGGCATTGTGCGTTTCGTGTGGGAAAACAGCACGCTGTTTGTGTAATGTCCTCTGTGAGTCAAACATAACCCAATCCCATTGAGCTGCTTACAATGATTAGACCTCTGGAATGCAGGTGCCGAGTTTACAAACTCCCCTCTTGCCTTTCCATGTTGCTAAGTCCCTCATTATGAATTAACGCAGTGGTGCTTAACTGGCGGGTCATGACCCTAAAATGGGTCATAGGTCTGTTCTGACAGGGTCGCATACAGTACAGCACAGAAAAATGATGGATCAGTGACAAATAAGACAAATAGATCCATGACAAATAAGAGTGTCCATGATAAAGAAAATGAAAACATTTTTTAAATCTAGCTTAAAACATGTGGCAAGTTCTTAGAAACTTATTGTTTTTAATAATAGTTTCATGTGGTTTTGAAAACTTTTATGTCTTAAGAATTTCATCCTTTCATTTCTTTTCATCCTTTACTGTATTTTATAATAATTCCTTGACAGTCTTACCTCAGAGGCATTGTTTGTCTCTGTATTCTGTAAGCCTTTGAACAGAAGAAGCGGGTACTGGAAACTAAGAAAGGCCAGACAGGCAATCTGAGGAAGACTGCTGAACAGCTCGAAGTACTTATAGATCTGCAGACATGGAGAAAGAACAGACAAATCAATTTCAGATAACATCAAATGTTTGCAGTAATTTGTCTGGCTATATTACCCACAATTCCTTTCACACATATTCAGTGCAAATCAATCAAGAAATATTGTTCAGAATTTATGTTACAAACCAAACAAGTCTTTCTTTATTTTGCCCTAAAATAATTAAACGGCTTTCAGTATGAACCCAGCCAGTTTTTGTAGTTTGATCCCTTTGTTTTCTTGCTACTGGTACTTTTTCTTTAGTTCTGATAGAAACTAAAGTGATTAACTAAAGGAAAGCTCCATGGTGAGATCCCAAGAAGCAGAACAAATCGTTCAGAGGTTTGACCATTCATTTAAGAGACGCCAGGACAATGGAAACAAAACTGGATGAGGTTAATGAACTTATCTGCGAGTCTTATTTAACGTCCTCTAAAACACTGTGGGAAAGTAAAGTAAGAACCCATGCTTGAAATACTCTAGAGGCAATATTTTAGATCCATAATAACTTGTACCTGTGGTGTTTTGGGACAGTCCACCTTCTGCCAGACCAGAACTCCGAAGTGTGTCCATGACAGCAGGCTCCCCAGAACGTAACCGACCTTGTTATGCAGCGTACCACAGGCCAGCAGAGGGTAGTACAAAGCGGGGTAGTACAACAGAGCCAGGATCAGCCAGAACTCTACAGAAATAAAGAACAAAATATTATAGTCCAATTAAACATCTCTGTGCTCTCAAACTGGCTTTAGCCTAAGGGTACATTTACAAGACAACAATGTACTAAAAACGGAAAAGTTCTACCTTTGTGTTCTTCGCGTACAGGCAAAAACGATCCCCATTCACACAGATCCGCGAAAACGACTAAAATGCTGTATTATTCATGCCAGGCCAGTAGATGGCGATGTCACTTTGTAAAGAAATACTACGTGCCTATAGACTGAACACGTAATACTCATAACATGTAATACATCATTTTCAACGGTTCGCGTTTTTGTAGTTTACTCAGAGACGGTATCGTTTTCAAAAATTTGCACTTTGAATCCCATTTTCAAGCGTTTTCAGGCCTCCAAAACGCTGTTGCCTTGTAAATGAACAGCCAAAATGCATAAAAAGTTTTCAGTTTTTTAGTCGAAATGGTGTCGTGTAAACGTTCCCTATAAAAGAGCACAGTACTCTCTAATATAGATATTTGCCTTATGATATTATAGGCTCAGTGGTTAAAAATCTAGGCTGGAAGTCGAAAGGTTGGAAGTTCAAACCCACTACTGTGCGATCTATGCGATATCACCAATGTGTCTTGAGCAAGACAGTTATATACATTTATTTTTAGTGTCAACTGACTTCAATTTGGACCTGTTCCTCAGACAAAACTACTGAATTGCTTGGAATATTGCGTGACGGTCATAAGGACTTCTTTTTTTGAAGACTGAGCAGTGTTACTTTTTTATGAATGACAGATTGATAGAAATTTTTTGTGCCTGATAATCGAAAAGCAGAACTGACTACTGTTTTTGTTATTATTTATGCCATTTTTTGTATCTATATAGATATAGAAAGATGGTTCACTCCTATTAGTTATGAATAGGAGAAACTGCAATGCACAATATGGCGGAATACGTCCCGCCCTCTAAGTAAAAGAGCCAAACGATGATTGGTAAAGTCGTTGCGTCGCTGCAGCTGCCGTTAGAAGCTCCAGTTCCCATAGAAACCAGAGACTCACACTTAGGACTGCACATGCGCATTGGCTCGTCTAGCTTGAAAAATCAGCTTTTTTAATACTATTTGAGCATAAGAAACATCATTTATGGGACAGTTCATGTCAGATTTTGTTGCTGATTTCAAATATGTTATTTAATTGTGAGTTCAGCAAGCAGTTTTTGAGATTTCAGGATTCCACCATTCAAATAGATAGGACTTGGTCTTGGATGCCCGAAATAGCTGCCCGGAGGCGTTGCAAATATGGCCGCCAAGTGAACAGACTTTCCTTGAAGGGGACTTTGTCATTCTTTAGCATTTCTTCTTTTGTGTTCAACGTAAGAAAGAAACTCACATTTAGAAGAGGAGGGGGAGTAAATGATGGCAGAATTAATTTCTTTTCATTCTTTTAACCTCAGATTGCTCCAGGAGGATTGTGTACTGTAAGTTACTTCGAGTAAAATGACAACTTGCTACTTGATCATATGATTTTTAAACTTTGGAAACAGCAAAACATGTCATATGATAGAGAATTAGGGGAAAAACAATGGTGGCTCATCCAGACTTATGTGTCAAAATTCACTTATTAAAGCGCCAAATAGTTACATAAAGCAAATACAGCATTATGTATAATGTTTGTGGCCCTGTTTGCCAAAGAAACAAAAAATGCAGACGATAATCCAATTACAAAACAACTAAGAAGGACTAGCAGTTCAGAGGGGGGGAAAAAAAGGATCAGCTAGGGTGCTACTTTTCATCCTCTTGTGTGAACTGAGCCTACTTTGGATAGGTGCCATCTTGTGAATAGGGAGAGTGTTCAATGTTCGTTTGATAGTAAGGTGAGCCACTATTCCCCATGAGATATCCCTCCTAACCAGTGAATTTCCCAAACACTTTGGTGGCCTGAAATCTTACAGCATTCATTAACATTACGATAGAAAAGAATATCTTCTTTTTGAATCTTTAAAGAATTGAATCTTCACAATGTTGCCAAAGAACAGTGAAATTCTCAGATAGCAACCTGGAGTTAAAGGATTTGTTCACTTTCAACTGAAAACTACCCCAAGCTTTACTCACCCTCAAGCCATTCTAAGTGTATATGACTTTCTTCTTTGTGATGAACACAATCGTCATTGTGATATATTAATAAATATCCTGACGCATCTGAGCTTTATAATGGCAGTGAGCAATACCAACAAGTATGAGCTGAAGAAAGTGCTTCCATCCATCATAAACGTACTCCACACGGCTCCGGGGGGTTAATAAAGGCCTTCTGAAGCAAAGTGATGAATTTGTGTAAGAAAAATAACCATATTTAACAAGTTATGAAGTAAAATATACAGCTTCCGCCAGACCTCCTTCCGTATTCAACTTACGAAAAAAACTGAACTGGCGTCACGTCAGTTAAGCTTTTTCCGTAAGTTGAATAGGGAAGGCATAGGATGTAGCGTAAGCTTTTTGTACTGCGAGAGGCTTTGCGCTTTCTTCTTAAGTTGAATACGGAAGGCGGTCTGGCGGAAGCTACGCAGCAAAATCCCCAGAGTTAAATCAACTCTGCTCAGAGAACATATGGTCCCTCACTACATAGAGTTAAAATAACACTGAAGCAGAGTTAAAGTTAATGAGAAATATGCTGTTTGTGGAGTTGTTTAATCAGATCTTGAGAGATTTAATGTCTTTCATCTTCAGTTGAGTTCATCTTAGGCTGCGGCTGGAAGTCAGTTGTAGTTTTTGTATTTCCCTTCAATGATTCTGCTTGTTAACAGCAGGTGTTCATCACTAATGCTCAATCATCACTTACTTAATCACTTATCTCATTACCATTAACTCTGCTTCAGTGTTACTTTAACACTACATAGAAAGGGACCATATGTACTCTGAGTAGAGTTGATTTAACTCTGGGGATTTTGCTGTGTAGATATTTTACTTCATAACTTGTTAAATATGATTATTTTTTTCCGGAGCCGTGTGGAATACGTTTATGATGGATGGATGTGGATGAAGGCACTTTCTTCAACTCATAATCATTGGTATTGCTCACTGCCATTATAAACTTGGATGCGTCAGGATATTTATTAATATTTCTCAGATTTTGTCATCAGAAAGAAGAAAGTCATATATACCTAGGATGGCTTGAGGGTGAGTAAAGCTTGGGGTAATTTTCATTTGAAAGTTAACTAATCCTTTAACTGCAAAATGTTGGCGGCTCAAGGCTCGTTCTTTATGGGAATCGAACCAGCAACCTTCCATTTGCCAGTCCTGAGCCTTAACCACTAGGCCACATGAAAAAATAAAACAAGGAAAGTTAACTCAGTAGTGGCCAAAAGTGATGTTCGGAAGGGGATATTTGTTTCTAATGACCCTACAAGTTTGATTAAACCATCAAAGCATTTAAGCATTTTAAATATGAGGGAAGAACAAAACACTAAATGACAGCCTGGCCAAAGATCCGCAAAATTTGGCACATTTCATTGCATCATCACAAATACAAGCACAACTACAAAATGCTTTACAAAAATACATGTTTAAAAATATTTGAATAAAGGGTGAAGATTTCGATTTTCCAAGGCCGGACATCATTTTTGGCCACTACTGTAAATATATTTACTCATGAAATATTCACACTAAATGCATTTCACCACTCCATCGAGCAACAAATCCAGTCATCGTACCTTTGTTCACGATGTCTTTAGTGAAAGGAAGTGGCTGGTGACTGAGGACCATTCCGACCAACTTGCAGAAGAGAACGCCGTACACCGCTACGGCAAGGCCCTTGTGTTGTGTGTGGTCTAAAAAGTTTACTGGGCTGAAATAAAAAGAGACAAAAAATAGTGTTGGTGGTGGTTGCCAGGGTGTTGCTAGGGTGTTCTAAGGTGGTTGTTTACTGGCAGATGTAAAACTGACCTGAGTAAACCTGTAAGTCCCCTCTGATTGACACCCAACTTCTGTCGTTTGGCCAGGATGGCAAGAACCAGCATGACCACCAGCTTTGGACAGAAAGAGAGGACAATCTGTCAGTCTTACAACCTCCCTGACTTCCTCTAATGGCCCACCAGAGCCTGGCGCAGCTGTGACGTCCACCTCTTGTTAACCTCTTCTGCATCACAGCTTCTTGGTTCAAATGAAAGCACAGACCCCTATGAAACAAGGCCAGAGCCCATTTCGAAAACCTCTGTGGTGTGAGTAAGTGGCCTGGGGTCAGGGACCTGCAGTGACCTGTAACACTTTTAGGAAGCGTCACGGCCTAAAGGTGACATCTGAGTCCACATGGGTCCATCATAGTCAATTAGCATGTGGCTTTTTGTATAAATATCAAAGAAAGGAAAAGGCCAGCAACTCAGTGGGATGTCTGGCAGTTACAAAATGAATGACAACAAATGCGTTGCATACATTTTAAATGGTTTCTTTACACAAGTACTATGGCAGCACCATGGTATCAGGTGGAAATACTTTGCTGTGGTCAACTTATATAGGGTGTTGAATGGCAAATGCTCATACCCATATGTAGAAATTAGGAGGGCTATAATAGCTAACTAAAACTAAAAGCATAAAATAACTTCTGTTAGTTGAAATTAAATAAAAAACTTTAACTTATTTTATTTCAGCTAGTTGCCAATGCAACATTTCTCATTTTTATTTAGTTGTACGATGTACCAAAAAAACTAAAACTGATAATTAATAAAAACTATTTATACATATTTTAAAAAACCTAATAAATGACAAATGCTCAAATGTATAAGATTTTTACTAAAATAAAACCGAAAATATAAATATAAAAAATATACTATTATAGTGTTTATTTATATCAATAACTTAACTAAAATAACACTGGAAATTAGGAAATAATGTCAATATGTTGTTGTTAGGGTGTTCTGGATGGTTGCTAAGACGTCACTAGGGTGTTTAGTGTGGTTGCTAAGACGTTGCTAGGGTGTTCTGGGTAGTTATTTATTGGCATAATTCAAAACAGACACCCACTTATTATTAAATAAATTAAACATTTACTTTTGATTATCCAAAATTACAAGTTCTTTTACAAATTATTTACTCCAGAATCACATACAAACAAACAAACAAATAAATAAATCAGAAATAGTTTATTATCCAGATTTCTAGATTTTGACACAAAGGTGCATCTCAGAATATCTAAATATTGACAGTTTAATCATTCTGGCCAATATATGTGACCCTGGACCACAAAACCAGTCATAAGGGTCAGTTTTTTGAAATTGAGATTTATAAATCATGAATAAATAAGCTTTCCATTGATGTATGGCTTGTTAGGATACAATATTTGGCCGGGATACAACTATTTGAAAATCTGGAATCTGAGGGTGCAAAAAAATTTAAATATTGAGAAAATCGCCTTTAAATTTGTCCAAGTGAAGTCATTTGCAATGCATATCCACTCACAAAAATACATTTTTTATATTTTTACGGTAGGAAATTTACAAAATATCTTCACGGAACATGATCTTTACTTAATATCCAAATGATTTTTGGCATAAAAGAAAAAATCTATAATTTTGACCCATACAACGTATTTTTGGATATTGGTACAAATATACCCCTGGTTTTGTGGTCCAGGGTCACATATATTGGTGTATCACTAGTACTTTGATGCATACCATGGTACTGACTGATTACAATATTCCAAGTACTCAAAGATACTGAATTTCAGACAGACCAATATAGAGAAAGAATAAGAGGCAAAGACAAAAAGAGAAAATTAAGAACATAAAGAAACAAGCATGTCTCATCTGAAGGGAACTCACAGATATTGCAGCAATGCAAATGTGGAAGAGTCGTTCTTCAGCTGTGGGGTCACATGGTGGGATAACTCTGAAAATTTCACAAACACAAAGTATTTATCATAAGCTGGTGAGATCCAGGCCGATTACTCAGCCTTCCTCCCCTCCTTTCCTAAGCAACAGACCATTACTAACAAGAGCACTTTTACTGAACCTCTTCAAGTGAAGATTATTCATTTAAACCGATTGGCGTAAGTAATGTGACTGACGCGAAACGCCAGCGCACGGATCCGATCACACTTCCAAGTAAACTGGAATGCAGGGATGGAATTAGGGAACTTCTAGATGAATGAAAAGGTCCTCATTTCATTCAATTTTACTAACAGAAGAAGTCCTGGTGACGCATTGAAGTAACCCTATCTTCACAGTTTGGTGTCTTGTTGCTGAAAAGTCTCTTGCATATGTGAAAAGAATCAAAGACGAGATCAAAAAGAAAATCTCTGCATGAATCGCAGTGATGGATGTGTATATCACTTTCTGCTGAAATATAATCAGATATGTTTGCACACCTGTAGACTTGGAACCACATAAATGTTCTGGGTAGTGCATAATGGGACGGCAACAGGACTATATGACAAGCAGCAATAAAGATATAAAGATAATATATAATCAATATCTGATAAACTTACCCATGTTATCTAGCTAAAATCACAAAGCTAAGTTAATGCCTAAACCCAGCAGACCCATGAATGCACACACATATATATAAGCATTTATTTGAAATAGAAAGCTTTTGTAACATTATAAATGTATTTACTGTCACTTTTGATATAAAAGTATTAATTTCTTTCAAAAAAATTATACATTTGACATGTTCAGTTATAATGATGGAAAAATGTATTAAAAATGTAAGTGAAATACATTCAAATTTGATTTTTTTTTCACATATATTGAATCACAACAAAGTTTTGATTGAATTTAAAATTACCATAAAGAAACATCTATAAAACAGCAATTAAGAGTACTTACTCGACTGGAGGTTTGGTTGGCACTGCATTTTCGTACCAATCTGAGTAGTCGTAGTCATTCACAGTTTCAGCACTCATGGTGCCAACCTACAGATGAAACAGAAGTTTCAGTGAGCTCCAATAACTTAGAGAGCAGCCGAAATCACTCTTTCACACTCCTGCGGGACACAAATTCATTCAGGTTTGGGGGGGAAAATAAAGTCTCCTCCAAAGTTTGGCAGCTGGAAACTACTTCTTTGTGTTCTTTAAGTCTTCTTTTAGCCCCCTTGTTCAGGTGTTACCACTGCGGCCGAGAGCTGTGAGGAGCAATGTGACGGGTCCCTTTCTGTAGCATGCCAACCCAAAACGTCTTTACTTCAGCTTGGATCTCCTTTTCAGATTGGGGATTACCACCTCACTGGAAACCAGGAGAGAGAGGAAAGCAATGGAGAGAGAGAAAGAAAGAGAAGGGGGTTGAAATCAATCCAGAGAGAAGTTTTCCAGATTTCCAGATGGGGCGGCCCATCTCTCCTGCCACCTGTAGTTCAGAGGGATTAGGTGGACAGTCTCATGGCTGGTTGAGTGAGTGCTGGACTTATAAAACTGAGCCAAAGCAGGCTGGAACTGTGTGGGGGCCGAATGCTGACATATTCCAGAGTGATAACAGGAAAATTTATGTGTGTGAGCTTCAGTTATCAGGCTGTGGAGATTCCCAAAGGTGACTCAAAGTGTGAGGTATAAGGAAATCATTTCCATTAACCACGCACACGAACTGACAGGCAAGTGAAGAATCAAGTCAGGTGCAGATTGTGTTACACTTTCTAAATTACTCTGTAAAAAAAATGTATGGTTAAAATTACAGCAGCTGTGGTTGCCAGCACTAAAAAATATGCTAGTGACATTTCAGGTTTCACTGGACTGGAAAAAAACAACAACAACAAAAAAAAAAACCCAGAATATTTTATTAATATGATACAGTTTAATGTTAAAGTTCACTCTAAAATGAAAAATCAAGTCATTTACTCACCCTGGTGTTTCTAATGCTAATGCTGTATGCCCTTCTTTCTCTTATGGATCACAAAAGGAGAATTTTTTTAAATGTCCTGCTCACGCTCGTCCATATAACGGCAGTGAATAAAAACCTGCATCAAGCTTTTAAAAAAGCGTCATAAATTCCAAGTATTCTGAGGGTATATGATCATATATTTCGTGACGCATTTTTGTTTATCTTGATTTCTCACAAATTTTGTGAGCACAGAAGACCAACGGCCAAGGTCAGGATTTTTGTTAAATAATACATTAAATTTCATATTGTATACCTCCAGAACATTTAAAATATACGACGCATGTTGCATTGGATCGTTCTGTGATACTTTTGCGGGGTTTTTTTAAAGCTTCATGCTGGTTTCTATTCATTACCATTATATGGAAATTTTTTTTTAAATTCTTCTTTTGAGGTCCATAAAAGAAAGAAGGGCATTTGAACAACACCAGCGTGAGTAAATGATGACTTAAAGTTGCCATTAAAGTCTTACTGTTATCTATAAGTTAGTGTGCTCCAAAACAATGACACAATTCGTATTTAGAAGATACAAGCGTTCAAAACTTCCGCCAATATGAATAAATCTGCACTTCAGCTTCTCATCAGATGTTCTGTCCAATCAAATGCTCTCTAGAATCTAAAGCATCCCGCCCCTACATTATAAAAATATGCTGAGGCTGAAAATCGGTCACTTGTTGACACATTTACTATTTTCTACAT
The DNA here is from genome assembly GCA_003731715.1 of Anabarilius grahami. Classification (NCBI taxonomy): domain Eukaryota; kingdom Metazoa; phylum Chordata; class Actinopteri; order Cypriniformes; family Xenocyprididae; genus Anabarilius; species Anabarilius grahami. Next base: position 1,109,573 of record RJVU01037426.1, on the reverse strand, counting down.
GGTGAATGGCACAGTGCACTATATAGGAGATAGGGAACGATTCAGACAGTGTAAATATGCTTTCCATTGAGGCGAATGAAGTCTGGTTTCACATTAGTGTCACGAGAAACGCTGCAGCGTGCACACAGTCGGCTCCGGTCCAGAGACACGTTAACACAGAGCGGATCATATGCGCGAGTCGGCACAGACAACAAAACGTATCGGAGCCATTTGAATTCTACACGGATTGCTATATTTTAAAGCCATATGGAGGAGATTAAGGGTGTATTCACACTAGGCGCTCTGAACCGTGCCCGAGCGTGTTTGAACCCCAAAGCCCGGTTCGTTTGACAAGTGCGATCGCTCCGTTCCGTGCCCGGGGCGCGGTTCATTTATCCGGCCCTGGCCCGCTTGGAAGAGGTGGGCCAGAGCGCGGTTCGGTTGGGCTCGAGCGCGGTTCGCATGCAGTGTGAGCGCTAACTGTGCCAGAGCACGGAACAGTTACTACTTTAGTGTGCGCTACTGTTATCATTATGACGGCAAACATCTTTATTACTACTTTGATAGTACACTTATCAATTCATGTAATTAATTCGANGCGAGACGCGGGCAGTGGAATGGGGGAAACCGCAAGGTCTCGAGACGCTTTTTAAAACTTTTTTTTAACAGATTTTAACTTAGCTGAACTGATTCATGGCTTTAGAACGCCATGTCATGCGCGAGTTGCTGCAAGACGTGAGCGCAACGGTTCTGCACGTCCTTCTAGCGCATGTTTACATAGAAAAACAAAGAAAAAGTAGCGCATTGGAATGGAAAAGCGCGTTCTGTGTGAACAGCCCCAAAGAAAACAACGTGTTCGAGTTTTAAAGACGTGGTGCGGCGCTGCGCTTCTTGACCGATGTGCGACCCTTCACTCACTGAACCCTGCAGTCGTCAGTAGTCCAATAAAAATACAAATCATACAAAAATACAGTTTCTGAAAACGTTCAATGAGGTACTGTACTTAAAATTTTGAAATGTTGAATTTAACAATGAACAATACTTTTATTAACCTTTCAGATGGAATCTTATTATAAATTGTTACCATTTCATATAAATCCAAACAGTCATGCTTAAAGATGACCATCTTTAAATATCTACACAAAGGCCATAGCATTGACATTAGACACATACGTATGTAAACATTATTTGCTTCCATTTTACATTTTATTTGCTTCCATTTTAGAACACTGATTATTATTTAAATAAGATTTGTATAGTATTACAGTGATGATAAAAGAGGACTGAAATCAAATGCATTTCTGATTTGTTTCTATATGTCTGCTGCACGACGATACAGTTTGATTTCTCATGACACTAGTTTTAATTATGCAACTTTGCTGCATAACGAATCGATAAAAGCGACCAGCTGGATATAAACTAATGCAAATAGATGGTAACAATCATGACATTAAACATTTGGGTCGAACTTGCGTGTGTTTTTGTCACATTGTTTTAAAGATCAAAGTGCAGGATAAAAAAGTAATTTTTGCCTTAAAGAATGAATTGATTCTGAACTGCCGAAATGAGTCTTCAGCAATTCCAGTCTCGCTTCCTGTTACAAACCTACATAACAATGTAAAAATGTGTGTAATGGCAGCCGGTTGCTCACGAACAACATCTATTTCGACCCGCCTTCAAACACTGAGACTGGAAGACTGAGACTTCAAAAAGCTGAGACTGGAAGAGTTTGGTTTGTGTTGTTGACATGTTGACATGACATCTTTACGGTGTGAAAGCAAATCCATTTTGTGCTGGAATTGATACGGTAAAACTGACGCCTTTGTTACTGTTCGAATCTGCATCTCATTTCAGAGGCTGCGTCCTCCGGAGGTCGCATTTGAAGGCTGCATACATCATTAAGGATGTCTTATTTAAGAAAAGTAACCATAATAAAATTGATGGTTATTCCTTGTGAGGTCCAAAATGCTGTTTTTTCTTTCTTACTTTGCAATCCAACGGTTGTTTTTCTTAAATGAGCCGGCCTCAATGACGTATACAGCCTTCAAATGCGACCTCCGGAGGATGCAGCCTTCGAAATGAGTAGCCTGTACAAATAGTTCAGACTATGTGCCAATATGTAGTTCATGCAGTGATATTTATATTTTATAACAGATCTATAGGTTCAGATGTTTTGGTAATGGCATTTATTCATGCAAAATAAAAGGCTGATAACTTTCACTTTGTGATTAAGAAGATTGAGTGAATGTAGGTAATAGTTCTGGTGGATGAAGGGCCCCCTCAAGAGGTAAAGCCCAGGGGCCCCTTGTAGTCTTAATGCGGCCCTGGCCATATGGAGGAGATTAAGGGTGTACTCACACTAGGCGCTCTGAACCGTGCCCGAGCGTGTTTGAACCCCAAAGCCCGGTTCGTTTGACAAGTGCGATCGCTCCGTTCTGTGCCCGGGGCGCGGTTTGTTTAGCCGGCCCTGGCCCGCTTGGAAGAGGTGGGCCAGAGCGCGGTTCGGTTGGGCTCGAGCGCGGTTCGCATGCAGTGTGAGCGCTAACTGTGCCAGAGCACGGAACAGTTACTACTTTAGTGTGCGCTACTGTTATCATTATGACGGCAAACATCTTTATTACTACTTTGATAGTACACTTATCAATTCATGTAATTAATTCGAGTGTATTGGGGTTTATAACGGATCTGATTCTCACCTTATTGATGAACAGGAATTGTAGTTTGCGAGTAAAGATACTAATTCCTCCATTAACGTCAGCCGTCTTCGTAATAATCCTGTGATATGTGCTATTGAAAATCGCTGTGCGGCATTAATTATAAATTGCCTATATATAAGGCAGTATCTTAGTGAACGTGCATTTCTTCCATTCAAAAAGTTGCATCGTAAATGACGCAAGCGTGCTTCGGCCTGGAACGCTAAGTGCAAGTGTGAGTGCAGGCAAGCGGGAACAATCGTGCTCAGGCTCGGTTCAAGGCAACTGTGTCTAGTGTGAGTTCACCCTAAGAGGAGAAACGGTTAGAGATTAGAAGGAAAATGAGGCTTTACCAAGTTCAACAGCTCTGGCTATGCTGTGATATAAACAAAACGCTAATAGCCATTTTAAAAAAGGGGAGGAGCTGTTTGATATTTCCCACCCCGTCTTCCTGTTTCAGTGTAAATTACGTCAACATATTGAATAATGCTACGCGTTTCAAGACACTTCAGTGGGCCTTTAATTTTTATTTTATTCCACCCTACTCAAGTACTACAATCTGTACTAAAGTCTTGGTTGCGTCAAAGTTTTGGTTGCATGGAGCGTCAGAAATCTGTCAGGTTTCATTAAGAATGTCTTAATTTGTCTCTCGAACATGAATGAATGTTGGAGTTGGAGTAAATGATTACAGAATTTTCTTTTTTTGGTGAACTAACTCTTTAAGATGGCTAAATCCACTGCATTGTCATTTTTCAGGTCATATTATTAGAGCTTATAAGATGTGGTATGGGACCACATTTATGATATGAAAGTGCATACAAACACAGATAACAGATCACTTTGTCAGATTCAAAAAACGTATTTATAATATTTTGCTACCTCTTTTATCCATTACAAAAAGCTCCGGAATTTGCGAATGAAACTAAAGATCAAACTAGATACACAATCCACATTTAATTTATTATATAATTCAATTTAGGCATTAATGCACAACAAAGAGAGTTCACTGTGCCATCTGTTTAAGCTCTTCTATGAATGAATGCTCTGCTGTGATGTAAGGTGTATTGTCACACCCACTGCCCCACCCACCAACTGACCACGCCCCTTCACGAGTATGAGGGAATCTTCGGCTGCATTGTTTCACTCATTATGCAGGGATTACAGTCAAAGACGGTTAAAAAAAAGTTACACAAATCCATTTCTAACAATGCTGAGAACTTCTCAAACCACATTCGTCCATCAGGAAAAAAACTTAAACAAAGCAGGATTGACAAATAACGGTTGCAGAACAAAGAATGCTTTGAAGAGCTCTGATTACATCATGGAAATGTGCCTGAAAGTTTGCTTATATCTGGTTGGGAAAAGGTCAACGGTTATTTCCATTAAACGCCTTTGTGTGGAAGGTTCTGACGCATCTAATTTCCAAATAACATTGACAATGGATTACGGAATCTACCTGGATCTACCTGAGAGATATGAGGCTAATTTCTTTTCTAGACTTTCAATCTTTCCTCTCTTATTTCAAAGAACCCAACGTAGCTATTCCAAAAAGAAAAAGATATAGCGCACCATTCACTGGAGACATGAAGCCATCTCACAGCTATACTTGTTTTCATAGCGACACACGTAGAAGCTTGATCTGTGTGATATCCCTCCTACCGCACTATTCACACCATATTACATACTGGACTGGTGCTATTGTAACAAACGACCCCAACAGAATTACTCTGCAAAGCCCATCAATATCATGGACCACCATTGTGGGTGGCCTTTGAAATGGTGTAGTGTGCTTAGAGGATTCATTCTGGCATGGTTAAACCTAAATGGGATCCTGTCAGTGTCCACAGGAGCTCTTAACAAGGATGAAACTGATTAAGGAGGCAACACCATGGAGCACACAACAAGATGGATACTGCCTGTAATGACTTCATATCAGCCACCATCACTCAAGGGCTCTTGGGAAAACCTCCAGTCACCATTTACAGAGAAAACAGTCTCCATGGTGCTAACATGACCGTGCCATTGACGGTAAAGCTTTTAGAGGATAAAGAAGGTCAGGTGACAACCGAGACTGCCATTACATTGGCTGACAATGAATTTCTAACTGAATATACATACAAAAGAGACGCAGTTGGAGGTGATGAAGATAAAGTACATGAGAGAACTGAAAATGGCACATCTAAACACAATCATTACCCCTGTATTAGAAATAATATAACTGTTTGTTTTCTTTAAATCATAGAAGGGGGCCACATAGCTTTCACCAACTAATAGGCCAATTTGAAGTGTCTTTTTTTCTGTTTACTTATGGCGCATTCAAATCATGTTCGAAAGATCATATTTACAAATTGAATGTACACAAACGCCACCCACAAATGAAATGTATAAAATTAATATGCATTTCTTTCAATTTGCAATAGTTAAGGTCTGTGTACAAAATATGCTAGTTATTTTGTCATTTTGTAAAGGTAGAGATAAAAAACCTTGCTGTATTTTTTGTAGAAAAGGCACATTGTCCATCTTCCGCAGACAAGAGTGATTTGAATGCACCTGATATCCTAATTACGACCAAAGTTCCTTTAAGACAAGTCATTTCACTCGGCGGCCACCTTTGAAACGCCTCTCGGGCATTCAAGTGCAGCTCCTATCTCTTTGAATGGGGAAACCTCAAATTCTCCAAAGCTGTTTGCAAAGCTTTCGATTAAATTTTTATATTTGAAATCACCAATGAAACCTGACAACAACTGTCTCATAGATTTTGTTTCTAAACACTCGAATCATGACAAAAAACAGTATTTTTCAGGCTGGAACAAGCTACTGCGCATGCGCAGGCCTAAATGCGTGTCTCTTGTGCCTCATTTCGGAGGCGCGCATCTGACTGTTTCTATAGGAACCGGAGCTTCTAACGGCCACTGCAGTGACACGATGACTTTACCAATCGGCGATTGGCTCTTATTTAGAAGGTGGGACTTATTCCGCCATTTTGCGGGTTGCACTTTCGCCCATTCAAAACAAAACGAGTGACGCGTCTTGTGTTGTTCTATAGCCTTTGTTACGACTTTCCAACTCATAAATACAAGCTTCCCAGGAGGACTTGAATGCACCATTACTATTGGAAACAGAAAATGTGGGTGTGGTATATATCGGACAGCTCCTCTCCCTTTTAAAATAGCCAATAGGCTTTAGCTTACATCAAGGCCATCAACAATGATTTGATATCGTTACTCATTTTTTGAAAATGTACAAAATATAAAATAAAATGAAAAAATTAGAAAAAATGGATGTCATTGTTACATCATTGCATTAGAAATGGAATGTCAAACCTATCCTAAAGTGATAAAACGATATATGGCTAGTCTTAAAATCAAATCTTAACTGCATGATTCTTTATATCATTGCAAAATGTACTCTAGTATCGCTAAGATCTAATCTGCTAAATGTGACTATAAGGCATGAAGATATTATATATCTATTAAAGCATGATTTTCTGTAAAGTTGCTTTGAAACAGTATGTGTATTGAGAAAAGCTATACAAATAAAATTGACTTGACAATCTGCCAAATCGCATTAATTTTTTAATTCAAATAGCATGTTAAATTTTCATTCTTGACATATTCATTGCAAAATATGTGTGTTATAAATTACAAACTAGCATACTATTGTTTTGGACTCATTTGTATTGTGTGAAAATGCAATTTTCTAATGCTACCTGGCGCCACAATGCCAGGGCATTGCTAAGGTGTTTTGAGAGGCTTTTAGCAAGTTGCTATGTAGTGCTAAAGTCTCCCTGTAGTCAATATTTTAACCCTTAAAACTCATCTTTGATCACCAAAATTGCATATTTAAAAATTTTTCTTGTAAAAAAAATATCAATGCCATAAAATAGCTTGAATGTAACTCTACACCCTTGCCTCATTTAATATACACAGGTCAATGAATATGCTAATTAGCCCCGCCTCCACCCACTTGCACAAGCTCAGATGAGATACACTCGGTCAACTTACTGAGGTAAACGCTGCACAATGGTATAGCTTTTTACAAGTTCGGACACATAATGGTAATTAATATGATTAGCGTTTTGCTTCACTACATTATCAAAAAGCTAATTATGAGTTTGCTAATGTTACACAAACCATGTTCACATTCACAAGTCAGACAGCTGTCTTCTATCGGTCAGTATCCTCCTTAGAAACGCTTGAACGTCAGTGAAGAAAGGCATATAGTTCATCATAACATCGTAATATGCATCATACACCCACCATATTGCTATATCTACCCTATTTTTTTTTTTTATATCAACAGAAAAATATACCGGGATAACCTTCTTTTGAGACTCCCTTGCGCGGTCAGTTAATGATATGCTAAAGCCCGCCGGCACGTTGACTTGATTGGTTACAAGGTAGTTTGTGACGTCAGAAACACCAGCTATTTCAAACTGCGGGTTTGAGACTGTCTTTGGTTTACTGTAGATTTAAAATGAATTTAAAAATACTCAGCAATGGCGTTGACATGAATTTGCACATGGTTTGTCTTAAAAGCATGTTAAAAACACCAGATATACATATGAACAACTTTAAAAAAAGAGAAGATTTTCACCACGGGGGTCTTTAAGGTGGCGTTTTCTATCACAAAGTCACAAAGAAGTTTGGAGATTTGGCTCAGATCCCACCTTCGCCGTGCATGGGATTTTCTCAACGTTTCATCGTCGAAAATTGTAAGTGGGATTGCTTAGAAAAGTAATAGCTCGATCATCATTCAAGTTTGTAGCACAAAGGGTGCGGCGCCAAAGTTCAGAGTGTGTGAAATAGTTAAACGCCACTATCTAGTTCTTCTCGAGGCTCATGCAAGGTGCAAGGGGTTTGTTACACGCCCAAACGTTGCAATTGCTTTGTTTATTGACAAGTGTTTGATGATGTTAAGATTGCATTGTATTTGTTAGCTGATGTTAATTAGCATCGAAAGATGATTAACACAGTTAAGGGTTTTTACTAGCGTGTTTTTTAAAATGTGAAATGGAAGTTATTTTGATAACAAATTACCTGTTATCATCTCCAGACATCCGATGGCGCGTGCGCACACGTTCTTTCACCTGATCGACCTTTAGGAACAATTATGGATGATTGTGTGAACTGATCCATCATATTGTGCATCTTTGGTCAATGGCCCACGTGCATTATTACACAAGACAATCGATAATTTATGCGACTGTTTCATTGCCATTGATGTATTTTGACGTGCTTTTCTGTTAAATATGTTTGTATTTAATTTGCTCATATATATATATATATATACACACACACACACATATTAAATATATAAAACAAGGAGAACTCTATCATTGAAATGCTGTAATTTTGCATAATTTACAATGCTGCATAATGCATAATATTAGTATTTAATTAAATATACACACAGATCCATTTATTTATCTTTTTTACATTTTTTTTTTTATTTGTGGGGAAGTAAAATTTTTTTATTTACATTTTCCAAGTTTCCCAATATTCAATCTGTTCCTTTTTCAAATTCATATATATATAAAAAAATACAATACAAAAATACTGGGTTTTTTTTTTTCAATTAACAATTTAAACATCAAACTGACGAAAAAATCTGTCTTTACCTTGATTCCAAGAGATCCCAAAGTTCTCTCCCACCTTGAGACACTCTGCAGTGCAAAATTCCTCTATATCCAGTATATTCCGTAAGTTTCTTCAGCAAAGTGTATTTATACTGTAGGTATCACACACTTGGGTTTCACACTTTAACTTTGCAATAACCATATGGTCAATGTTATGAAAGTGGATAAGGTTTTGTCTGAACACTACATGCCTCTGCAGACTTTGACCCTTTTTTGCAGTGGCCACAATATCTTGGTAACAAACTTCGGAAGAAAAAAGACACAAGGAAAGTGCTGTTGTAAGATAGGACACCTCTTGGCTGAAGTTCAAAGCAGTGGCCTTTGATCACTGATACGAAACATCACCAAGGGAAATTGATACATTCTTTGCTCTGCATTCACATAGTACTGGATAGTTGGATCAAAGTTTTTCTGTGCAGAAGGACAAACTGTACAAAAAATTTGTATTTTATTGCATTGAACACAAACACATGGTATATAGACCACAGGATGAAGCTGTATAGTGCCTTTTAATTGTCTCTGGGAACAAGTAACCTTGCAACATCTGTTTAAGGCAAGCAGATTGGCCTTCTGACTGTAGCTATAGCAACAGAACAAGACTAATATATGCACTGTATGTTCTATATATGCAGTACAAACCAGCTATAATTGGATTAATTAATGTAAACTTTTTTCACCACATTTGTTTTTCTTTATCTTCTCTGATTGTGCAGAGAGAATGGATCAAGATTAAAGACCAGGAGCTGGATTTTGTTGTTGAAGTAGTGAATGTGTGAAGTTTATTCAGGTTGACGAGGATCAGCTGGTGTTGAACGAATCCTCTAGCAGGTTCTTCTGCTTCCAGGGTCCATCTGAGGCTACGTTCACACTGAAGGTAAATGTGGCCCAAATATGATTTTTTTTTGCCCACATCTGACTCATGTTTTCCCCATGACAGTGTGAACAGTACAAACCACATGGAATTTGATCTTTTCAATTCTGATTTATGCCACTTCCATATGTGGTACTAAATGCGATACAGTTCAGATGTTTTATAACGCGACCGCAGTGTGAACAGTCATATCGGAATTCATGCGTTTTTTACGTCACTCGAGATTAACATTCGTCACGATTCTGCGCTCATGGGAGTCTATTCAAAGATTTTACATACATTATCAAGATAGTTGTGAAAGGTAGTCAGTAGAGGGCAGTGATGTGTCAGAACTCGTACAGAGACAGCTCTATAATACGAGCAAAACATGAGGGCTTGTATCATAAAAAATCAATAATTTTGCTGGCTTCCGCGGCAGATCACACTCTAAATAAATGTGAAATTGCTTACTTTAATGCCCTCTGAGTTTACTTCTGTATGACAACGCGATGTGTGTTGGCAAGTCCGCAATTGTCCTGCAGAATTGGGTTACTTTTTTACTGTTGCCGTGAGCTGTTTTGCAACTCCGTAGGTTGAAGCGCGATATTTAACCCCCGCGATATTTACCGGGATCCCCCACAGAACGCGATTGGGCTAGTTTTGGACTAGTTTTGAGAAGCAATTTAGTGGATTTTGTGGTAAAAACCTGGCAACCCTGTTTATATCGTTCTTTTCCGTATACAGGTCAGTTCAGAACCATGATCTGTTTACACTGGAAATATGATATTGGCCACATTTAAAACAACAATGTAAACAGCTATAAAAAAAAAATAAAAATCGGAATTGAGCATTAAAGGCCGGAACACACCAAGCCGACGGTCAGCCGTTGGGCAGTTTTTATTCGTCGGCCGACTAAGTTTTCTTAGTGTGTTCCGCATCGTCGGCTGAAGTTGGTCCTCGTCTGCTTTTTTTCGGCCGATTCGAAATGTTGAATCGGCGTCGGAGCTCGTCGGTCCGTCGGGCCCTCTGATCATTCTGATTGGCCGTTCAGCTACTGCCACCTGCTGGTACGGAAAGTCATTTCATCTTGTGCAGGCGCAGAATGACGTGCTACTTGGCCGTCGGGTGTCGAGCGTCGGTTTGGTGTGTCAGGGCAACTTTGGACACAGACGCTGCCGACGTGAACCAACCCCGCAGTCTGCTTTCGTCACCAGTAGTTCGTCGGCGTCGGCTTGGTGTGTTCCGGCCTCAAGGCTCGCAGTGAACGTAACATGATGTACTAAAAATGGAAACGTATTTATTTTCAGTTTTTCGCGCACAGACGACAAAACGATCCCTATTCACATGGATCCGCAAAAACTACTGAAAATGCTTGTATTATTTATGCCAGGCCAGTAGTTGGTGATGTCACTTTGTAAAGAAACACTGCTCGCCTATAGACTGAACACATATTACACATGTGCATGACGTCACCGTTTTCACAAATTCTCATTTTTGTAGTTTATATACAGATATTACGTTAATTATTTTTAAACGTTTTTAGTTGAAAAGTGTCATATAAATGGCCCTCTAAGTTTTGAAGATGATGTTGATTCAACTAAAAACGTTCATTTACACGACATATGCTCTGTGCAAACTACAAAAGCGTGAATTTGTGAAAACAGTAACGTCATGGACATGCGTATTACATGTTCAGTCTATAGGCGCGTAGTTTTTCCTTACAAAGTGACATCGCCACCTACTGGCTTGGCATAAATAATACAGCGTTTTTAGTCATTTTCGCGGATCTGTTTTCTATTTGAATATATTTTAAAATGTAATTTATTCCTGTGATGCAAAGCTGAATTTTCAGCATCATTACTCCAGTCTTAAGTCCCACATGATCCTTCAGAAATCATTCTAACTTTTGACCTCTAGTTTTTGTGTTTAATTTCTGAATTAAAATGAATATAGACATTTTTTTCAGGGGCAAAATATAAAAATATTAGGGTGTTACAACTGTCCTGATATCATAATAATGAAAAAGCCAGAAAATCGCATTAAGTAGTCTTTTATTTCTTAGAAAAATATATATATTTGAGAAACTTTTGTTTGCCAAATCAAAGTAATGTGGTTCGACTGACATGCAGACATATACAGGAAAAAAAAAAAAATCAAAACAGGAAATTATGTCATAGAGACCTTTCTATGTCAAGCTAAGGTTAGTTCAGGGTGTAAAATGCCATGTGGTGCAACTCTCCAAAAACCTAATTATATTTAAGAATTAGTAATTCATCAAATGTTTTAACACATTTTCAAAATGTGTGTTCATAATATTTTTAAATATTATGATTAAGGTATGTACACATGCATTCATAGTAAAAAGAAAACAGTTATTTTTACTTGGTTACACCACATGACACTTTATAGTCATTACATTTAAACTTCTTAAAATATAATATAAACGTTTTTCAAAACTATATGAAACTGACATTAGTACAAAAAGTTAATTTCTAAGAACTTGATTTTTAATAGTTTTTAATTTTGACATGTCACTATATTTCATTACATTCTTATAGGTTTCTGCAAGAATGACAAAAATCATGACATTCGTCTCAAAGTTGAAGCCGTCCGGGTGTCCGATTCAAAAATGAAAGCAGGTGAGATGTTCTTTCATCAGCAAATCATCATATTAGAATTTCTGATAGATTTCTGAAGATCATGTGACACTGAAGACTGAAGTAATGATGGTGAAAATTCAGCTTTGATCACTGGAATAAATTGTTTTTTACTATATTAACAAAGAACATAGTTATTTTTAAATTTATTAAATATTTCACAATAATACTGTTTTACTGTATTTTTGATCAAATAAATGTAGTCTTGGCGAGCATAAGAGACTTCTTTCAAAAACACACAAAAAATAAATACAATATACAATAAACCATTTTATAATTTAGCATTTATTTTTATGCCTTTTAAGGACAATGTGGACTTGGTTGATCCAGATTCAGACCATATGGAGAGTATGAATGCAGATAATCCAGATCAAGATCTTGAGGTTAAATCACACACTTTCGATGACAGTCCTCGTCTCTCTCTCCTCAAAGTGAAATTCTTTCAGTTACAAAACAACCCAGGATGAATTCCCTACCCCTTTTTGCGTGGCAAGCCTGTCTTTCCAATAGAAGACACACCACCACATTTACACACCCATGTAAGTATCATTCTCTGTCCTCTTTCATTTATAGCTTCAGAACATCTCATTTCTGTTGGTACTTATCTATGTGACATTGAATGATTGTAGGGTCTTGACAGAAGAAAGCAATCAGGGCTACCAAAGCAGATTCACCCTCATTGGCCCCAACATTACGACCTGACACCCTGAAACCTCCAGGGTCGTGTGCCTAATTTCTGAGGTCGTCTCGGCGCTTGCTCATTCTATTACTCTGCAGCAGTTGTAATCAATGGACCTTGCAACACTCAATTAGGGCTTAATTGGATTGATGCTTGTTGCTGGTGGAATTGTCAGTCCCCTGTTCAGCTGAGGAGACAGAGCAGATTATTACTGTCGACAAGTGTAACACACAGAGCTTGAAGCGGCTGCTGCTTGTGTCAGGATAAACACCACTTACACACACATTCCTTGTCACAATAATTTGTGAAATTATTCTGAATATATGTAATCTGGATATATAAAATCTGCAGATTATATAGGTATTTTAGAGAATATATCAGTGTTATTTTAGTATCATTAATATACTATTTACAAAGTGTAGTAGTTTTAAAATTAATTTAGTATTTTTTTTTGTCATTTATATTAGTTTTTTTTAAAATGTCTATATAGTTTTATTCATTTTATTTTAGTTTCAGTTTTATTTTAGTACTTAAGTTAAACTAAATGAAATATAGAAATTGAACTAACTGAAATAAAGTAAGTTGACTTTTTATATTTTAACCTTTAAGTATTGAAAATATTTTTTTATAATATTCTTAGTTTTAAATGTATATAATATAATAGCTACCGCAAACCTTGAAAAAGAGAAATTGAACTAACTGAAATAAAATAAGTTGACTTTTT
>RJVU01037426.1:1052292-1092506 GCA_003731715.1 Anabarilius grahami | reverse complement strand
TATATACTGTGTGTGTGTGTGTGTGTGTATATATATATATATATCTCACAATGTAAGAGTATATAAATTCCTGTAAATTTGTACTTTTTTACATTTATTTTCGGTCCTCGACAGCACTGAGGGTGTTCTGTAAGGTGATTGTCCGTCTCTTGCTGCGTTTTCACGGTCGTCTCGACCTTGGCCTGTGGTGCTCTTTTTAAGCTCCTTCGAACACAGCTTGCAGCCATTCTAATAAGATCTTTCCTAAATAGAATCAGATCTATAGGTGTTTCTGCAGAGTTCTGTGGCTGCGTATACACAGGCTGTAAAGATGTACTCCAGCAAATTAGTGCTGTAATTAATAGCTGAAATTTATGGTAGCCCAGGGAGTATTTTGTGTGAAAGCTGTGCCGAGGACTGATTGCATGTGCCTTTCCCATTAGCGCATTTGGTTTTACACTGATGATGGATGGATAGATTTGGGTTTTATTGTGAATGTGTGTGGGAGAAAATCTGGGGGTAAATCTGTGGTCATTTAAACTAATTTGTTACATTATAAAAATGACGAGTAATGTACTGAAAAATAAACTCTATCATTATAATTGAAAAAATATATATTTACTGGAATATAATACTCAATAAAAAAATTAAAACAATATCTACATTTAAATTAAAATTTTTACTAGTAATGCATTTTCTCAATTTATTTTGATCAATAATGATACTAAGTTTGCTGTTGTACACCTCTGCTGATTTTCAAAAAGAAAGTAAACAAGCAGGATATTGAAAATGGCAAATCAATTTGCTAAATCAAGATGTGACATTTTTGATTTTTGCTAATCTCATATTCTGCTCACATTTAAACACATGAACACTCGTTCTACATCAGTGAAATTAGTTGCAGTGATATTTCTCAAGCGCAGCAGCAACAAAATATTCACATGTTTATGCAAATATGGAACATTTTGCATGCACACACGGGGACAATTATGAATATTGATTTTCCTGCCTCTTCCAGTTTGGAGAAAATTCAACTTCTTTTTCTACTAAGATTTGCTCTATGTTTTGTGTCTAATATAATTGCTTTTAGATTAAAGACTCAAAAAATGGTAGGATAAATTTTGTGCAATATTTTTTTTCTTAGTTTGTTAATTGTTAATTTACATCCACTGTATGTTACTTTTTTTCACTGGTATTGCATATGATGTTAAAGTCAACATGAAATCTAAATCGACAATTCTTAATATTGCTGTATAATTTATTATATACACTCAAAAAAATCTTTTATTTAATTTTTTCTACCCAACTCCTGGGTTGAGCCTTTTGAGTCATTTTTTGGGGGTTATTTTTGCAGTGTTTGGGTAGTTTTTGTGTTACCCAGATCCTGGGTCAGAAGTAATAACCCAGTTTTAGTTTTTGTGTTACCCAGATCCTGGGTCAGACGTAACAACCCAGTGTTTGGGTAGTTTTTGTGTTACCCAGATCCTGGGTCAGACGTAACAACCCAGTGTTTGGGTAGTTTTTGTGTTACCCAGATCCTGGGTCAGACGTAACAACCCAGTGTTTGGGTAGTTTTTGTGTTACCCAGATCCTGGGTCAGACGTAACAACCCAGTGTTTGGGTAGTTTTTGTGTTACCCAGATCCTGGGTCAGACGTAACAACCCAGTGTTTGGGTAGTTTTTGTGTTACCCAGATCCTGGGTCAGACGTAACAACCCAGTGTTTGGGTAGTTTTTGTGTTACCCAGATCCTGGGTCAGACGTAACAACCCAGTGTTTGGGTAGTTTTTGTGTTACCCAGATCCTGGGTCAGACGTAACAACCCAGTGTTTGGGTAGTTTTTGTGTTACCCAGATCCTGGGTCAGACGTAACAACCCAGTGTTTGGGTAGTTTTTGTGTTACCCAGATCCTGGGTCAGACGTAACAACCCAGTGTTTGGGTAGTTTTTGTGTTACCCAGATCCTGGGTCAGACGTAACAACCCAGTGTTTGGGTAGTTTTTGTGTTACCCAGATCCTGGGTCAGAAGTAATAACCCAGTTTTAGTTTTTGTGTTACCCAGATCCTGGGTCAGAAGTAATAACCCAGTTTTAGTTTTTGTGTTACCCAGATCCTGGGTCAGACATAATAACCCAGTGTTTGGGTAGTTTTTGTGTTACCCAGATCCTGGGTCAGAAGTAATAACCCAGTTTTAGTTTTTGTGTTACCCAGATCCTGGGTCAGAAGTAATAACCCAGTTTTAGTTTTTGTGTTACCCAGATCCTGGGTCAGACATAATAACCCAGTTTTAGTTTTTGTGTTACCCAGATCCTGGGTCAGACATCATAACCCAGTGTTTGGGTAGTTTTTGTGTTACCCAGATCCTGGGTCAGACATCATAACCCAGTTTTAGTTTTTGTGTTACCCAGATCCTGGGTCAGATATCATAACCCAGTGTTTGGGTAGTTTTTGTGTTACCCAGATCCTGGGTCAGACGTAATAACCCAGTTTTAGTTTTTGTGTTACCCAGATCCTGGGTCAGAAGTAATAACCCAGTTTTAGTTTTTGTGTTACCCATGAACAAAATCGAGTCCCGCCCTACATTTTTTTTTCTTGTTTGAGAAGCCGTTTCATTCAAATATATGTCACAATAGGGAAGAAAAGACTTTCTTGTGGTGTGCTGTGGGAGTCCGATTTTTTTTTTATTTTTTCATCCGATCATATTTTCAATAGTACAGTTATGGAATATCAAGGTTTGCATGCATGTATTGGTGCCATCTAATATACATTCTCTGCCATCTTTTTTTTCTGAAGTGCTGAAGGAAAGGCAGAGAGCAAGATGGAAATAGTGCACCTTAGTAACCTGATTTCTGTCGGGAACATTCAGACACTCACCAGGGAGACAGAAACATTGTTGCAGGATTTGGAGTATGTTCACTAATTAAGGTTTGCCCTGTCAGCCCGGCAAGAGATGCTATTTTATTGTGATAAAAAATATATTTTTTACAACAATGACGATGAGAGATGGAGATGGTTTGGGCGTGTTTTATGTAAATTACTTACCTCATGCAAAAGAAAGAATGGATTCTGAACTGCCTGAAACAAGTCATCAGTAATTCCAGTCTTACTTCCTGCTCAATCCTACTTAGGTTTGTAACACATTCCATCTGACCAATCAGAGCAGAGTTGACCAATCACAACAGACTGGGTCATCTGACCAATCAGAGCAGAGTAGGCTCTAGGAAAGGAGGGGTTTAGATGAGAAAATTAAAGTGTTTTTGACCTTGGTTGCATGTAAATATATTGTAGCTCATGTGGATTACACGCAGACCAGATGTGGGCCGGATCTGCGCCAACACTATGTTGCTGTCAGGGTACTGTACAAAAACAGTTGAGACAATCCTTACAATATCTTCTTTCGTGTTCTGTAGAAAGTCATATAGGTTGGAAACAACATTATAATGAGGAAATGATGACAGAACAAAAAATGTTTGTCTGAACTTCTGTTGTGCAGTTCTTTCATTAAAAGCATTTACTGCAGTCTTTTGTTTGTTTGTTTAGTCAGGATCCATACACTGATAGTCTTTTTTAAATGTATTGTTTTTTTATTTGATTCAAAAGGCCAGCAAGAGGACAAATGAAATATTGTAAAGAGTTTGTTTTGCAAAATCTCATTTACAGCACAGGCAATACAGCCTGGACGTATGACTGCTATATGATTCATTTGGCACAATATTGTGGACTCTGTTTTGGCCATCTGGGATGGTCAGAATTAAATCTTGGCATCAATTTGCTGTGAGTTTATTGTCAGTGTTTGAAAAAGACCCAATTTTGCGGTGATATAAGGCTGTGTGAGTCTTATCTCTGTGGGGTTTCGACACCAGCCATAAAGCTGTAATTTTCTGTAGTTCAGAAAGCTAGTGTTGTGTAAGTCTTTCCTTGTGGAAGGAGCTTATCGTCTTCAGACAGACTTCAGACAAAGGTTAGACGGCAGGAACAATTGATTGAAACTGTATAATTCTGTGTAAACTGATAATTGTAATCTGTTGAGTTTCCCATAGACTTAAGATGTTCATCATCATAAAATGATTAATTCACCCAGAAATTAAAATAGTTTTTTCTGTAGAATACAAAAGATATTTTAAACAATGTTCACGCTGCTCTTTTCCAAACAGCGGAAAGTATATAGTGATTGTTTTAGTCGTACTTTTGTCTTTTTAGATTAAAATATATATTTTTTGTCATGTTAGATGTATAAATTTTAGTCAATTTTACTCTGACTGAAATGGCATCTAGCCTTATTTTAGTCTGCAAAAGCAAAACTCATGCACAAACCTATTATATGTCTTCAGAAAACTAGGAATATAACACAAATCGTCTGACCATGAGAAGCCCTGGACAGCTGTTTTCAGAAGTGAAACCGATGCTTTGAAGCCAGCGAACGGTCAGCGTGATGTTTGTGTACGTCGTCGCGATACAAATGACCCGACAGCCTGATGCGTTTCATCTGAGAGTCCCACCTTCCATTCTTTCAACCCCCTGCGGAGATCAATGACCGTGGTCCTCCATTACGGCCCACTCTGTGAAAACAAAGACACACGTTGACAAATACTCACACAGACTGATGTCACCGTATGGCTGGTTGCACGAGTTGTAAATGGACTGAGGGCAAACGGTCATAATTTGTCAGTGTTTATTTTACATGCAGATGAACAAAGTGTTTTTATCACCTTACTATTTGAAAAAGTGATACCGTAGTAGTACAAATGTGATATGGTGATATAGTGCTTTGATATTATTGGTATATTAATGGCAATATTGATATGTCATTGTATTTTCAAGGTACTTCATGGTGTTTACTATGGTAAATAGCCATAAAATATGGTGTTGCTATGAAATACGGCCAAATTATTATTATTTTTTTTAAATAGTGTTAGCATATACAGGAATTTTTAATATAAGAAAATATATTAAAATGAATTTTTTTTTTTTAACTGATTTTGAATCCCAATAGTAGTTCCTGGAAGTAAAGTAATGCACTGGGCAGTTATTAACTGTGGTAATGTGTGAATTGAGTAATTTTTTTGTTTCATTTTTTTGTCAGGCATAAGGAAAACTGCATGGTGTTATTCCTTCCCTTTCCCTGACTGAGATCACGCAGAGATATGCCTGGCAACAAATCCGATCTGCGGCTTTGGCCAGACCACATAAACAAAGTACAGCAGTAAAGGCTTGTTTTGGGAGCCGCTTCAAATGAGCCCAGAACTTTTCTGAAATTAGCAATATCTAGTCGGCATTTTAGATAATACAAAATTACAAAATGGTGATTTTTTTTTTTTTTTTTTTACATGGCTTCCCAATAGAAAAAAGATATAATTTATTATGAAGTTGCAACTAAAGATAAAAACACATTATCTCTATATAGTAACAAGTGTTTTTATATATAACATTATTTGTATTTCCCTATAGATCACTGTGTAAATATTTTGTTGTTTTCTTGTTTTTGTTTTGTTGTTTTGTTTTTTGAGTTGGAATTAATCAGATTAATTCCTTAAATGTCAACCATTTATAACAAATAAAATTTAAGTAAAATTTAAACAAAAATATCTGAATAACAGACAGACATCAAAGACGAATTAAGAACTCTTTATTTTTTATTGCCAACACTGAAGACACCTGATGATAACAAGCAGAATCATTGAAGGAAAGAGAAACACAATAATTAACAGGTTTAGATGTTGATGTTGATTTTATTGAAAATGTTTGGTCATTATTATGGTGATCAGTGTTTCATTTAGTTGGGCAGTTTGAATCTTTGCTTTTTGTGTCAGTTTGTTGTTTTTGTAATGTTGTTTGCTAATGTTACACATTTTAAATGGTTGACTTTTAAGAAATAAATTTGATTAATATAACTTAGTTCTTTTATGTTGAATTTAATTAATAATATTGCGTGTAATCTGTTTCTACAATTTTATTGTGTAGATAGAGCGTATTACTTTTTACAGTGCACGTCACCCATGAGGCCTACAGCCTACACGGGTGCGTTTCCCGTACAATGATGTAACTTTCTGCTTGACTACCATAGTACAATGCATCGCTAAAGAAATCAACCAGCTAGTCACGACTGTCTCCTCAAACCGTATTGTTGCAAATTTGTCATTCAACCACGTTAGTTAAAGGCACGATATGTAAAATTTTTGGTTACACTTTATTTTACAATGCTGTATTTACTCAAATAATTAATGAGTACTATTAATTAACTACACGTACTTACTATAGAGTTACGGTTAGGGTTTGGTTTAGGTTTAGTTACTTGTAATTATGCATAATTTACTGTTATTACTAGTAATGTGTAACTACGGCACTGTAAAATAGTGTTATCAGATTTTTGGATTCAAATATCCAAAAACCACTAGAACAGTGTTATATATTTTGTTGACTTGTGTACTTACATTATGCAAGATGTTTCCATGAATGTTTAAATACAGAGAAATAAGCAATTTTAACCAGGACACGGACCTTGTCAGTGCGTCGCCTATCAATAACATCATACCCGCGTTACCCTCGATTTCCTATTTTATTCTGTAGATATTCTAATATCGATCTTAGCTTACTGCAGTGTGCAACAAGTGTCTCATTGCAGCTGCCGAGCGAACGCTCAGAGTAACGTTATAACATAATTTTCAACACAGTCAAATGTATCAAATATGATAAACAGCGCTGCTTTACCCCACATACGCTTGATCTGAAGAAGCGAAAGCGGCGACTAGGGCATAATAAAAGTTCTGCTGCTCTCGAGCCATGTGTTGCGCTCGTCTCTCATTAGCAATCGCTCCAGCGGCCTCGTAACATTAATAATCTCATCCATGAACATGATTTCTGCCCGAGTCCAGTCGGGATTCTTTTCCCCTGGCTGAAGACGACATCTCCCATGATTCCGCCCTCAATCTTGGCATCAACAAGCTAAGCCTTTATTTTGAATAGGTGACCTCTAGTGGCCAATAATGACATTCTGTGCCTTTAATGATGTCACGCAGGTGGTGGAGTAATAACGAATCTGTTTGAGATTGAATTAATGTTAGATTTTTTTGCTATAAATTACAGACGTGTCATTTGAGGACTAATTGCCATTTTTCTCAGTTATTTTGCTTTATTTCCAGCTTCAATCATAGGCTCATTCTTGCATACTAGAGCACGTACGCACATACGCACTCTTCAAAAACGGTGCTTTACATCTTGAAAAAATAAAAGATGTAAATGACATTTGCATATAAATAAAAGATATACATTGTACTGAATGTCAGCTTGCTTATTTAGCTCAAGATAAGTAGTTATTAAGTCAATATGTCATAAAAACAAGAAACTATGCTTCTAACCACAGCTGTCCTTCCAACAACACAACTTTGTGAATGTTCATTGGAACTAATATGGTTTCGGTAAACACAGACTCATTAAACTATGATGCTAGGCTAATGATGCTTTTGGGAAATGCACCCCACTGTACACCCACACATAGTCTTCCTGTTCATACAGTAGCAACAGAATGTTATGAATAACTGCTTAAGACTGACTTCTCTAACCGCAGCCTCGCTGATAAGAGTTTCAAAGTGACCGTATAAATCCCCCACTGTCTGACGCAGCTTTTCTCACTCTTTTTCTTCCCATAAAATTCATATTAATTTGTTTGCTTTTGTTGTACAGGATTTGCAGAAATAGTTATTTTTTTTTATATCAATCACGGTTAAAGACAACTCATTTTGTTCAGAAAGATGGCAAAGACTGGTTCAATACATAGTTTCCAACAGTTCCTTTATACAGTGACCTCATTGTTTCGTTGGTGGATGATACAGTCTCTGAGTCATCTCTCTGACCGGACATGAGGCATCTCAGAAAGCCCAGTGGACATGGGACAGATGTGCTCTTGTGGTTTTATGAAGAACTTTATATTCCTTGATACAGCTTGCACCCAGACTATTATGTGAAATCTCTCATTTATGAAATGGATAGCCTACTAATGACTGAACATAATACCTTGTTGCTACTGTTGTTGCGTGGAAATCGATGACAGGAAGCATGTTACATGATTCTTCCACTCTCCCCAGAGACATTTTATGACATTATGCTAATTAACAAATAAATGAAGTCTGTTTTATCAAACATTCATAATACAGTAATTGATGGATTATGTAACATTGTAAAAAAAAAAAGTCTATCTATCTATCTATCCAAAAGTTTTGGGACGACTGCCTTTACGTGCACATGAACTTTAATGACATCCCATTCTTAATTCGTAGGGTTTAATATGGAGTTGGCCCACCCTTTGTAGCAATTACAGCTTCAACTCTTCTGGGAGGGCTTTCCACAAGATTTAGGAGTGTGTTTATGGGAATTTTTGACCATTCTTTTAAAAGCGCATTTGTGAGGTCAGGCAGTGATGTTGGCGAGAAGGCCTGGCTCACAGTATCCGCTCTAATTCATCCCAAAGATGTTCTATCGGGTTGAGGTCAGGACTCTGTACAGGCCAGTCAAGTTCCTCCACACCAAACTCGCTCATCCATGTCTTTAGGGACCTTGCTTTGTGCACCGGTGCGCAGTCATGTTGGAACAGGAAGGGGCCATCCCCAAACTGCTCCCACAAAGGTGGGAGCATGAAATTGTCCAAAATTTCTTGGTATGCTGAAGCTTTAAGAGTTCCTTTCACTGGAACTGAGGAGCCAAGCCCAACCCCTGAAAAACAACCCCACACCACCAAACATTCACTTGGCACAATGCAGTCAGGCTGTTCTCCTGGCAACCGCCAAACCCAGACTCGTCCATCGGATTGCCAGACAGAGAAGCGTGATTCGTCACTCCAGAGAACACGTCTTCACTGCTCTGCAGTCCAGTGGTGGTGTGCTTTACACCACTGCATCCGATGCTTTGCATTGCACTTGGTGATGTAAGGCTTGGATGCAGCTGCTCGGCCAGGGAAACCCTTTCCATGAAGTTCTCTACACACTGTTCTTGAGCTAATCTGAAGGCCACACGAAGTTTGGAGGTCTGAAGCTATTGACTCTGCAGAAAGTTGGCGACTTCTGCGCACTGTGCGCCTCAGCATGCACTGACCCCGCTCTGTAATTTTACGTGGCCTACCACTTCATGGCTGAGTTGTTGTTGTTCCCAATTGCTTCCACTTTTTTATGATACCACTAACAGTTGACCGTGGAATATTTAGTAGTGAGGAAATTTCACGAATGGACTTATTGCGCAGGTGGCAACCTATCACAGTATCACGCTTGAATTCACTGAGCTCCTGAGAACGACCCATTCTTTCACAAATGTTTGTAGAAGCAGTCTGCATGCCTAGGTGCTTGATTTTACACCTGTGGCCATGGAAGTGATTGGAACAACTGAATTCAATGATTTGGAGGGGTGTCCCAATACTTTTGGCAATATAGGCTACCTATCTGTCTGTCTGTCTGTCTGAAAACGTATATGGTATTCACTTAAATTTGGTTCTGTTCCTCACATAAAGCTTTTGAGTTCAAGTTTTATGAACTGCTTTTGTTATTCTTTTATCAAGCTTTTTTAAAAATGAAATCTAGGCAAATCTGTTCATAAAAATTACATTTATGAAAACAAATTGGGTGGGAATGATTCATCTAATTGTAGGGATTAAAGGCAATCCTATTCACAGCACCTCCCCCCATCTCCGTACAGGGACTCTTCACCCTCAGGATACAAGTACGTCACATGACCCAGCCCCTTCATTAGTAACATAACAGATTGTCATTTGCATGCGCAGGTCCCTGTGAGAGGAAGGAAAGTGATGTGTGGCTGTGTGTGTGTGTGTGTGTGTGTGAGAGAGAGAGAGAGTGTTTCAGGGTTTGGGATGATGACCCTTTAATACTGGATCCTGAACAGGCCTTGGAGAGAAAGTCATTGGTAAAACACTCATATTGCTGCTAATTATATGCAAGTTGTTGATTACCTTTCAGCATCTGAAGTGACTTCCACTAATGGAGATGAGGTCACTTCTGCTGTTGTTTTTTAAGGCAATCAGAAGCCGTCTCATATTTAATGCTCCCCCGTGGAGAAAAAAATAATTTATGAAAGTTGTTTAATCTCTGATAAACAGCATTGAGCCAGTGGATTTGCTTGTTATAATGCAAAACAAGATTGTTTCAGATATGAAAGACAGCATGTATTGTTGATCTGTTGTTCAAAAATGGATGGAGCCGCCACCAAACCTGTTAGTAACAAACGTGCCATTTCCTCTGAGACATGATCTGCAGCTTTAATCCCCGCTGGTGTTATTTCATGAACAAAGAGACTCCAGCCCTTTAAACGCTGCCATTATCAGTCCATTTCCTTCACATCATGCTTTTCTCTGATGCTTTTGTTTGAAACTTTGACTTTATAAACAAAACACAGTGTTTGCATGATTATTGTGCAAATTGATATTCTGTTCATATTTTTTTTCTAAGCATAGTTTACTAATTCCAAACCACATCAATCTTAATAACTACTATTAATATTAATGATATTTAATTGTTAACAAGGGCTGGAAGTGAAAAACGACTTAAAAATGTAGATTTAATGCAATACCAGCAGTATAATGCGCCCTGCCACAAAGCATAAATGGTTCAGGAATGGTTTGAGGAGCACAACAATCAGTTTGAGGTGTTGACTTGGCCTCCAAATTCCCCAGATCTCAATCCAATCGAGCATCTGTGGGATGTGCTGAACAAACAAGTCCGATCCATGGAGGTCCCACCTCGCAACTTACAGGACTTAAAGGATCTGCTGCTAACATCTTGGTGCAGATACCACAGCACACCTTCAGGGGTCTAGTGGAGTCCATGCCTCGACGGGTCAGGGCTGTTTTGGCAGCAAAATTGGACCGACACAATATTAGGAAGGTGGTCATAATGTTTTGCCTGATCGGTGACTACTGTAACTTTCATTCTTGTTTCGATTTAAGGCCTGCTACAGTATACATTTTCTAAAACCCATATTTCCACTAGTGTGATTTTAATGAACAGAACATGGCAATAAAAGAAGCAAATCCCTTTGAAAGCTTTCTGCTATACAAATCCAAAACCTTCCCTACAAGATATCTTTCTCAATGGCATTTTGTGGCATTTGAAAATTTCACAGAGAGATTTGCAAACGAGTATCATTTTATTTCAAAGTCGGTGCGCAGAGAGGAGCCTGATAAAGACGAGGCTTTTAAATCCTGCTGGGAGACTTCTTTCCTCTGGAGACGTGAGGCGCGGAGCTCAAACCGCCTCAGTCTGCCTCACTTTTATCGAGTCAGTCACGTTCTGTCGCTCTGGCCCTTCGGCTGTTTGCGCAAGTTTTCAAAAGCGCTGCGCTGTCGAGTGTGTTCAGCGTGATCAGGCTTTGTTCTTCTTTTATCAACAGCTAAATGCCTCAGAATCTTGTTCCTTTCTTGTTTTAAGGTTTACTTTTGTACTCTTACATCATCTTTACATGCAGCAGCTCGCAATAACTGCAGTGATTCTTCAGCAAAATTCGCCATAGTTCCTACCAAAATACCAATGCTTGACAAAGCTAATTCTGTTTGACTTTAAATACCTACAAACTGAACAGATCCATTGTTACTACTATAAAATCAGAGAACAGAGGATCTCCTTCAAACAATCGAATAATCTTCTATAATCTGTTAGTTTGGCCCCGTGGTCAGTGATGGGATCAGATTAAAATACCAAAGTATTTTAATATATGCATTTTGTAGTGCTGCCATATGTGGTCTTTGTAAGGTGCTTCAAGAAATACCATGGTATTTCCATCATGTTAGTCTTCAAAACTGTGGTGTAACCATAGTACCATCCCCAAAAACACTATGGTATTGCCCTGGTACACTGTCTAACATAATTAGTTTTTTTTGCTTCTAATATCAAGAGTTCAACAATAACTTTACATTAGATAAACTTATAAAACTTGGTAAACTTTTGGCTCTCTTGGTTTCCCCTCATTCTGGTTGTGCATGTACACATTACATTAAACATTCCTGCAATACAATGATTTAATATAATAATTTTTAATTAAAATGGGCATTTATTAGGCGGTGATACTGTATATTATCTTTTTTCTATTTATAATAATAATAATAATTCTTCTTATTATTAGTATTTATTATTTATTCTTTTAATAATAAACAAAGATATGTTAAAATATATCACTGCCTAAGGTATGATCATTTTCGTAATTAGTTAATAATAAGACTGAGAATAATGATAATTAAAATGAGAATAAACAGAAAAATGTATTAAAATATATCACTGTATAGCTGCCTAATGTATGCAAATGTTGGTAAATAAAAACTAATTATTAATAACAATAAATAGAATAAAAATGATAATAACAACAACAATAATAAGAAGAAATGTATTAATAAAATAATAAAAAATATATTAAAAAATAATGATAAAAAGATATATTCAAATGTATCACTATCATTGCCTAATGTATGCTAATTTTAGTAAATTATAAGTAATTTATAATAATAATAAGAATTAATTATTTATTTATTAAAATGAGCATAAATTAGGCAATAATCTAGTGGCATCTTTTAATTATTATTATTATTATTATTCATTGTCATATTAATATTTTTGTGAAATCATGCTTATTCATGCAAATNGCAAATACTATCACAATTCCAGGCAAAAAAATTCCTCAATGCTCCTAAAAGTAAACTTCCTTGTCTTGTTTCTTTCTTATATTTTGGGGGGTTATGATGATAATATGACCTGGATGTGTTCTTGACATGTTTATGATATTCACCCACCAACTCAATACAATAAATCCTCCCTAATAGACCAGCAAAACAGACCACACAAGACTAGAACATTAAGCAAACAATTAGGATTTAACAAATTACATGTGTTATCTGTAGCTGGGATTAATACTGCATGTGGAATAATTAAACAGTAAATGAAGTTTGTCTGCCAGCCTTACAGCCACTCAATCTAATAACTGATGCAGCATTGATAAGTGTAGACGCTGATAATCATCCACATCATCACTCTTACACATGTACGATGTCTCGTTTCTCAAATTACTGCTGTCAGCAGCTGGATACCAAATTAAAGGTGGCGGTTATTTATCACTAGTATTAGACGGTTATTTATCACGTTGACTGGTGTTTTCTTTTTCATTTTTCATATGTGTTATAAATTATATCCATCTTTTAATCTTTTTTTTATTAGAAAGTAAAGTTGCTATGCAGCGTTAACTTATTTTATGCTCATGGTCTATTGTCTACTGTATATCTTGCTTTGTTTACTTCGAAACGACCCCTTTTCGCTTCTTTTTTCCCCACATTCTCTTTCTTTTCCTGCTGTCTGTTCATGCTTATATCATTTCAGCCTAGGCTTCTGAATTATTGACTAGTCTGAAGTCTCAAGAGATCGTGGAACGTGGATAGCTTGAGTCAATGTTGGGTTGTATTGAACCGCTGAAGAGAATGCAGACCTGTCCTCCATAACAATCAGTCCAGTGGAAAGAGTCAGATAAGAACGTTTCCTCTGATATTTCTCAATGTCTGTCTGGGGTTCTTGATAATCATATAATTTTCTACTGTTTTTGAGATGTGTTTTACATGTCTCTGTCAATAGACATGAGATTTTTGGTGAAGGAGGAAATAAGAGAGATGGGGTATCTTATATCTCAGATACTTGCCAAAATGGTTTGATATTTAAGTTTATGTGATTGATTGATTGACTGATTAAATACCATAGTAATTTAATATATGCATACTGTAATGTTGCCATATGTGGTCTTTTAACAAATACCATGATATTTCCATCATGTTAGTCTCCAAAGTGTTACCATAGTACAGAAACTATTGTTCTTTGGTACAAAACTGCTAACAAATCTCCAAAAACACAATGGTATTATTACCCTGGTACAATGTATAACATTACCCATGGTAGTTTTTTGTTGGTTTTAATATCCAGTTCTTGTACACGTTACTGTTACACATTCCTGTAATAAAAAAAAATTAACATAATGATTTTTATTCAAATGGTTATTAGACAGTGATGTCTAAAACTAAACAAGACAGTGAAAACTGAACATGGTGTGTCAAATACTACAGCCTCAATTGAGACAAATGTTTTCCATCATCCAGATATCTACAGAATTTATTCTATGTATAACTTGAGGATTAATAGAAAGCCCAATATTAATATTAAGAAAGGAATAATTGACAACAGACCACTGAATTATTAAAAATGATTTCATTCACCCAGGGTCATAATGTGGCCACAATGTAAAGTAGTGCATTCATTTTTCAATAATTCAACAGTCCGGAGTCAATCATTTGGCTTATACCACGTGTCTGTATAAAGTGTTCATAGCAAGACACAAGAATGAAGAATGTGCTGAAATGATATCAACGAAGCGAAATCAAGAATTCAATTTCATAAGAAGCATGAAATTGGTGGTCACATGACCATTGAGCATGATGTTGTAAGCAGGCAGCGATTCATGACCCAAAAGCCAAGGTTCAGCTGCAAAATACCCCAGCTGATTACGTCTCTGGGTTGAGCAACTTTGAATGGAGCTCTTGTTCAGTTGCGTTCGGACTTCAGCAGCTGGCTTACTGATATTGTTGGGCTTTAGCACTGTTTTCTTTGCCCTGCCTTCATTTAAGAAGCTTATTTCATAAGAAGATGAAAATACTGAGGCAGACCTGAAAAAAACATTGATTCCATCGATTTGTGCTTGAACCAGCCTCTCTTTAAGAGAATCTCAGGCAAATGCGAGAGATGTGATTTCATTATCTTGACACAGAGACTTTTCCTTATCTTTTATTTCAGGTTGAAAAGTGATAGCCATCACCCCAGTGCAGTGAAGAATGTGGACTGCTTCAAGGTTGCTGCATGATGCAGGGATAGATTGACTTCCAGAGGAGCTGCATACGACTCCCACTGTGAATAGCCATTTAAACTACAGCTGCGTCTATTGTGAAATTACCTGTTGCTTAGAAACCATTATGACTGGATGGATCTGTTCTTGCTTAGCCAAGGTCTCCTTGTAATTCTTTATACAAAGAATCCTTCGTTTAGCATAATTAGTGGTACTTGCATTGAACAAACCCCTAACCCTAAGGATTAAGCTTTGGCTTGTATCACATCCCACACAGTTTGTCCTGAGAGTGGGTGTGGGTTGAGGAGAGGTGTGTTATTACTTTTTACGCATTCAGATTTATTATTTTCACCTGGTGGGTGATAAAACTGGTGAAAATGCTGTTGAAGGAGGCACTTAAATCATAGTTAAGGCCTCTTTACACCTGGGCACTTTATGCGTTTTCTCTGATCAGATAGCTATTCCATCTTAAAAAGTCCAGGTGTAAATGCCCTCCGAAATGCTTTTAGAGATGGATTTAAATCCGATTTCAGGAGGTGGTCTGAGATGCATTCCAGACTATACTGGACACGTGTAAATGCATCTGGTTGTTGAAACCACATATGTAAATTTTACTCCTCCCAAAATGTTAAAAAATAAAAGAGCGTGTTATAGATTATATGCAATGTTATAGCCAGATGCGCCTCATCCATGCCTGTACCAAGTTATCAAGTCCCAGTGGAGCTGGATGCGTGAGGCAGAACCACAGCGGACAGTGGGTGGTCTCTTGAGACATGAACAGATCCAATTTTGCTTGGACAAATTTCCTCCAAATCAACTCCACCATCTCAGGGTGGAGTCTCCATTCACCGGGCCTCAGCCCCTGTCTCGACAGGATGTCTGCCCCCAGATTCTGGTTCCCAGGTATATATAACCCGAATTCCGGAAAAGTTGGGAAGTTTTTTAAATTGGAATAAAATGAAAACTAAAAGACTTTCAAATCACATGAGTCAATATTTTATTCACAATAGAACATAGATAACATAACAAATGGTTAAACTGAGAAATTGTACAATTTTATGCACAAAATGAGTTAATATCAAATTTGATGCCTGTTATAGGTCTCAAAATAGTTGGGACGGGGCATGTTTACCATGGTGTAGCATCTCCTCTTCTTTTCAAAACATTTTGAAGACGTCTGGGCATCGAGTTTATGGGTTTCTGGAGTTTAGGTGTTGGAATTTGGTCTCATTCTTGCCTGATATAGGTTTCCAGCTGCTGAAGAGTTTGTGGTGTCTTTGACATATTTTTCATTTAATGTTACTCTAAAACTTTTATATACCTTTCAGCATTCATAGTGCCTTCCAAAACATGCAAGCTGCCTATACCGTATGCACTTATGCATCCCCATACCATCAGAGATGCTGGCTTTTGAACTGAACACTGATGACACGCTGGAAGGTCTCCCTCCTCTTTAGCCCGGAGGACACGGAATGTCAAAGAATGTCAAATTTGGACTCGTCTGACCATAGAACACTTTTCCACTTTGAAACAGTCCATTTTAAATGAGCCTTGGTCCAAAGGACACGACGGCGCTTCTGGACCATGTTCATATATGGCTTCCTTTTTGCATGATAGAGCTTTAGTTGGCATCTGCAGATGGCACGGCAGATTGTGGTTTCTGGAAGTATTCCTGGGCCCATTTAGTAATGTCATTGACACAATCATGCCGATGAGTGACGCAGTGTCGTCTGAGAGCCCGAAGACCACGGGCATCCAATAAAGGTCTTCGGCCTTGTCCCTTACGCATAGAGATGTCTCCAGTTTCATCAATCTTTTGATGATGTTTTGCACTGTAGATGATGAGATTTGCAAAGCCTTTTCAATTTGACGTTGAGGAACATTGTTTTTAAAGTATTCCACAATCTTTTTATGTACTCTTTCACAGCTCTGTCCATCTTTACTTCTGAGAGACTCATCCCTTTTATAGCTAATCATGTTACAGACCTGATATCAATTAACTTAATTAGTTGCTAGATGTTCTCCCAGCTAAATCTTTCTTGCTTTTTCAGCCATTTGTTGCTCCCGTGCCAACTTTTTGAGACCTGTAGCAGGCATCAAATTTGAAATGAGCTCATTTTACGCATGTAAGGAACCCCGCATCGGCCCAAAAACGGAATCCGACGCGCCCGGGCGAAGGTTAACGCGTGTATGCCTTTTCAGCGCCCCTGTGAAGTTGACTTAATTTCACTCGTTTAATCTGACTCCAATTTCAAATGATTCTTATTCTTAGGTTGTGCTTCCAATTAGAAATCAATCATTAGTTATGCCTCAATTTAGATTTTTGATTATTCTGATTACCTTATAGTTTCAATTATTTTGTTCACTGCAGTCCAGGTATCGCTTTAGAAGAGTCACTTTGGCCAACTTTGCTCTTCCCGGACACAAACTCGTCAGTTCTGACCTTAAACATTGGATGCAGGGTAAATATCTACCTTTAAGTCAGTCACGCTCTGCTTACTCGTAACAAAAAGCATAGTTTTTATATATTTACGAAAACTGCAACTTATTTAAGGCAGCGATAGTCAGAAATCGAAATGGACTTAATTTATGTGCCCCATGCTCCATCTATTAAACCTTTCGTATGAACAATCCTGAACACAGATTTGAGGTAATACCTTCGCTTTGATCTACTAGAAATAATGAATTAAGAATAATACAGAATAAACCATTTTATTTGTCAAGTAAAAATGTATCATGCCATTTACGTTACAGTTAGACAATTAGAAGCCAATTCAGAAATAGTGAATGCATAACATCAGTTGAAATGCATATACACACAGTGGTGGACTAGTGTTTGAAGACACTTGTCCATCACTGTGTGGGGGTCTCTGATTACAGAAAATCCCCCCTGACTGCTTTGCACTTTACCTTTTATACCAGGACCAGAAAAAAAAGATTGTATATTTTTATTACACCAACACCTGTTTTGGGGGAGAGGAGTGGGTTTTCACAAAGGCACCACCCAAAGATAGGACAGAATTTTCCTTAGTTTTCAATCTTCTTCATAATACCAGTGACTGCTGTGAAATTGAGACCATTTTACCAATCGCACTGAGACCTTTAAAATGATACCAAACATGAAAGGGAAAAACAATATATATACAAGTTACATTATACATAGAACATAAACTTTCAGTGACTTGAGGCAGGGGGAAGGAGAGTTTGTGTGTGTGTGGGGGGGTTGTATACGTTGTCCTATGCTATTCTTTGAAGATCTTCTCTCCAGATAAGCTTTATTGCTTTATTGCAGGATGCTTGATCTCAGTTTTCGTTTAGCAGGAAAATCAAGCCTTACACGCATAAAACTGTAAACTTTCTTGGTTTAAACATTTATGTTATCTATGTTCTATTCTGAATAAAATATTGGCTCATGTGATTTGAAAGTCTTTTAGTATTCATTTTATTCAAATTAAAAAAAAAATCCCAACTTTTCCGAAATTTGGGTTGTACATTGCTCTGAGCAACAACAAATTGCCCTGGGACCACAGGAGGACCTGATGCCCCAGTCTGAACAGAGAGCGCGACCTGAGTGATATAACATGATGGCCCCTGAGGCCTGGGAGGAAGTACCTCAAAGCTAGAAGTACAGCCATCATCTCCAGGCAATTTATGTGCGCTTTCCACAGACCCCTTGTGAAGCAGCCCTCTATAACCGCACACCAGCCTGTGAGTGACGTGTCTGTTGTCACTATTTTCCGATGACAAGGCGCTCCCTGGGACAGGATCCATGGTTCCTTCCATATGAAAAGGGTACAAAGGCATCTGTACGTAACCTTGATCATATGGAACGGGTTTCATCATGGGAAAACCCCCTGTTCCTCAGTCACCACTGCAGGGGTCTCATGTACAGCAGGCCAAAGGATACAACATTGGACGCTGCTGCCATGAGCCCCAACAGTCTCTGGAATTGCTTTACAGTGATGGCCCGGCCTAGCTTGATCTTGGAAACTGCAGTCAGGATTCAGGATAGACTCGATACAAGCAGGAGACCATTGTGCCCGCATCTTAGTTTCCTGCAGAGGGGATAACAAAGTTTTCCTGGCATTGAGTCTCAAACCCAAGCACCTTAAGTGGTCAAGGGCCATATCTCGATGCCAAATTGCCATTTCCTGCGACTGAGCTAAAATTAGCCAGTCGTCTACATAATTGAGGACATGAATGCCCTGGAGTCTCAACGGAGCCAGTGCTGCATCCATGCATTTTGTGAAGGTGCGACAGGATAAGGCTAGGCCGAATGGAAGAACCTGATATTGTAATGCTCTGTCCCCAAAAGCAAACATCAGGAACTTCCTGTGCTCTGGAAGGATGGAATTATAGAAGTATGCGTCCATCAGATCTATTGTGACAAACCAGTCTTCAGACTTGATTTTACTCACAATCAAAGGGATTGTTAACATCTTGAACCTGAATCTCCTCAAAGAATGATTCAATGAAGTTATGGCTGTAGAACCCAGACTCCCTCTTGGGAGGAGTTATACGCTCTACGCCCCCCTTCGCAAAGAGGGACTGAACTTCTTGTTCTAGTACCCAACCCTGCTCAGGGTCTACAACAGTCTTGAAGATACCGTTTAGCCTTTGTGCATGTGACACAAACTGGATCCTGTACCCTTTTTCCACTGTACGCAGGACCCACTGAGATACATTGGGTAGGAGCTTCCATGCTTCTATGTAATCTAGTAAGGGGATCAGTCTCTCAAGAATGTTGCTTCGACCCCCAGGCTCTTTGAAGGGTGGCTCAAGAGGCAACACTTTCTTTTTATTGCTGTACATATGAGGAGCTGGCTAAATGCTCCCTGGCAGTAGCCCCACGTGACCTAGAGATTTAAGGAATGAACCTCTTAAAAGCGACTGACTGCCGCTTTGCCTGTCAATGATCTAGTTGATGGAGTCACCGAACAGGCCAGAAGGCAAAAGCTAGGCATCAAGGAGGTAAGTTCTATTTCTCTCCTTAATGTCCAAGAGGTTCAGCCATAGAAGTCTCTCCACAACCACTAATGCTGCCATGGAGCGGTAGATGGCAGGGGCTGTCTTCTTAGTGGCCATGGAGATCAGGAAAGAATGGAAGGCCCCGACCTGGAGGCTGCACTCTGCTTCGCAAGAAGCTCTCATCAAACTTGCTCTTTTTAAGGGCTTCATGCTTCTCAGATGGCCAATCAATAATTTAGCCACTGCACGAGTCGCAGCTTCCAACAGCTCCTCATATGATGGGGATAGAGGTGGTGAGTCCTCAAAACCCTCCACTTCAATACTCAGGACGTCTATCTCCTCAGAGCTAGACAATCCTAGCATTGGACTCTCACTCTGGGCGGAAGAAGCTGTGGAGCGGGCTTCCGTATCCTGAGCGAGTGTGCTGGAGCTGGCCAGTGAGGGTTGAGAAAAGGCTGAAGCCATCTCGAGCTCCTCAGCCAGCTCCAGCTCCCACAATCTGAGACGCTGCAGCCCCAAACCGCAAGGAGCACGAGCCTGTTCTGCTTGGTCAAACAGAGCCATGCAGCAGCAGAGCGTTCTGAGTGGCAGCTGCTTCCCCTTGAGAGCTGCCTGTGCATGCTCCACTCCCAGGCAATGAACACAAAGCTTGTGTGTGTCCCCACCCTTGATGTATCTTGGGCAGGGAGGCACACACAACTTAAAATGCTCACCATAACAGTAAAATATACAATATATATAGAGACAGACAACACCAAATAAGACATTCAAGTTCACACAGAGAGCACTTACTGAAGATCAGAAGCTGTTGTGTTCCAGTATCCCTTTATAGCTTAAGGTTCACAGTCACATGCTACCTCATGATGCAGCACCAGTCAAGATTGGACTAGTTTCACATGTGCTTCAGATGCCGTCATGCAAAGGCATTCCCCAAAGAGTCGTCTTTAGACACAGCTCGAGTTCCCTCGAAAGGGAACACCCTAGCAGCATAGAAATGTCTTAACAACCATCCAGAACACCGTAGCAAATGCACAGCAAGGCCCTAGCAATCAGCCATAACTCCCTAGCAACTGCATTGTAACCCTAACAGCCACCCAGAACACCATGGTAAACACATAGAATTGTGCCTTAACAACTACATAGCAACTACTAACTATGCACCCTACTATCTAGTTAAAGTAGAGTCTAGTATGAAACGTTTGAAAACACCCTTGTAGCAGCATAGTAATGCCCTAGCAACCATGCAGTTTACCATAGCAATACCCTTAACCAGCCATAACCCCTTAGAACCTGCATAGTAATGCCTTAACAACCACTCAGAAGACCCTAGCAACCACCTAATAACACCACAGAAACTACCCATGCCTAGCATTATGGGGGGAAAATCGTAACACCTTCGGAACCGCATAACACTGCCTGACATCCACCCATGATATCTAGTTTTATGTAAAGTTTGACCCCAGCAATCACCCATAACATAATAACAATGCCCTAGCAATGACACGCAACACCCTAGCAACAATTTAGAGGTTCCATATTTTGAGTAGATTGTAAACACTGATGATCTTGCAAAGACAATCAAGCTATTACATCTTGGTATTTTTAATGTGTTAAAAGTAAAACTGTGTTTTGAACCAGGCTCCGCCCAATCCCTTTCCTCCTGATCTCAGTGTGGCCTGCTCAGGGCGGAGACATTGAGCATCATCCTGCCTTCCTTGAGTGACAGAGGCATCCCGCTGCCGTTTGTTATTGTGTGAGTAACAACACCCCATAATTACCCCACTGATCAAGAAAACATGAATCTTACCTGTACTTCTTTCCTTTCAACACTGCCTGACAAGAGTCATATAGAATAAGCAATCTTTATTTTCATAATTACGTGTTTGGGTGAGATAACAGGTTCCCAAAATACAGGTCACCTCAAGATATGTTTGTCATCAGTTAAAGCATTATTCATAAGATCTTAGGTCACCATCAGTGTAAAGGTTCTCTTTTTCCTAATTCTCCTAATGAGTTTGCTCTGTTGGAGATGCCATCTGTCTAACCACAACTAGACAGGCTGTATATAGAATAATTAATAAGCTGTTAATGAATAATTAAGCTCTTTGTATTAAAGTATATTAGATTTGTGAACACACAGTTGTTTCATATCACATGTAAAGGACATTCAAATTAAAATTAGAACTAGAAAGAACCATGGTACTACCGTAGTTTTAGTTTTTTTTGGACGGTACAATGGTAATACTGTTTTGTTTTTTTATTATGTTAATACCTTATTTTTTTTTGACAAATATCATGATAATACCATATTTATTTGGACATTCATGGCAATAATTCATGGTAGAGTCTCTCATGTATGGCGGAAGAAGGCCCATAGAATCACCAAGAGTTGGATACGACTGAAATGGTGTCACTGAATGAATGAATGATCATGATAATATAATGCTTTTTCTTATGAAAGCTTGTTTCTGCCACTGAATAAAAAATAAAAAAGGTCATCGCCAGGAGTTTGATTGACAGGTGATCTAAGCAATCAAAAAGCACCATTTTGTCAGACAAAGTAGTCAGGGGAGTTAGCAAAATAACGTAGGTGGACTTGAACTTGAAAAATGGTGTGTACTGATGTCTTTCTGTGATTGAAACAACATTCCTTCTGATGTTCATTCATGTTTATTTGATGCTATAAATTAACTATTAGGAAGAGATGATCGGTTCACGAGCCGCTTGAACTGAGGCGCTACAGCGATCTGTCATGACACATTAAACCACAAAACTGAATATTGTTTACATTTCTTTAAAAATGACAAAATTTGAGACTTTGTTTCATATCAAAAGTAACCTGCTCTGTCTTGTCTGTCGACGCGTTGTTAGTGTCCTCTGTGCTCCGCAATGTATTTTTTACTCTGTGAGAACACGATATGTGGCTTGAGAGTGGCATGGCTTGTCGGACATAGCAACAGTAACTAAAGGGGGCGGGTCTTTGCGAACGGTCAATTGTAATATAAAACTTACAATTACGAGAAAAAAGTCAGGTTTGCGAGAAAAAAGTTAGAATTGTGAGAAAAATGTCAGAATTGCGAGAAAAAAGTCACAATTGTAATATACAAACTTACAATTCTGAGAAAAAAGTCAGAATTGCAAGAAAAAAGTCAGAATTGTGAGAAAAAGTCAGAATTCTGAGATAAATATAAGGATTACGAGGAAAAAAAAGTCAGAATTGTGAGAAAAATTTCAGAATTGCAAGAAAAAAAGTCACAATTGTAATATACGAACTTACAATTACGAGAAAAAAGTCAGAATTGCAAGAAAAATGTCAGAATTCTGAGAAAAAAGTCAGAATTGCGAAATATAAACTCGTAATTGTGAGAAAAAAGTCAGAATTGCAAGGAAAAAACTTAGAATTGCAAGAAAAAAAGTCAGAATTGCGAGATATAAACTCACAATTGCAAGAAAAAAAAGTCAGAATTGTGAGATAAAAAGTTAGAATTAACTTTTTTCTTTCTTTTTTTTTTTTCTGTGGTGGAAACAAGCTTCCATGTTTTCTAGACATAATATCATGATGATAATAATAAAAAACAGCACATTTTTAGACATATACCATGCCACTACCAGGCTATTTAGGACATGATAATACAGTAAAGTTGATTTACGGTGTATTTAATTTACCATGGTAATACAATCACTATACAAGGCCACAACCTCTTTTTTTGTAAGGAGAAGGTTGGAAAACTTGGAAACACCTTATTGACCTTTGAAGTAACCTGAAAAAACTTCCTCATTCCTGATTGGCTGATGAGCCATCACGTTCCCCGCCCCTTTGTAAATTATGTTTTGTTTAGTAATATAGATTACATATTATCTGAGGAAAGACTTACCACTAAACAAACTCATGCTGGTCTGTATGAACCTCTGAAACACAGTCTTGTTGACTAGTGAAAGAACAATTTGCTGAACTACCATCTGATGGTCATTTAAATGTAATTGTTTTTGCTTTTTGAAGCATGATGGCTCAGTTTGTCATGAAATAAACCTGACCTCCACCTGGAGTGATCTGTGTAATGGTGCTTTTAGCATCTGGTGTGAGTGAAGATTCATGCCACATTGGGCAATATCTGCATGCCAGGCTGGGCACATGAATTCTTGAAAGAGATGCGCAGCTTCTACGTCTGTGTGCAAAGACTTATGAATGATTCACAGTGAACTAGATGAGACCATCTAACATGGACAGTTCATGTATTTTTTAGCCTTTAGGGTGTGTTTTACGAGGTCATCTGATCTTTGCTCTAAATGTTTTTGCAGGAAAACTGTCAGATCTTGAGTTGGTGTCAGAAAAAAAGGTCTACACTTCGCATTGGGGTCCTGATCACCCTGTCAGGGTTTATTTTGCGATAACAACCATCTGAATGTACATTATCCCTTACTTACCTATTTTTAAAATTAGATTTCTTACAGCAGAGCTCTATAAAAGATGATCTTTTTCTAAATGCTATAGCAAAGGACGTCAACATTTTACCTTTGTTTTTGTTTTTTTAGTTTAAAAAAAAATTACATGCCATTACATGCAAAAATGCCCTTTGAGTGGCGCGTTAAATGCCTTGAGTGCTTTCGATTTGAAATGAAACATTGAATTGTAAATCCATCTCAGTGTTGTTCTCCATTTAGGTAGCTGGAGGCTTTTCCCAGAGAAAGAAAGAGACACTGTGCTAATGTTTCTCTAGCTTTTGATCTGATGCCCAAATAATGAGACGCTTATGAATAATAAATCCGGATCGTTTCATATGACCTTGAGGGGAGATGGAGTGGGCCGCAATCGGAGAAGGGTTATCTATGTAAATTTACTTGGGGATTTGCTTCCATTACTAATTATAAACCAATTGATTGAAAAGACACCCAATCAATAGTCGATTGGATCAATTCCCTAAATTACACCAGCTGGACGACCCTTCTCGCCTTGTATCAGACTGACACGCAGAGGGGCGAAAACAAGAGCAAAGATGGCCGTCATCAGACGAGGCAACTTCAGAGGAAGAGCTTCACTTCAAATAGAGTGGAAGGGGGCTTTTTCAAGGCACTTTGCCATAAATTTTTCATCTGCATCTGGCTTTGAGGCAGATGGGGGAAGGGGGAAGGCCAGTCGGGGGGCAAATCGAAAGCTTCTACACAAACCTGGGCTCTCGGAGCCAAAAGACAGAGAAAACAAGAGGGGGAGGGAGCTGACGGAACGAAAGAAAACAAGATTATTATTTACAGAAGAAGAACAAAGAGCGGTTTATACCCCAGCCTTGTTTGGATGCTCCCGGCCTCTTCTCTTTAAGTAAACCGGGGCAGAACAGAAGCTGTGATCTCTGGGACAGCAAGAGGAGGCTCATGCTATTGATGTCCTACAAGAGAGAAAGAAAGTGACTGCCAGATGCCCTCAGTGGGATGTAGTGAAGGGATAGTTCACCTCAAAAAGTAAAATTCTGGCATTATTTACTCCTTCATGTCGTGTCAAACCTGTATGACTTTCTAATATTAATACCAGTTTAAATCTTCCATAGGGCCATTCCATCTTCCGGTTATATATGCTCTATATAATTGTGCATGTGACAAATAAAACTCTTGAATCTTGAATCTATATTTAATTATTTATTTAATATATCNCCAGATGCCCTCAGTGGGATGTAGTGAAGGGATAGTTCACCTCAAAAAGTAAAATTCTGGCATTATTTACTCCTTCATGTCGTGTCAAACCTGTATGACTTTCTAATATTAATACCAATTTAAATCTTCCATATATTTAATTATTTATTTAATATATCTTTCCTTCCACTGTAGCTCTTTTTCACCTGCATACATTCAAATATGTCACATTAAGACATTTGTCGTCAATGACGACTGACCAAGAGACTGATCACTCCACAGGTGTAGTAGTAGGGGATAAATTATTCAGTTTTATTTTTTTTAAATTAAGGTTTATTAGAAATTCTTTATCAAAAGAGGCTGCAAAGACATATTTTCATATATTATTCTTTCTCATGTCACTTATTGTTTGAGAACTGGGGCCCGTTCTTTGTACATCGCTAACTCAGTTAGCTGGATTTGATTGTTGACGATTTGGCATGATCTTGGATCATTTGGTTCTTCGAAGCTCATCCTAGACTTGCTGTCTTAGCAACAGGTCCGTAAACTCAAACCTGCTCGGGAGCAGGCTTATTTCATGTAAACAGGATTAGATTGCATCTTTTTAAATAGAGGTGATGCTTAAAGTCTGTCCCAGCCACTGCTACTTTCCCACAAGAGTACCCTAATGTAAACCAGGGACAATAATAATGATTTANATGTAAACCAGGGACAATAATAATGATTTAAAAATAAATTTGCAAATAATACNATTTTATTACTAAAATTATTTTTATTTATTTTATAATTATTATTTTTTTTCTACATAGACTTTACTCAGATGTTCTGTTGTTCTAAATATTTTCCATGTTGGTTAAATGCTTTGGCAATACAAAATGTATTTTTTTGTCATGCCAATAAAGCTATCTGAATTGAATTGAATTGATTCATTCGTGAGGGAATAATTACCTAATAATTTTATTGGAGTCTTACACACATGATGTACAGATAGTCTATGCCGTACATGCATTTGTGCATTTGAACCGCGACAGATATTATGGGAGTGGCTTGATGAAGCGCAGGAGATGCAGAAAACTTGATCTTGACCCTTAAGAAACTTTAATTAATGCTGTCAAATATGCTTCAAAGGTAAATTAGTTGCTAATTACAACATTGAAATAAAAAATTGCCTGTACAAATACTAGAAATTGTGAATATAGCCTAAATAATTGGGTAATCATGTAAAGAAAAAAATGGTGCACATTTCATTTATCTATTATAACATTTATGTCATTCTTCTGTCATTTATTCGCTTGGCTGTTTCCTTATAAATGTCTAGAAATTCGTCAAGTTTTTCGTCAGGTGTCTTTTCTCATTCTATGATGTCATTACGTTGCCGTCTTGACTCCAGCCAATCGCTGCATTGCTGATCGTGGTTTCGAGCATCGATACATCTGCCCTTTTAAGCCAACACATGAACGCGCAATTATCTCAGATAACTCAATCCAGCGATACACAACAGGTGTGTTCGAAGAACCCAATTAGCCAGATCATGAATAGCACGATGATATCATCTTGGATGTGTCATTTGATCTCGGATGTAATAAGCGACGTACGAAGAACGGGCCCCTGGTCTAATACACATTTTATAGTTTTAAAACTGCAATCATTATACAAACTTAACTTAAAATTTTAGATAAAAACTATTTAGTTTTTCACCATTGTCATATTTTAAATAAGTATAACTTGCTTAGCTGGGAAAACCTCATTAAGTTTAAAAATGTTTGTTTAGTTCATAAGATTATGTATGGTTTAGCCCCTCCTACTCTGGCTGATTTTATTCAATTTAAATCTATTGAAAGGTGTTCTATTACTAAGAGTAACTAGAGAACTGAGTGCATAATTCCATGTAGGAAAACTTTGTTTGGTCAAGCTGTTTTTTCATTCAGAGCATCACATCAGTGGAATTCTGTACCACAATCAGTTAGAGAATGTTTAACTCATTTAAGTATAATTTTAAGAAATGGCTTCTATATAATCAACAATGTGAACATTAATGTATTTTAGAGAGTAGTTCATAATTTTTGATTGTATTATGTTGTTATTGTTTTTCTATTTTGATCACTATAGTTTTTATGCCTAATAACATCTGGCAAAGGGAATGAAAACTAGTCTTTGGGCTAATTTGGGTACATTTACATTCATGAATGATGATTAATTTACACTGTCCCTTTTTGAAATAAATAAATATCTCATTCTTTCTTTAGTTATTTATAAATGGGTTCTTTTCACATAAACTTCTATTGTGGTGAATGGAAACTACAACAAATATAATGTTTGCTTTCACATTTGGCCCAAAAGCAAAAGAACAAAATCCATGATAGTGTTTCTATGACTTTAGAAAAGAGGAAAATATCGAGAGATTGATTACATTGGTGAGAATATATATATATGTATATATATGCTAGGTTTATGATGTTAATATTTGTGGAAACTCATCATCGCAGTCTGTAAAAGTGTTCATTAATTTCTGTACACTGTAAGGAAAAATGTTGGGCTGTTGATTACGTTTTCATGATGGGTATTTGAAAAATGAAAAACCATGTGGAGGAGTTGCCAGACAGTGGAGGCCAGATAGACTGAACTATGACATTTGATATGTGAATATACGACATTACTGATAAGCGAATATAAGCCAGTACAGTCAGAGACTGTATCATGCTTCTCTATTTTCATGATTCATCCCTGAATTCACACTAGTGAGAACAGAATACATGAGCAGAACTGACCTTATTACGTCTGAAGGATTTTGCCCTTCCTAGTAATTGCTTGTTCATTTTCACATAAACATCTGGTTCTCAATAATAGAACCAGATATCTGTTGCAATGCTAGAATTCACATCCAAAAAAGCATTTTAACATAATGAAGGAGTAAAAAGCCCAACCTTCAACCTCAAATGCTGCAAACAAAGGCATTGGATGTAATTCTGAGCTGAAGTCAATAGCCATAATTAATTTATGACCAATGAGAATTCAGTGTCTCATTTGTTAGCTTGAACTTTGCATCAACCTTGGCTCATTTAGCTATATAAAGTTCCAAACACAAATAAAACTAATCTTTGTGGGTATTTTATCAAGTTTATATATCAGTTCAGTCTGAAATATCTCTTCATGATCCAGTAACCTGGGTCATAAGCTATAAAAGTTCAGTTTTGCTCAACTTTCATTCATAGGCGCATCAAAACCTCGATTATCTAGGTATAATGGTGCTCTATCGCATTTCACATATTATATTTGAGCTAAATCACAGAGATGAGTGGTCTCAGAGTCCGCCCCTCCCCGTCTCAGTTCCCTCAGTGGGAGTTCTTCTTACTGCCTACACTTTTAATGAGAGATTTCCCAGTACCGCCGAATCCTCCGGGTGCTGCTTTCGTTCTGACGCTAATGTGCCCTGACTGCAGCGGGCTTGTTAAAACAACCAGCATCAACGGGAGCAGAGGAAGAATAAGAATTAAACTTGTTAAAAGCTGCACTTGATGTGAAGCTGCATTTATTGGTGGTGATTCATTATTGCTCCCATATGGACAATGACTAAAGTAGCTTTTACAAGACTTGACTTCATATTTATTGTTGTAAGCTAGTAAGTCGCTAGCAGTTGTGTGACACCAATATCGACATTCGTAAATGTATTTGTTTTCCGGTTCACAAAGTTGCCCGATAACTTTTGCTTTTCTTTCTGCTACGTATAGTAATTGCTGGAGTTTTTCGTTTTTGTATCTCCTGAGAGACTTTTAATGACTAGTTATTCAGAATCATCCTTGTAGCGTAGCGAACTGGAGCATGAAAATGGTTGTGTACATATCTAACGAGTGCTTTCACTGTTTATCAGACTTATTTTAAATCATTACACATGAGGCTTATAACCACAATGTACTATTGAAGTCATTTTGTGGCACTGAGTTCCAAAAATGAATGTTTTTAGCACATTAAACGTGTCTGTTTTCGTGTCATAGCCATGGTTTAGCGGTTAGCACACATGCTAGTTTGTAAGTTAGTCATGACTTGATTTTTTCTTTTAGCTCTTTTCCTGTTCTTTCTCTCCACTATCAATAAAAGTAGCACAAAGGTTCAAATTAAATAAAAACTACTTAAAATATATTTTGTTTAAAGATGAACATTTGTGAGAGTTTTTTGCCTGCAAAACATCGTAGCCACGATGCAACGTCCACAATATCGTGATTGTTTTCAAGGGCATTGCTGTACGATTGCTTCTGAATGGTTATTAACAGTTTACAATGGTTATTAATTTTGTACAGTTGCTAGGGTCTTCTAGGTGGTTGCTAGGATGTTGCTAGCTGGTTGCTAGAG
Source organism: Anabarilius grahami (assembly GCA_003731715.1). NCBI lineage: Eukaryota > Metazoa > Chordata > Actinopteri > Cypriniformes > Xenocyprididae > Anabarilius > Anabarilius grahami. Next base: position 1,062,733 of record RJVU01037426.1, on the reverse strand, counting down.
TATTCTGATTGGTTACCCAAGTCAAAAGAGGCCACATCAAGTCTATGGGATTTTGTCATCCAGCAGGTGAAAAATCTCTTATGTTATTTGCATATGTTGATAAATGTCTCAGTGTTTTTTAATCAATAGAATGGAAGCCTTTGTCCAGCATTGTTTTGGACCCCATTGACTTTCATTGAACATACTGAAATATTTAAAACATTCTTCAAAATTTCTTATTTTTTGTTCAGAAGAATGAAAGTCATAATTACATAAGAGCGACTTAATGAATTTTCATTTTTAGGTGGTGAACTATCCCTTTAAAAATGAGGAATAGTAATAGCAACACATGCTTTAGCAAGTCCCATTAAAAAATCTTTCTTTGAAAAGAAAATAATTTTGTTGGTACGCCTACTGTTGTTTTTCTTGTTATTTCAAACTTAAAAATGCAAATCTGAAGAGTGGGTTTGAGAGAAGCAGATTATTCAACACGTCAGAAGTGATCTTTCTAAACTGAAATGCAAAGTCCTCTTTGGCATTTGCGTAGGTGATTCAAGTGGTACCTGCATAGCGTATAGTGGATTAGCAGCTACAGTCACTTAATGGCACCTGGATAACCTGCGCTAAACCCTTTAAATTCTGCGGCAGAATATGAGCCTCTTACTGACGTTTTTAATGAGCAATAGACCTTGTCAGGGTAGCACCATAATTAATTTTTGAAAATGAAGCTGTGAGGGGAAGAAATACAGTGCGTTCAATAGATTGTACTGTTGTTTAACAACATACCAATTGTTCAGTTGACAGATCTTTGCGAAAAAATAACTTTCAGTAGTCAAAAATTCTATGAAACAGTTTTAAAAGTTGTAAGTTGAGGAAGATTATACAGGGACCATTATACAGTGTGTGCCACTGTAAAGAGTGTATGTCTATCCCTCACAGCTTCTTTAAATTCTATATGACGTCTAAAGGCACCCACATACTACATTAAAGGATTAGACCACTTTCAAATAAAAATTTCCTGATAATTTACTCACCCCAATGTCATCCAAGATGTCCATGTCCTTCTTTCTTCAGTCGAAAAGAAATTAAGGTTTTTGATGAAAACATTCCAGGATTATTCTCCTTATAGTGGACTTCAATTGGCCCTAAACGGTTGAAGGTCAAAATTACAGTTTCAGTGCAGCTTCAAAGGGCTTTAAACGATACCAGACGAGGAATAAGGGTCTTATCTAGCGAAATGATCGGTCATTTTCTAAAAAAAAATATATATATATATGTTTTAACCATAGACGTTCTTCTTGAACTAGCTCTCTTCTTCTTCTCTATTAGAATTCCGGCAGTGTAGACACTGATAAGTGTATTACTGCCCTCCACAGGTCAAAGTTTGAACTATATAACAATTAGTTCAAACTTTGACCTGTGGAGGGCAGTAATACATTTAGCAGTGTCTACATTGCCAGAATTCTAATAGAGAAGAAGAAGAAGAGAGCTAGTTCAAGACAAGCGTCTATGGTTAAAACGTATATAATTTTTTATTATTTTTTTTTTACCGATCATTTCACTAGATAAGACCCTTCTTATTCCTCGTCTGGTATCGTTTAAAGCCCTTTGAAGCTGCACTGAAACTGTAATTTTGACCTTCAACCGTTTGGGGCCAATTGAAGTCCACTATAAGGAGAATAATCCTGGAATGTTTTCATCAAAAACCTTAATTTCTTTTCGACTGAAGAAAGAAGGACATGGACATCTTGGATGACATTGGGGTGAGTAAATTATCAGGAAATTTTTATTTGAAAGTGGACTAATCCTTTAACTACAAGATAATTGGGCCAATTTTGGGCCCAATTCTCCCCTTTCAACAATGATGGTTCTGGAAAACTGTCGAGTAACGTAGGTGAGTTGACTGTGTATATACACCGATCAGGCATAACATTATGACCACTGAAAGGTGAAGTGAATAACACTGATTATCTCTTCATCACGGCACCTGTTAGTGGGTGGGATATATTAGGCAATAAGTGAACATTTTGTCCTCAAAGTTGATGTGTTAGAAGCAGGAAAAATGGGCAAGCGTAGTTTGAGCGAGTTTGACAAGGGCCAAATTGTGATGGCTAGACAACTGGGTCAGAGCATCTCCAAAACTGCAGCTCTTGTGGGGTGTTCCCGGTCTGCAGTGGTCAGTATCTATCAAAAGTGGTCCAAGGAAGGAACGGTGGTGAACCGGCGACAGGCTCATGGGCGGCCAAGGCTCGTTGATGCACTTGGGGAGCGAGGGCTGGCCCGTGTGGTCCAATACAACAGACGAGTTACTGTACCTCATATTGCTCAAGAAGTTAACACTCAGGGGTCAAGAAACGCGCCGGCGCGTTTTGCTGGATTTTTTCACATATCAGCAAAATCAACATCTCGATTACAAAGCACGGGCTTAGCAACATGCTATCAACAAAGTCCATTCAAATCAGTTTTGAGTAGATTCTCACGTGAGGAGCGAGATGCTGCCTGTGTAATGCTCTCCAAATCAGTCATGTATTAGTTTTATTTTCCATTTAGGATGCTGTTTTAGACTCTTTTCCCTCTTTTCTTATTCTGTCTCCGATGTGTGCCCTGCATTAAGTCCAACTGATTAGGCAGAAATCAGGCTCATTAAATCTCCGAGCTGTCTTTGTGATTGGCCCGTTTCTAATCCCAGCCACTGCACGCTGCTCACACATCAATGCCGCGTGTGTACATATCTAAATTGGGTGTTTCATTGAAGTTCCTTGCAGTGCTTGTCAGATTAACCATATGCATGAGCACATGATATCTGGTTCAAGAAATTACAATGGGTTTGTTTCCTCTGATTTTAACAGAGTTTATGAAAGGAGTGTGTGAGTTTCTTTAATAAACAGTTCAAAGGTTTCAGAGGACGGATTTGTGTGATTAGCGAGCATTAGCCGCCTGTATTCAGCTTTCTGTGTGTTTTGTAACAGGCAAATTAATGTTTTTATGGGCATGGCAAGCTGGAAAGGGCAAAGGGATACTTACAAAACTTTCTACCTGCCAATCTCATTGTATAATCCCGAAAGAGGATTGAGACGGCTAATTCTGTAATGGCAAAATTAAAATAAACTGAAATATTTATTCAAATGTGATGGTCGAATTGCATTAACATCTAATCTCTTTTATGAACATTTAGGTGCAGAATGAGGTTGGGTGAAGCTTTTTTTAGGCATTACGCCTCCAAAATCTGGAGCATTTTAACAATTCAAATTAGATAAACTCCATGGATTAAAAATTCAAAAGTTGTCTGAAGACATATCTCTTTAAATACATTTTTCATAGATTTTTTTTAAGCTTCTAAAATAATTGTATTTTTTTGTCATTTTCTTTTTTTAATTAATGAACTAATTAAAATAAATAAGTTAATATTTTTTAATAAATAGTAGGGAGACAGGAAGTCAAATCTGGGCCAGACTTGAACCCGGATCTCCCATGAGACTGATAGCTCAATACTACTATTACTACCACTACCACTACCACTGCCACCACGACGACGACGACTACTTCTACTACTACTACTACGACGACGACGACGACTACTATGGGTGCTTCTCAATATCCCTCCTCGTTTCCTCGCTCCTCCGTCCTCCATCCTATGACCCGGAAACCGATCTTGAAACAGCCGGAAACAGCCATCTTGAAGGACATCTCAGTTCTCTAATTGCACCATGAGGAGGCGAGGAACGAAGAGTGAGGAAGCTTCCCGAGGAGTTATGAGCGAGGATATACAGGTGCATCCTTTTCGGAAGTCTTTCTCGTTGAGAAACCTGACGCACGCATAAATTCTTCTCCCCCTTCATATCTGTCACAATAATTTAAATGTATGCTTTAATGTATGCAGTTTAAATAAACTTTACATCTCACATATTTCAGCGGGGCATCTTGCTTTATTAATATTTATATATTTTTTAAATAAACAAACTTTAACAACATGTGGGCAGATCCCTCGAGTGCAGCTGATGACGCTTTGAAGTGATGCTAAAGGAAGCGAGGATATCATTTCACTTCATTCAATTCCTCCGTCCTCGCATCTTTTCCTTGCGTCCTTCTCTCGCATTCTGAAGGGGTGGAGCTAAGATGCGAGGAGAGGAAACGAGAATGCACAAATAAGAATTGAGAAGCACCCTATGACCACTACCACTACTACTACTACTGCCACTTCTACTACCACTACCACCACCACCACCACCACCACCACTACTGCTACTACCACCNACTTTCACTACTACAATGGTAATTCAAAGTGCTTTACATAAAGAAGAATAATAAAAATATAACATAAGGAATAGAAATAACAGTAAAAACAGAATTTTGCTATCTGGATGGAATTAAATGTATACAACAACAACAACAACTACTACTACTACTACTACTACTACTTATAATAATAATTATTATTATTATTAAAATTTTAAAAGTATAGACTGATTAATGTAATCTAAATTTTTTTGTGCCTTAAGTAGGAGTGGAGTAGACAGGCTCAGAAGGAGCCACGCTGTGACCTGCTGCCCACCGCAACCTACACACCACACCTCATGGGAGGAGAAACTCTCAGTTCAGCTCCGGGAAGGCAGAGACCTCTGGGAACAGTGAGCCGCTGCTCAGCTAACACTAGCAAATAGGATAAAATGATTGTGTAATGACGTGTGGGCTTTGGTGCAGTCTGTATATTACACCACAGGATGAAAGGATAAAAAGACACAAACAAAAAGGCTGCTGAGAAGCATCACCCATAACCCTGTTCTGCACTCCTTTGACAGTGCAATGTTTTTAGAGAAATAAACTTCCAGAATGGGTCTGGGAAATTATTTGACATTGAAAGGCACTTGTGTATCATATCAGAGGCAATATAAGGTGGGGATGAGCCACTTAAAAAATAAATGGGAGAAATGAAGTGTAACAAATATAATATTTATTTACTTTTATTTACATATAAACTTTCTTTTGACCTTTAAGTCTTTCAAGAACAAGGTCAAGGATGAGGACAGCATGCACTCCATTCATGGTTACATTTTTGTTTTTAGGTTTCTTTCCATATAAAATAAAACAAAAAATGCTGTGGCTTTTTCGGAAACCACTGTTGTGCTTGACTGGCCATTGCTGAATTCTAATAGACAAGCTTTTTTGTTTATCTGCCATGTGCTGGGAAAGAAAAAAGGAAAGAATGACAGAAAAATCTATCCGTTTGAAATTGCTTTCCCTGCTCTGGGAGGCAGCGTTTTGAAAGGGCCTGTGTGTTGATGATAATTGCGGAGTGTGGGCCTGATTATTCCAGCCACATGCTTTCTGTTAACTGACAGAATAATTACACACTGGGCTTAATGGCTCTCCTAAAGAGAAAGAGTGAGAGAGGACGGGATGATTGCTCTGGATGCCTGTGGAATTCTGATCGAGTTGTCCAAGCGAGTTGCTGAGCAATCCGAAACATCTCTTGTACTCTTAAGTGTCGTCTAGCCACTCTCTTATAGGTTGTGAGCCAAACCTCACCAGATAAGGAAGGAAATTTATTGGCTGAATATGAAGTCAGTTATTGGTGGGCATATATAAGATGAAAGACCTTGCTGTGGAGTCTGGAAACAGGTTCCTTGATTCCCGCTGAGGATTTTGCCTTGAAATAAGAGGAGAAGATGGCATGGATTGTCTTGTCAGAGGTAGACATGAAGCTAAAACTAGGGAATGACATTGAATCGTTGTGTATTCATGCTTTAAAGGTCATGATCTATTAATATATTCAAAAATAAAATAAAAATTGCATGCAGTCCATAGTGATGCTTGAGCTGTGTTTGTATACTTTATCATAGATAAAGTGAATTAAATGCAATATTTTTTCAAACACAAAGACGTTTCTGAGACTTTTTTATTCATTTACTTCATATACTGCTTAATACAGCATCTGTTTGTACAAGAATAAAGTTTAATATGAGCCTATACTATTTAAATACCATTGAAGTGGTTTTATTTTGATAAACAGGATACAATATAACATTACGGCAACATGAAAAGAGCTTTAACTGTTATAAAAACAGATTTGTGTGCATTAGTGGAACTGAAGGTGTCAGAATAAACACGAAACACACTTGATCGTTGTCATGCGGTAAATCCGGCCAATCGTGAAACAGCTGTGTTGTCATCAGAGCTCATGCAGCCGCTCTGGAGAAGCTGCGCTGGCTGAGTCATGCAACTATGTCATGTGGTGTGGCCAACAAAGTAATATGATGCAACAAACAACTGTATGTCATATGGTGTGACTAACTATGTCATGTGGTGTGGCCAACAAAGTAATATGATGCAACAAACAACTGTATGTTATATGGTGTGCCTATGTCATGTGGTGTGGCCAACAAAGTAATATGGTGCAACAAACAACTCTATATCATGTGGTGTGACCAACAAAGTCATATGGTGCAACCAGCTACCATATGTCATATGGTGTGACTATGTCGTGTAGTGTGGCCAACAAAGTAATAGGCTTGTTCGACTTGATGAAGCGCTGCACAGATCGACTTGAAGCAGTGCATGCCGGTTAGAAATTTTGTCCGACTTGAGACAGCGCCGACGGCATGTGACTGTGACGGATGGCTTCAAAGTACCGCGAGAGCGATTCGAGATCAGCCGCCTGAGTCAGCCAGCACAGTTTCTCAAGAGGAGCTGCACGAGCGCTGATGACGACACAGCTGTTTCATGATTGGCCGGATTCACCGCATGACAACGATCACGTGTGTTTCGTGTTTATTGTCACGCCTTCAGTTCCAGTAATGCTCAAAAATCTGTGTTTTTATAACAGTTAAAGCTCTTTTCATGTAGTTGCGATGTTATATTGTGTCATGATTATCAAAATAAAACGGATAAAAAACAAAGACCCCACTACATTGTTATTTAAATAACATATGCTTATGTTGAACTTTATTCTTGTAAAAACAGACGCTGAAAGCAGTACATAAAGTTTTGAATGAAAATGTCCCTGAAACATCAGTGTATTAGTCAAATATTGCATTTATTTCACTTCAGCTGTGATAAAGTATGCAAACGCAGCACGAGCATCACTACGAGAAGCAGAAAGTGTCCAACTTCATGTCTCCGTTTTCAGCTCCTCCCCGCCTGCACACAGCTACTCTCGCCGATCGTCACATCCAGCCGCAGCCGATGTCGAACACACCTAATATGGTGCAACAAACAACTGTATGTCATATGGTATGACTAACTATGTCATGTGGTGTGGCCAACAAAGTAATATGATGCAACAAACAACTGTATGTCATATCCAACAAAGTAATATGATGCAACAAACAACTGTATGTCATATGGTGTGCCTATGTCATGTGGTGTGGCCAACAAAGTAATATGGTGCAACAAACAACTGTATGTCATATGGTGTGCCTATGTCATGTGGTGTGGCCAACAAAGTAATATGGTGCAACAAACAACTATATATCATGTGGTGTGGCCAACAAAGTCATATGGTGCAACCAGCTACCATATGTCATATGGTGCGACTATGTCATGTCATGTGGCCAACAAAGTAATATGGTGCAACAAACAACTGTATGTCATATGGTGTGTCTATGTCATGTGGTGTGGCCAACAATGTAATATGATGCAACAAACAACTGTATGTCATATGGTGTGCCTATGTCATGTGGTGTGGCCAACAAAGTAATATGGTGCAACAAACAACTCTATATCATGTGGTGTGGCCAACAAAGTCATATGGTGCAACCAGCTACCATATGTCATATGGTGCGACTATGTCATGTCATGTGGCCAACAAAGTAATATGGTGCAACAAACAACTGTATGTCATATGGTGTGTCTATGTCATGTGGTGTGGCCAACAAAGTAATATGGTGCAACAAATAACTCTATATCATGTGATGTGGCCAAAAAAGTCATATGGTGCAACCAGCTACCATATGTCATATGGTGCGACTATGTAATGTCGTGTGGCCAACAAAGTAATACGGTGCAACAATAAATGCCATTAGGTGTGTTCGACATCGGCTGCGGCCGGATGCAACCGATCAGCGAGAGTATCCGCGTGCAGGTGGGGAGGAGCTGAAAACGGAGACATGAAGTCGGACACTTTCTGCTTCCCGTAGTGACGCTGGCGCTGCATTTGCATACTTTATCACAACTGAAGTGAAATAAATGCAATATTTGACTAATACACTGATGTTTCAGAGACATTTTCATTCAATACTTTATGTACTGCTTACAGCATCTGTTTCCACAAGAATAAAGTTCAACATAAGCATATATTATTTAAATGCCAATGTAGTGGGGTCTACGTTTTTTATCAGTTTTATTTTGATAAACATCACACAATATAACATCGCAACTACATAAAAAGAGCTTTAACTGTTATAAAATCACAGATTTTTGAGCATTACCGGAACTGAAGGCGTGACAATAAACACGAAACACACATGATCGTTGTCATGCGGTGAATCCGGCCAATCGTGAAAGAGATGTGTCGTCATCAGAGCTCGTGCAGCTCCTCTTTAGAAACTGTGCTGGCTGCCTCAGGCGGCTGATCTCGAATCGCTCTCGCGGTACTTTGAAGCCATCCGTCACAGTCACATGGTGTCGGCGCTGTCTCAAGTCGGACAAAATTTCTTACCGGCATGCACTGCTTCAAGTCAGCCGCCAATCGGTCTGTGCGGTGCTGCATGAGCTCGAACACACCTATTGTTACAGAGTCACAGCCATCCCAGACACCTATCAGCCCATTGTCACCAGATCAGCATGCTCCGCCCACTCGTTCACGCTCACCTGAATTCTGATTCACTGCACCTGCACCTCCTCATCAACGCACCCCATATATACCATCACAACCTGCACTCCTTTGTCCAGTCTCGTCATTCCCACACGAACAGACTCCTTACCTGCTACTCTCCTGTGTACTTACCTGCCGCCTAGGATTCCGTCTTCTGTCGTCTGCTATCGTGTGTTCTGTCCAGCTCCAAGCTTGCATCTGCCAAAGAGACATGCTATTATGATTCAGCAAAGTCTTCATATGATTCATTGAACTGCCATACTCACCGTTGCTGCATCACGCTCCAGTCAGTCAATAAACTCTGTTTATATTCCATTCACCTGTCTGTCCTCTTCTGTTGTGTGACAGTCATGTGGTTTAGCCAACAAAGTTATATGGTGCAACAAACAACTTAAGTCATATGGTGTGACTAACTATGTCATGTGGTGTGGAAAACAAAGTCATATGGTGCAAAAAACAACTCTATAACGTAATGTGGCCAACAAAGTCATATGGTGCAATCAGCTACTGTATGTCATATGGCGCGACCATGTCAACTGGTGCGGGCAACAAAGTCATATGATGCAACAAACAACTGTATGTCATATGGTGTGACCAACACAGTAATATGTTGCAACCTATTGTTATACGGTGCAAATAACAATGTCATATGGTGCGACCAAATATGTCTTGTGGTACAACCAACTTTCAGAAACATGAAGGGGGAAAAAAACAAGGAAAAGGGGCAAGTTTAGACAGGACCAGTTCTGTCTGTGGAGCTAGGAGCTTCAAATGGGAGCGCTACAAATCCAAGAGTTCACTCTCAGTTCAGAGAGCACATCGAGCCAAAGCCAGTTTGACACATTGTAAAAAAACACAGTGCTGAAAGCAGCTACTAATGGGGAAGCCACTCCTGTAGCAGCCTTCTGTTCTCTTCTTTTTAATAGCTGGAAAACCTCAAAACAGCTGCATGCAGTCAACACAGAATTAGTTCAGCCTGTCACAACCGTTTACATCTCTTTTTGGCAATTTGAGTGCAACACACTGGCCTAAATCCTATTGTAAGTTTCCTTGCAAAACTTTTGAGACTTTTTGGCCGTTATTATAACTAAATTATCCAAGATATTTGAGGAAATATTGCAGGTATCCTTTATGGATGCCCAAGTATGCTGTCAAGGTGGGCAGATTATTATTTTTTGAGATACAAACTTTTCTTTCACTGACTGAAGAAACTATCAGTTTGGTGGATGGTCGAACCAAAGAGCTTCTTGGACACTATCGGCTTCCTGTGTCTCATTTAGAGCCTTTCCACCACTATTACCTGGAGCTGGTCAGTTTTCAATGCTATTTTTATCCTGGTTCACATGCAAATTATGAAGATACCTTCTTATCTCTGAAATCTTTCTTCACATGATCACTTCTCAACTATGTAGCTCCTTGAACACCCTGCGTAGGCCATACCCAAGCACATTTAAATTGAATTGGAAATCCCTGGGAGAGAAAGAGGAATTGGATGGGAACTGGACCTGGGCCAGATTTGAAACTGGGTTTTCAATGAGCTTGATAGCTGAATATGTTAAAAAAAAAAATTTATGATAAGTATAATAATAATTAATAAGTTATAATAAATAAGTATTAATAATAATAATAATAAGCATTATTATTACTATA
>RJVU01037426.1:1013861-1052177 GCA_003731715.1 Anabarilius grahami | reverse complement strand
ATATTTATACAATAAATATAAATATACATAATTTATATAAATATACTAAATATTAATTTATAAAATATTATAAATGTTTATATTATGATGAAATATTTATGATTATGTTGTTTTTTTAAATAATTATTATTTACCCAATCATGCCTTTTTCACCGCATTCTTTACCAATCTACACTTATCAGCCTCAAACAACCCACCCATGGACCATTTTATGAATATGCACACAAAGTGGCCAGAGCTGGTAAAATCCAGCAGTCCAGTCTCATTTGCTTGCGGCAATGAAATTATTTCTTTGGATGGAAGGACATTTTGACCAGCTTTACACACATATTCCATTAATTTCTGCATTTCTTGTCCAAGCTCTAGCATAGACTGCTGCACCATTACTTGAATGCAGGGCCGCATTAAGANCGTCTTGATGAACTTCACGCGCAGGACCGCACATGTATTCAAAGCAAAGCGATGTTAAAGGGACAGTGCACATTATAAAATGCGGTTATATTTTTTCCGGCATCACCGGGGCCCTCCCTCAGCCCGGGGCCCTGGGCTTAAGCCCAGGTAAGCCCGTGCATTAATGCGGCCCAGCTTGAATGGACCACTTTACAGCACAGCATGCTATAACTGTGGTATGATTGATTTCAGATACAAACCCCTGTATATCAAGTGCACAAACTGATGTGGTTATTGTGTATATGACGGTCAGACAGTCTCTTCCTGAAGGTGCGGTCACGTTAGCAAAAAGGTCCATTGTCTATTGTCAATAGTGTAGTGATGTAAAGCACAGCTCCCACAGAAGTCAGTGTGAATCTGCATGACCGAATTTAAACTGTTGAGAAACCTGTGGCGAAATCTTTACGCAAAATTCATCATCACGTGGAATCCAATTGAAATGACTGGATTTCATCTATGGAAATTGTCCAAAAAACATCTCACATGGGGTCTTTGTCCAGAATAAGCTGTGATATGCACCAGACTTAATGCTGAAAGTCAGACATCTCACTTCCGAGTCAAAACTGCACCAATTCCTTCTAGCAACTACCTCAACACAGATATAATATAACCATAAAACAATTCACAATCCTGCTGTTGACATTTAGCAGTGAGTTCACCTCTGGCCATCCAGCCCTAGCACTCACTACAGTGAGGGGAAACAGCAGGCTGCCAAGGCATTCAAAGGATTTGAACACAGCTCGCCATCCCCGCCACGGGCCCTGGTTAGGGTGCAGGATACCTGCAGTTCTGTCGGTATTGAGCGACTGGAGGCGCCTCAGGCACAATTCATCAAACGCAGTCTGTGTGGGGCTCAGAGAGCAGCATGAATAAAGCATATTTCCTCTGCCTAACCTCCGACAGAAGAGTCAAGCTCTGTTTCAGCAATAGGCATTGCAATTTAATGACATTTGAATGTTAGTTATCCATTTAAGAGGGATATTGTCCTGATTAATTATAGGTGTACCAAAATAATTGTGAAGTTATACTAGGGAGCTTTTAAATTTGCTACTTATTTATTCTAAAATAAAGACGTGGTGTGTTATTGCTTCAATTCCCAGATAATTTAATAATAATATAAGATCACAGATAATATATAATACATATATTAATATAATATAATATAATATAATGTAAAAACTAGCATGTGCCGTCATGTTAATCTTTTGTGCAAATCCAGTTGAATTGACCTTTGAATTGACTGGGCATGGCATTAAAACTGGTACACAGTTGTCGCTTGCAAAAACAAAACGGCCTGGGTGGAAACGTGCAGATTAAGGAGCAGTGTATTATAATAAAATCCCCTTCTTACGTCACTAGGGGAGCGAAATCTGAGCGGCTCATTTTTTCTCATGCTTGCAGAGAAAGGCTTACCAAAACAAAGGTACTGGGTTGTCCTTTTTCACGTTTTCTGGGTTAGTAGATGCACCGGGGACCCGATTATAGCACTTAAACTTGGAAAAAGTCAGACTTTCATGATATGTCCCCTTTAAAGGACTATTCTGTGAGATTTCATGTTTCAAGTTTCTTTGGATTCTAAGACCAGTGACAGAATGACCGACCTAAAAAAGTTAACAAGACTTACCACTCTTGCAGAGGCTCATCACCTGCGAGAACAGGGAGCCAGCTGCCTGGGTCTTCCCCAAGCTGAAGCAATCGCAGAGCCAGGAGCGAACCACTGCCAAATAGATCCGTGGTCCGCAGATCCAGTGTGTCCCCACCCTCAAGTCTTTGCCTTCCATGGCGGTCCCATCCGGCCATCTTGATGCTCCGGTTCTGTCCGGAAATCCTCCTCCGATGTGACCGCCTGACTTCCTAGTCCCATCATCTCCGCTGGTTTTGTCCAATTCCCTGGATCCGTCGGAGTCGCTGGTGTCATCCTGCTCCTCGGCTCTGCCCCCGCCACTTGCTCCATGTGGATCTTCGGCTCCACCTTGGGCCTCCTGTCTACCAGCTCGATGTGAGGCCTCCAGGCCCTTTGTCTCCACCTTGACCTGTCAGCCCATCGGCTCTGCATCAGCTCTGTGCTCCCTCGACTTCGCTGTGGTCCACCAGCCCTGGGACTCCTCCGGGCTCCCTCGTCCATCCAGATCAGCCTCGGTCAGTCGTCGCTCTGCCTCCGCCGTGGATTTCTGGGTCTCTGGCTGCACCTCCACCCCTTCGGCTCCACCAGGCTTCTCCTTCCCTCCGTTGTCACCCCGGTCTGCCATGCCCCCGTCGCCGCCTCGGTCCCGCAAGCCAGCAGCTCCACCTTGGGCTTGCGGGCCGTGGATGTCACCCTGGTCCGTCAGCCTCTCTGCTTAGCCGGATATATATATATATCCAAACCACAACCTCTAACTACAATCTCTTCATATTTTTTCACCTTTTAAAATGTGTTTTCTCACATTACAAAGGCACCCCTTCCAGCATGTGTTTGTTCACAGTATTTACTCTAGAGATCTGTGCAGGATACACTTCAAAATTCAACATTTTTATCAGAATTTTTAGTTTCCACAATTGACCAAAAAGCTCATCTAAATATAATCAGAAAGAAGATGGAATTACTTTAATTTAGCACTGACTATGGTTGGATACCGATATGGCAGCACCTGATCAGTGTGGAGGACCACAGACAGGATGGTGGAAACAGATCTGTGCTTTTGTCTGCAAGGCATTTTCGACAGTGAAATAGAGATAGTGCTGTGTTGTGAGTTACAGTATAAGAGAGAAACCAGCGGACTGGTTAAAAATAAACAAGAGAAGCCAGACAGACAGAAAGAGAGGAGGACAGACATCTCTTGAGTCATGTGAGGTCTTATTTCTGCTTCTCTCTCTCTCTCTCTCTCTCTCTCTCTGAGTTTTGCCCTTTAGCTGTCAGCGTCTAGCCAAAACCCACAGAGAGAGAGCGGATGTGTTCACACATGATTGGGCTGCACTTCTCTCTTCATAGCTCCCTTCATCACAGACCGTAGACTGAAAGACATTAACTATTTATGCAGCAGACACTGCAATATTTTTTTTAATTAACAGAAATGTTTTTAATAGTTTTAGTTAATGATAATAGCCAGAAATAATACCATATACAGAAATAATTGATTCTATATTTTCCTCAAAGAATAGTTATTGATTGGGTGAATTTCAGAATAATCGTAGCCAGTCATGAATCAAGGTTGAGAATGTGGCTCTGATGAATAAGCTGTGCTCTCCCACCCTCGCCAGCGATGCTTTATGACTCTCATAAACATTGATCCTCTCAGTGTTGTTTTAATGGAGGACACTCAGGAGAGCACTGAGCTGTAATCACAAATGCTCAATGGCCTTGTGTGTCACCTACAACACACAGACACACACATGCATAGACACAGATGCACACACACAAGAGATAAGGAACTGCTTTTCAACAATCATTTCTGTTATATGGTGGGTGATATTTTAAGGGTTTATATACTGTTCTGCTTCTGTGAATAAGGCATTTGACAACCATTTACTTCAAACTGAAGCAGAGTAGAGGCATAGTCTAATTTTTGGTGGTGATCCCATGGTACAGTAATGGTATCAGGTGGTAAAACCATAATATGTGATTGATATATTAGCGAATTAATGAAAATATAGTGAAAAAAGTAACATTTCAGTCCAAAATCATAAAATTACATTTTGCTTAAAAAATAATGTCACAATGCAAAAGTCTTTATTTTCTTTATGACAATCAAGCATACTTCCCCCAAATTATTAAACAATAAATTATTACCATAATGCATCTGGATTTTGTATTATTTGTAATTTGTAATTCCCATTATTCATACTTATTATTTAACCCAACTATTGTTTAAAAAGTACTACTGTACACTCTAAAAAATGCTTGGTTAAAAACAACCCAAGTTGGGTTGAAAATGGACAAACCCAGCGATTGGGTTGTTTTGACCCAGCAGTTGGGTTAAATGTTTGCCCAACCTGCTGGGTAGTTTTATTTAACCCAACAATTGTTTACAAATTACTATATGTCTGGCTTAAAATGAACCCAAAATATGTTGGAAATTAAAAATCAGACTCATAATTACTAGAGGCAACAATAATAATCAAAAAGATGAGCATTTATTAATAAGCAATTTAATAAATGTTTATTGTTTAAATATTATTCAAAAAAAGTATTAATAAATGTTTGTTTATTAAACATATTAATAAATGTTAATTTCCAACATATTTTGGGTTCATTTTAAGCAAGAAATACAGTAATTTTTAAACAATATTTGGGTTAAATAAAACTACCCAGCAGGTTGGGCAAACATTTAACCCAGCCACTGGGTTAAAGCAACCCAATCGCTGGGTTTGTCCATTTTCAACCCAACTTGGGTTGTTTTTAACCCAGCATTTTTTAGAGTGTATATGGCTGGCTTAAAAATGAACCCAAAATCAGACACAAAATTACTAGAGGCAACAATAATAATCAAAATGTGAACATTTATTAATAAGCAATTTAATAAAATGTTTATTGTCTAATTATTATTCATTAAACTTCTTAATAAATAACAATAAAACAACCCAACCGCTGGGTTTGTCCCTTTTCAACCCAACTTGGGTTGTTTTTAACTCAGCATTTTTTTAGAATGTATAAAGTATAATTATACATGAATATAACGTAAAATTAATTGTTTTAAATAATTTGTCATTTAAATATTATTTTTATTATTATTATATTTTGCATTACAGTAAAGAGAATTACATTTTTGGTAATATATTTTGGCAACATTTGGTAATATTTTGGTAATAATAAAAATAGTACTACTAATAAAAAAATATGTTTAAAAAAAAAATGTTTTCTTTTATAATCAAGACAGTTTTTTGACTAGTGTCAAAAGACCAGTCAAAAAAGTATATGTGAGATTTGTCCATATACTGTAGTACTAAATGATGATTTATACAACAGTATTTACATTATACTTCAAAAATGTACTTAGAATAACACTGTACATGTGCAAAAACATTATATTTACACCTAAATATATCAGATTCTGATTATTATAACACTATGCAAAAATAAATAAAAAAAATGAGCATGCAAATGTAGTTGAATGGAGGCGTGTTGATTTGTAGGTCTCTTAAAACAACTCCTCTGTGTTTCTATTCCTAGCATCCCAGTGCAGCATCCTCCGGGATGCGTCTCTATGCCACCGCGGTGCGTAAACTCAGTGTCCTACCCAGACAACCCTGCTTCTCCTTCACTGCCTCTGAGCTACAACTCACCTAGTCATATCACATTCACACAGTTGAAGTGAATTTCAGTTGTCATATTCTGCAACTGTTTGTGTTGAACCAACGATAATAATGAATTCCAGACTTATTTACATATGTAAAAATATTTTGTGCTAATTAGATCCCATTTAATTGAGATACCTGATCTCCATCTTCCTGTTTTGGGCTCCCCTCTGTTATTGCGATAGAAGATCTAACTTAATCATGCCCTCTCACAATTTCCTATTAACCCAATCTCTCCATTGATCTACTCCATGCCAGGAGGTATTGAATAGCAGATGAGCTTAAAATGCCGGTGCGTGTTGCCGCATACGTCTGGAGATGTGCAGCCGTGCTCTGTGTTAAGAATGAGTCTGACATACAATCTGACATTTAAAGAAATAGTTTAGCCAAAAATGAAAACTGTTTTCTGTTTATCCATTTCCATGTGTTGATGCAGTCAATTGACAAACCGTTAAGAGATCCAGTTGGTCGTTTTGTTAATTGCAGCATAGTTGCTGATTATGACTTATGCAGGTATGGTGTGCTCTGCTATTATGCATAAGTGCTATAATTATGGTCATTGTACCTGCATTGTTGCTTTTTATCTAACAGAGTTGGAGTCAGAGTTGCATCGAGTGCGTGTTACGTTGTCACATGCTAATGCACTTAAAACCCATGACGCTAGTTAACAGAGATAATGCTCACAGCACCACATGCTAAAAATAGCACTTTAAAAGCTCCATCTGAGATTGAGTGGGAAGGGGTCGTGGCAGAGCAAAAGACTCTGGTGGGTTGTTTAATGAGTGTGAGTTAGCAGACCAGACTTAATTATTTTATTGAGGTATTTACTGTAAAAATCACAATCCTCTTGACATTGAAAATGTTAAGATAAACAGTAAGTCAGACAGGCTGTTACAGTGATTTTACCATTTAATGGGTGCAGAGTATTAGGGATGTACCAGAAGCCTAAATCTGAATTCGGAAAGGCATGGAAAATGAGTAACGCATTCCACGGAGTCCATAACAGGATGCGGTTAGGCTTGCTGCGGTAGTCAGTAACATTACAGTACATCAGATTTCACTCATCAAGTGCAGATAGTTACTAAAAAAGATGATGTCGGAGGATTTGGTGCACACCAGATCCTGAGCGTCATTGACAAATATCTTATCTTGTAAAATGTGCAATCAGTATCGCTGCTCCCTACAGACCAGGGGTCTCCAAACTCGGTCCTGGAGGGCCACTATCCTGCAGAGTTTAACTCCAACTTACCACAACACACCTGCCTGGAAGTTTTCTGTATGCCTAAAAACCTAGATTAGCTGGTTCAGGTGTGTTTAATTGGGGTTGGAGCTAAACTCTGCAGGACAGTGGCCCTCCAGGAGCAGGATTGGGCACCCCTGCTATAGACAGAGTATGCGTGATCGTGAAATTAAAAAGTAGGGCTGACCTTGACTAAATATTTTTCTGGTCGACTAGTAGTCGTTCATTTTAAGCTATTAGTCAACTAATCGCGCGTTTATTAATAAACCATATAAATCATAATAAAGAGGATTTAATGCCTACATAGCCTAATCAGCGTTCAAGTGCACCAGCAGAAGTAATTATTATGAATGCGTCATGGGAAAAACAGCAAAGAGATTGCTTTAACATTTTAATAATTAATTGATAAACTAGAGTTTTCTGTATTTCCGGCTTCAGTGATGAAGTTGACAATGCTGACTCGTCATCTCTGCAGTAGTGCATGCGCCTATATATGAAAGTTTCGTACATATTACATAACCTGAGAATATTTGTTTTCCATTTGAATTAGTTCATTTAAAAGTAGACATTTCACTTTCTATAGATATATTTTTCATCTCTGTGAGGCAAGTTTACATGGAGTTTCAGTACTTATTTTTTTTTTTTGGCGCACTGAAGCTCACAAAGAGAGTCGGCAGAAATCACACTCTGTTTGCTTTCATTATTTTATAAAAGCATATTTTGTTGTTATTGTGAGTGCCCACAAATAAAAGTAGACTCTTTACAGATTCAAAAGATGTATTACTCTTATCTGTATGACCAAAAGTGACAGAATATTTTAAGTGTAAGTGATCGCGCCGGCACCTCCATGTTAGCTGCCATGCAGTAAGCGTGCTACTATTCAACTTTCACACTCAGCACAAACACTTGAATAGCCCACATTTTGGATAATAAGCCATATTTGAGGTCGATGAATGATAGATGAGGGCTCCGTAGAATGTGTCATTTTATTTCCAAACATAGAATTCGGCTTTGAGCACATCCCTACAGAGAATTATAAATACAGACAACAGCTTAAAAACAGTTGTAAATAAAGAAATTTATCAGTAAATTATTTTATAGAAATATTCCCAATTAACATTTAATCTACCATATGTTATTAGCATAAATGTAGGTGATTTACAGTTGCCAGGAAATGTAGCAACTAAAATATTAATAAAAATGTAAATGATAAAATTCTATTTATGTGCTGTTACAGATAATAGGTGTGCTGTTTCACAGACGCTTTGAACATCCAATCAGGTTTTAGAGCTGGAATTGGGGGTGTATTTAAAGTAGATTTTGAAATTAGTGCTGCTTTTTCTGCACAAAACGTGCCACCAGGATGTTCTGGGTCATTGCTAGGGTGTTTTAGTTGGTTGTTAAGATCTTCTAGGTGGTTTGTAAGGGTCTGAAGAGTCTGTTTAGTTTCATTTTGTTTAGGTTCTGTTTTCCCTGTTCCTGTTTGCCTGTGTTTTCTGTCATTGTAGGTTGAAATAGACTGCATCCGAAAACTTAGGCAGCTGACTTGTTGCCTCTCTGCCCTATCAGGTAATGACTTTGCAGGCAGCGTTTGAGCACGAAGGTGAAACTTATTTCTGACAGACTTCTGAGACAGCGTAATGGTTTAATGATCTATAACAAAATAGAGTGAGCTTTGGTGATAACTAAACAAACATTTAATTACTACAATAGTAATTTCTCACTAGAAATGACATAAAAAGTGGACAACGTGGTTGTCAGTAATCAGGGTTAGCAGGTTGTTCAAATCCTATACTAAACACTAACAACAGTATTGGGTTATTGCTGCCCAAAAGCCCTTCCTCAAACTAATAATAGTACAATCCACAGCACAGACAGAAGGTGTGGATGTTCTAGTGTTGACACAGGTGGGCTCTGATGTCTCCATCCCTACAGCAGGTCTTGAGACGCACATACACACACACCGTGCTGCTAATAATAGTGGAGATGTTGCCAAGGCAAGAGAAATGGAAGCATGTTTTATTTATCTTCTTCACCTTTCCCAAATGGTTTCATAAGAATAGGTTGTATCAGTAATCACCGAAGGGCTGGAGGTCTGTCCTCTCTTGTGTATTCATTTCTTCATGTGTGTGGCAGAGATGGTGAGACACTCAGCCAATCTTATGGAGGCCGTGTTTCTGTCAGTCACAGAAAAATGGTTTGGATATTTTTAACATACTGTCATTGGCTCTCCTTTTAGAAGCAACACACTGCTACATGTTCCCAGGGCTGCAGGCTCCTGCGTGAGCTCGCTTTGGTTTCCTGAACTGCCTGACGGTGCTTTCACAGTCCCACCCCTCACTGCACACGGCTGGCCACAGGTTCACAAGCTAAATTCAACACTGTCTCAGTACGTTTTCACAAAAAGACCTAAAATTTACATTACTTCCTATTTCTAAAACTGTCTGACCAAGATCCCTGCACTCCACGTGTTAAACCTCATCCATACCATACATAGCGCTAGTATTTTTGTATTTTTTCTACTATAAATATTTTAAAACATTTAAAGCATGATCAATTTAGCACAGTTAAATAACCAAAATCGACTAACAAATATCCAGTATGTCGATAAATTAAAAATCTTTAATATCGGCTGATAACTGATGGTTCCGATTTATTGTGCATCCCAACTTATTTTACTTTGTGCTAAATTAATCATTTAAATATTTTTAATGGAAAAAAAGACAAAAATGCTCAAAACGATTGTTTTGTGCTGTTTTGTTTTTTGTTCTTGTTTTAATTTGTTGTTTTTTTTGTGCTGTTGCATATAGTGTTTTGTTTTATGCTGTTTCATTTTGTTTTTGCATTTTGTGATTTTGTGGTTTCATTTTTTGTAGCTGATTTTGTTTCATTTTGGTTTTGTTGTGATTTTTTAAATTTGTGCTTTTTAATATTATTTTTGTTGTGATGTATTTGTTTTTTGTGTGTTTTGTTTTGTATTGTTTCATTTAGTTTTTGTGTTGTTTTTTTGTTTCATTTTGTTTTTATTTTATGCTGTTTTAATTACATTTTTTGTTGTGCTGTGGTTTTTTGTTTCATTTAGTTTTTTGTTGTAAATTTGTTTTATTTATTTATTTATTTATTTATTTTTGTTGTGCTGTGTTTGTTGTTTTGTGTTGTTTCATTTTGTTTTTGTGTTTTTTGTTTCATTTTATTTTTTGTTAATTTGTTTTTTTTCATTTGTGCTGGTTTAATTTTATTTTTTGTTGTGCTGTGTTTGTTTTTTGTGTTTCATTTTTTTGTTGTTGATTTTGTTTTATTTTGTTTTTGTTGTGAATTTTTTTTTAATTGATGCTGTTTTAATTATATTTTTTGTTGTGCTGTGTTTGTTATTTGTGTTTTTGTTGTCGTTTCATTTTGTTTTTGTGTTGTTTTTTGTTTTTATTTGTGCAGTTTTAATTATATTTTTTGTTGTGCTGTGTTTGTTTTTTTTGTTTTGTTTCATTTTTTTTGTGTTGTGTTTCTTTATGTTTTTTTGTTTCATTTTGTTTTTGTTGTGAATTTGTTTTTGTTGTGCTGGTTTAATTGTATTTGTTTGTTGTGCTGTGTTTGCTTTTTGTGTTTTATTTTGAGTTGTTTCATTTTGTTTTTGTTTTTTGTGTTGTGTGTGTTTTTTGTTTCAATTTTTGTTTTTGTTGTGCTTTGTTTGTTTTTTGTGTTGTTTCATTTTGTTTTTGTGTTGCTTTTGTCATTTCATTGAGTTTTTTTGTGCTGTGAATTAGTTTTTTTTTGTTGTTTTCTTTAATTTGTGCTGTTTTCATTTTGTTTGTTTTTTTGTGTTGTGCTGTTAAATTTTATTTTTTGGCTTATTGGCCAGAACTGTATTACAAAATGGACTAATTAAAGCCTAATTCAGTTCTCCTTGAAGTAAAGTCACACACACACACAGCCAGATGGACAGGCAAGCGTCAGGTAGAGTCACAGAGGCTCCAGTGAAGCAGGTTTTGGCATCTCTTAGATGACAGTGGAGTGTTTGCCCATGTGTGTAACTGTGTCATTTTCCTGCTTTTCCTGGCTGAGGAGAGGTTTCTGCTGTCATGTCCCATGAGACTTTGCCAACACACTTTTTCACACGCTCTCCCTCTGCCATCACAAACACACACACACAGGTTTGTTTTGCTATCTTAGTGGGGACTCTCCATAGGCGTAATGGTTTTTATACTGTACAAACTGTATTTTCTATCCCCCTACACTACCCCTATCCCTAAACCTAACCATCACAGGAAACATTCTGCATTTTTACATTTTCAAAAAAACATCATTTAGTATGTTTATTAATCCATTTCCCTCGTGGGGACCACTGGCTGGTCCCCACAATGTAGGTGAACTCAGGTTTTTATTACATCGTGGGGCCATTTGGTCCCCACGATGTAATATAAACAAGAACACACACACACACACACACACACAAAGCTCTCAGACTGGTCTAAGTGGAGATGTGTCATCTTCTTCAGTCATTCGTAGCTAAAGCGTATCCCACGAGACCAGGGCTGCTTTGACTGCATCGATCACACCTTTCCATCCTTCCATCCTCTTTCCTGCCAATACACATATTTTTCTTCTAAGCAGTTTTAAACATGTAATCTGTACCTTTCTGTACCTGTACCTTCTGCTTTTTGAAAATGATCTTCTTAGATAACCATATAGACATGCCTCGTAGGACTTCTGTGTTTGTGTTTACATGCGCATGTGTGTTTGTATGTGTCCATGTGCATGTGGAGGTGAGCAGATACAGTAGCTCAGTCATTCTGCTTTGGTGCCATCTGTGCCCAGTCAGTGTGGTGGCATCTCTCCATGTGCAGCACTCTATAGATAGTCATATAGCAAATCTGATTCATATTACATAGAGTTATCTACATGTAATATATTTGTGGATTAAACACACACACACACACACACATATATCTATATATTTCTTTTTAACTGAAATTCTCTCAATGCATTCTTGGTTTGCCTCGTCTGCAAAAGACATATGCAATGCTGCATTAGAGTTATGAGGTAGCTCATGAAACAGCCGTATGGAACAACTTTTGTCTCGGAAGAATGGTAGGCATCTCAATAGTGACTTGGACAGAGCTACAGTAGAAATCACAGGCTGTATTAGTGATGATTTAAAGAAGTCATATTTGCACAGTATTAGGATGCCAAAGCCAAATCCTTCAAATCTGCATGAATCTCCATAATTAGAATGTCAGTTGACTGCGTAATTGCCATGTGTAATTGTGCTGTAGACTGAATCGACGCAGACGTGAGGAATCTCTGTCACTATTGACCTTTGTGTGCACTGAGGGACCAAAGTGCCAATGACATTTTAGGGCTAAGCATCTCAGGGGAGCAGTGCTCATCTGTGACTGCCCTTCTGGTGTTTGCAAGCCAATTTCAGCTGCTTTAGGAAGAAATACAATGCAACACTCACACGAATTCACTGCATTTTGGCAGAGCGGTGTTAAATGTTTTATGCCTGGTTGAGTAACTTGATTTGTTCGTTAATAGTAAATAATGATTGTTTTGTGAGTTTGCTAAGGTTGTTAAGGATTTTATCACTATGCTTGGTGATCTGTGGTTGTTAGGGTGTTGCTATGCGGTTGCTAAGGTTCTGTGTGGTTTTAATCAATATGCTTGGCTATCTAGGTGGTTGTTAGGGTGTTGCTATGCGGTTGCTAAGGTTCTGTGTGGTTTTTATCACTATTCTTGACTATCTAGGTGGTTGTTAGGGTGTTGCTATGCAGTTACTAAGGTTCAGTGTGGTTTTATCACTATGTTTGGCGATCTAGGTGGTTGTTAGGGTGTTATTACAGTATGTGGTTGCTAAGGTTCTGTGTGGTTATCCTCACTATGTTTGGTGATCTAGTTGGTTGTTAGGGTGTTATTACAGTATGTGGTTGCTAAGGTTCTGTGTGGTTATCCTCACTATGTTTGGTGATCTAGGTGTTGTTAGGGTGTTATGAGGTTGCTAAGGTTTTCTGTGTTTTTTTATCACTGTGCTTTGTGATCTAGGTGGTTGTTAGGGTGTTGCTATGCAGTTACCATGGTTCTTTGTGGTTTTTATCACTATGCTTGAAGATTTAGGTGGTTGTTAAATTGTTGCTATGTGTTTTCTAAAGTTTTGTATGTTTTTATCACTATGCTTGCTGATCTAGGTGGTTGTTAGAGTGTTATGTAGTAACTACGGTTCCATCTGGTTTTTATCGCTATGCTTAGTGATCTAAGTGGTGGTTAGAGTGTTGCTATGTGGTTGCTGAGGTTCTGTTTGGTTTTTATTAGTATGCTTGGTGATCTAGGTTGTTGTTAGGGTGTTGCTATGTGGTTGCTAAGGTTTTATGTGTTTTTATCACTAAGCTTGGTGATCTAGGTGGTTGTTAGGATGTTGCTATGCGGTGTAGTTTTAAGCACTGTTGTTGTTTTTTACCACTATTGTTAGTTGATACCTGTTTTGGCATCACTGTAAAATTATACTTTATCTTTATTAATTTTGGTTTGCCTGTTGGTCTTTCATTGATTTGCCTCATACCCTTTGACCTACAGTAACTATCCCTCATTCACTCTTGCGAGCAGCCTCAGTTCATCTTCAGGGCATACTGCCAGGAAGCATGGTTTTCTGAGTGCCCTCAGGGTATGGCCATCTGCTAACAGCGCCAACTCCACCCGTGGAGCAGTAGGCAGGTGCCATGCATACTCACACCTTCAGCCCCTGCACAACAACACTGCCCTCAGCAGGCAACAACAACCACGCCAACTGTTGATGACTGCAGTCTTTATACCCTTAGAGCCAGGGATGAGTTTAATTTAGTTGTAGATATGGCCAGGCTAAGATATGAAGTAAACAATCTGCCATGTATTGTGTTTGCTATACTTATGTTTTGTTTTATTTTGTTTTGTTTAACATTTTATTTTCGTTTCTTTTTTTTGTTTGTTTGTTTTGTTTTATTGTATATTTTATGTTTTTGTTTTATTATTTTGTTTTTGTTTGGTTTTACAATTTATTTTTTGTTTTGTTTTATTTATTTTTTTGTTTTAAAGTATTTTTTGTTGTTTTAATGTTAATTCTTTTGTTGTTTTATTGTATTAGAGAGTAAAATTACCTGGTTTGTTTATGGTTAAATAATATGCATCTATGCCTCTAAGTCTTGTTATTGGAAAGACGCTGTTATACTAATTAATAAGCAGCTCCCATTGTTTGTATGCACAGTTGATGATAACTCTTCATCGCTGTCAATACGCTGTATTGATGCAGTCTAACACTCTTTGTTGCTTAGGGCTGCTCATTCCTGACCGCCTCAGGGAATCAGCTCACTGTCAGCCTGGTGATTCGTCTTATTGGCTCAGAGGTTAGTGATCATTAGCAGCCTCCACCAATCAGTGAACAGCTCAAATTGAATCCCTTTTTTTATAAGGAAGATTTTCAGAATGTTTATATGTGTATATGGTATTATTTTCATTTGCTGCAGAACAGTAAAAAAAGAGGAGGATTTGCAACTTGTTGCACTTACAACAATACCAAAATAGCAAGAATTAACATACCGATGTATAAGCTCATTATGATACTAAAGTCCTTTTTACTGACCCATATGCAATATTCAGTCGTATTTCACTCTTAGTCATGCCTAATGGATTTGGAGTAGGATCACTAGCTGGTTTATAAAAGCTCCAGTCCTCAGGATAACAAGATTTCCTAAAGCAGTTATTGGATTACAAAATATCTCAGTATGTTCGAAAATCCATCTCTGCCTCATAGCTGGACACACACACACTGACACACACAGTTCATAGCCTGAAGAGGGCTCTAAAGCGGTTTTATTGCCCTTTAATAATTGCTATACAGCATTATTATCTTAATGCAGCAGTTTTTATTGGCTGAAGGGGACAGGGAATGGTTTACTGGCTCTCTCTGGAGCACTCATAGCTGTAGTATCCATCTCCATCTGTCTGTCATTCCCTCCCTCCTCTCATCCCTCTCCTCTGTCTGAGTGATGATTTCTAACCAGCTGGAAGTGGTTACAGCTTTATGGTTTAAATTCCCAAATATGATCTGTCACATGACCATGTTTTTTGTGCATTCTAATCATTCTGTGCTTTACCAAACAAGATATGCAATTATACATAATTATTTTGCCAAGCCAGATATTTCCACCATTAAATACAGCTAGCAATCATCCAGAACACCCATAGCTACACTTTAACAACCACCTGCAATACCTCAAAAATTCTCTAGCAACCATGCAAAATACCTCAGAAGTCCTCTAGCAGTCACTCAGAACATCCAAGCAATGCCCAAGCAACCATTCATAACACCTTAGGAAACACACTAGCAACTGCTTAGCTACTACTCAGAATACCTAGCAACACCCTAGCAATCACCCAGAGCATAATAGCACATAGCAATGTCCTAACAACCAAGCAGAACATCTTAGCAATCACCCAAGTAACCATTAAAAACACCTTAGGAAACACTAGAAACTGCTTATAAACCCCTCAGAATGCCTTAGCAACCCCCTAGCAACAACCATTCTAATATCCAGAACACCCCCAGCAACAATACACATAGCGGTATTTTCACAAACACCCAGAACACCATAGCAACTCCCTAATAACTACTTAAAACATTCTAGAAACCACACAGAATACTTTAGCAACACCCTAGTAACCACACAAAGCACTATAGAAACTGCCTAGTGACCAACTTGCATTGCCCTAGGAACAATGCAGAACACCTTAGCAACCACCCAGCAGTGCCCTAACAATCACTCAGGAATGCCCAAGCCATTTATCGCACCATAGGAAACACCTATCCCCAGAACATCCTAGCACCTGCCTGTCAGTCACCTTGATCCACCCTAGCAACACTTTAACAACCACCCACAATGCCCTAGCAACCACCAGAACACTATAGCAACTGGCTAGCAACCACACAGTAATATGTTGACGACAACCTAAAACACTGTACCAACCAACCAGAGCACCACCAGCAACTCCCTAGTAACCACCAATCAGAACATCATCGCAACCACCAAGAACACCATAGCAACTGCCTTGTAGCTATTTAGCATTGCCCTAGCAACCATGAGGAACACATTAGAAACCACCTAGCAACACCCTAGAACCCCTCCAGAGCACCCTAGCAACTGCTTAGCAACCACGGAATACCTTGGCAACACCCTGGTAGTGACATAAAGCATAGTAACTGCCTAGCAACCCCCTAGCAGTGCCCTAACAACAACCTAGCCCAAGAAACAATTCATAGCACCGTAGGAAACACCTATCCATAAAACATCCTAGCAGCTGCCTGTCAGATCACCCTAGCAACACTTTAACAACCACCCACAATACCTTAGAAATGCCCTAGCAACCACCCAGAAGAAAATGTACAAAAGTATTCATTATGAAGGAGCTGTTCACTGAATTCTCTCTTAATTAGCAGCACTAATTAGGGGAACACCCTTCAAATTACCACTGCTTTCTTTTTTTATATATCATTATTGTTGTGATTTGCATAAAAATAACAAGCGTCGACAAGTGCAGTGGGCAAATACGGATCTCTGCCTGCGAGATGAGACCGTGTGGGTTTGGGTGCCGGGGTGTTAATTGCATGTGAGTGCTGGCTCTGATATCACACAGATGATCGGATGAACAAAGAACTGTGGAGAGCAGACGACTGTGGAGACTTCAAGCCTTTGCTGCTGGCTGAGAGTGAAGGGGGAGGGAAGGACGTGGCCCCCAGGAGCCAAAGACCCCCAGGAACGAGGGGCGGGGGGCACTGACTTTCGTGTTTCATCATTAGTGGAGTTGGGGCAGGAAGATGAGAGAGAAAGGACACATGGGAATTTCTGAATTTTAAGATGTGTCACAGGATTCTGGACGAAGGGAGAAAAAATTGAATTTTATATTGGAATGCAGTGCACTAGAAATTGTTGTGGTGTAAGCAAAAGTCTAGCTTTGCAGAAGAAAAATGTATATTCGTTCCTTTTAGCTCTAAATCATATCTTGAATATTCTTTTTCATTTTGCTTTAAAATAAAAGCATGAAACAAAAAGTTATATAAAAACTTGCAATTAATCGGTTTTGAAATCACGGTTTGCTACGGATTCGGTACAGCAGGGTGAGAAAACTAAAAAAAAAATTTTTTTTTTATTAAACAGTGGTTTACTGAATAAACTGTGTCTCTGTCTTTAAATTCATTCAATTATAATTAAAATGTTCTTAAGGATAACAAATATATCTCTGCTAATGCTGTAAACTATATAGGGAGCCCTTACTTGCAAATTATAATATTAAAGGTCACAGTTAACAACAGAGCACAAACTATTAAATTAAGTTGCTATTTATTTTTAGACATAATCATCAACACTCAAATAATAACAATAATAAATTGTGTGTAAACATGTAAATTGCAAATAAGGCAGTTTTTTGCATTAACTTCTATATCTTATTTAAAAATTATGTTTCTCCACTTCGTTGTTGAAATATAATCATTTACACAGTGGCTGTCATAACTTGTTTTCACGACGGATTTATTTAAACATATTAAATAATTAAGACATCCCTAACAGGTTGAGTAAAATATAATTAATATATAGGCTAATATAGAGCAAAGTTTTAGCAAAAGAGTTATTTTCTCTTGCGAACTACCCGTAACAAGCTGTAAACACTGAAAGGCGTTTCTGAGGTAAATGTAATACTACGTGACATTGTTTACAAGCTGTTTTATTGACGTCTTTCCGCGGTTGAAACACCAATAGAGCGATTACATGAGGTATGATAGTTTCAGTAAGCTGTACTGTATCTTTCAACATACCTTCAGATGTTCATTTATGTTCATTCTGTAACTAGTAGTGAAGAGGAAAGGATGATCGCGTTCACTCGCGATCCGCGCTGCCGCTAGAACTGAGGCGCCCGTCTGTTAGGCCACATCAAAAAGCGTCAAAACTGCATTTATTGTTTTAATTTAGTGATAAAATCGATAGAATTTGAAAGATGACACTTTGTTTCATATCGAAAATAACAAAACACGGAGCTTATTGCGATTATTGTTGGTTAATGCTGGTTAAAAGTGGTTCGGCTATACATTTACCACGCGCGCCCCCTTCTGGATTGTAATGTGGATAGCTTGTAACTTCGGGACGAATACATTTACCACCGCCCCCCCCACACACAGAGCAATTTTTTTGCAAAAGAAAAGAAATCCAGGTTATGTTACTCTCTGTGTAAATGCCACTTGTTCAGTGTTTTTCAACCTTTTGCCACCCTTTTCTTCTCTAGTGTTTATGTATGTATGAATTTTCTCCGTATTTCTAAATTTGAGCATTTGAAAGGGGACGAAAATCGTGCACCTGCCCACAGTGAATCGATACTCGTGGCCCTACCGATAGAGCACCGAGAATTATGGGGGATGGGAGATCCATTATTCAGAAGTGTGGGCCTGAAAACTCAAAATGATTTTTTTCGAAACCCTTTTTTCTGGTTGGTTGCTGAAATAAAGAGGCTTGTTGCGCTGTAATAACATTTTTTTTCCTTCACACATCCAGTGTAGAACAGATCGCTGCGCTTCAGTCGCTATGTAATTATCTCTTTGGCAACTGCCGTCGCTGTGATTGCCGCCGAGGACCAGGAGACCACGGGAGGGCAGGTGTGCGTGTGTGCGCACCTGCTTCGCAAATTATTTCAAGCTCTACAGACCTCCCACAAATCAAAACCAGCATTTCATTAAAACAAAACTGTCGCTGATGGATTCTTGGCTTGATGAGAAATTCAGTCATGGCACTTTGTGTCCTCCATCGAGACCAATAATCATACATCACCCTGCTGAGGACCATCCAGATGTTTTAAATGCACATCTGTACTTAATCAGCCGTGCCTCATGCACTTTTATAACGTATACTGGTTCTCAAGCAACACTGGTTATAAGAAAGTAGTTTCATCTTGCCTTGCTGCTTCATATTATATGTATTAACAAGAAAATATGTCAATATTTTAGCTCAATGTGATGCATCAGTGGACGTAGAATTTTTATTGTCTCTATATTTTAGCATAAAGCCATGCCACAATGGATGAACAGATGCTTCCATGCCTTTTTAAATTCAGCCGTCATTTCCAAACCGATCCAGACAGCCCGACAAATGCAGAAACACAGACATCTGCTGCGTGTGAAGTAGCCAGCAGAGTGAGTCTTGAATGCGAATGTAGTCAATCAAGTCTGTCTCCACATCCAATGGCCCTGTGAAGCATCAGTCTGGATTTATACGGCATATAAACTCATCATTTCAGTTTGAAATAGAGATACAGTGGGACAGAAATGGAAACAGGATCTGAGGGGTTTGAGATAGAGGAGGCAGCGATAGGGATTCAGCAGCTGACACAGGTGTTTGTTGTGCGATACGGTGTAGAATCTCAGAGGTTCTTCTGTGTGGTCCTGCTTTACAGGAAAACCACCTGCAGACTAAATTTACCGTTTTTCAAAGCTACAGTCTTCCATATAATTTTCCCCCCAATTATTTATATTCTCAACTGTGTATTTGTAAAGAATTTTAAAAACGTAACATGACTCTACAACAATAAACGTCAAGTACTACGCTGACTACATAACAAAACTCAAAATAAAAGGTTGTTTTATTGGCAGGTTTAAAAATAATAGGAATATAAACAAACCATAATCTTTGTTTGTTTTAAGTGTTTTAAGTTTACATTAACATTGGCGCAACACAATAAGTTAAAGGGATAGTTCAAACAGACAAAAGTGATTTGTTTGTACATGTTGCAAGCTAAACTGCAAAATAACAGCCAATCAGAAGATGTCTGTTGTGTGGAGTTTGGGATTTTGAACCAATGAGAATTCAGAGTGGGCGGTGCCACCCAGTGATTCCACAGAAACAGAAACTAGTGCTGCGTCCAAAATCGCATACTGTCTAATGGCTCGTTTCCACCGAGCGGTACGGTTTAGTACAGTACAGAATGATTCAGAACGGTAAACTCTGATCCGGCTTGCATGTATGCCGGAAAGTAGCGATCGACGTAATTCTCAGTTAACAACAATGGAGGACATATAGCAGTTTTGTTTGAGCAAATGCTGCAAGGAAAAACAGCCAAAAAATACACATTGTGTTGCAATGGTATTGTGTTGTCATTCCCCTTGTACCACACGCAAGTGACAATTCTCTGTTAGCCAATCAACGTTCTGCAGTGAGTGTAGCTCCACCCTACCGGTACTATTGGTACTATTGTGATAGCTACCCCAATGGAAGTGTTCCAAAAAAGTGGTACGGTACGGTTCGGAATTAGGGTACCATTCACAACTTCTGACAATGGAAATGGCAAAAATTGCGTTCCGTACTGTACTGTACTGAACCGTACCGCTCGGTGGAAACAGGCCATACTACATTTGAATTTGAATTTACTTTGCGTCCATTAAAAAGGTACACTCTAAAAAATGCTGGGTTAAAAAAACCCAAGCTGGGTAAAATATGGACAAACCCAGCAGGTTGGGTTAAAAGGCACCTATTATGCCCTCTTTCACATGATGTAATATAAGTCTCTGGTCTGGTCAAGTTTCAGCTTATAATACCCCACAAATTTGCCCCTATTTGGGGGTGAGCAAAAACACGCCTTTTACTATATTACTATATTGCTTGGCTAAAAAAATAAATCCAAAATTGGTTGAAAAAAATGGCTGGGTGAAAACAACCCAATCCCTGGTTTTGTCCATATTTAACCCAGCAGTTTTTAGAGTGTATGCTCTATATAGGATGAATATGGGTAGTATGAATTAAATTCGGACATATTACATCCGTCATGTTACTGTCACGTGACCGTTGCGTCACTTCACTTCCATTCATAAATCCTCTCACGTGGCCTCATGGGATAGTAAAATGTCCATCGAATGCACACTTCAGAATCTTGCCGGAAGTAGCAGGACATTTTGACTTCTGTTTTACGAATACCATGTGTTCGGACATACTACTCTTTTGGTGTACTGTTATTTTGCATACTATATAGTAGGGAAGTATTTGATTTTAGACGCAACGTAAGTGATCAAAAAAATGCTGCTAATTGTAGTTTTTGTAATTGTAACTTATTAGTACAAAAACTCAGATATACATAGAAGGTTAGGACACAATTTTACATTTACGCTGTTTAGCAGATACTTTATCCTGTTATTTTAGTATTATGTACTATTATATTTTTTGATATTCTGAATTAGCTTTTATTTTTACTGTATATATTTTTTTAGTTTTCATTTTAATTTGTTTAAGTTTATGCACTTCGTCATATTTATTAGTTTCTTTTTAAATTTATATTTAGCTTTCCAGTCATTTTAGTACTTTCACTTATTTTTTGTCAGCAAGGGAACTAATTTTTGTTTAAGTTTTTTAAGTTTAAGTTTAATCTAAGTTTAAATCTAATATTTATATTTTATTTTAGCCTTATTTCAATAAACAAAAAATATTTTAGATAGTTTAAAATAGTGTAGTTAACAATAACAACAGTGCCCTTATCCAGAGCAACTTAAAAGCAAACCTTACTCAAAATAAAAAGCTTTTATCTTTGTTTGTTTATAAATAAAATATAACAATCATTTTGTGGCTTTGAGGTGTTTGAAACATTACGTTTACATTTATGGCATTTAGCAGACAATCTAATCTAATCCAGAGAAGTTTACAAATAAATACTCTTGCTCAAAGTAAAAATGTATTTTCTTGGTTTGTTTATAAATTAAAGGTAGCTTTGAGGCATTTGAAACCTTACGTTTAAAATTAAGGCACTTAGCAGAGGCTTTTATCCAAAGAAACTTACCCAAAGTGCTTTACCTTTACATGTGACTTTACTGAAAGGGTCTCAAATCATCATATTATTCTTCCGTAGAACTCAACATGTGAATTTGATATTGCTGAGAAGTTTTGAACGGATTCAGTAAAATGCAGCTCCGATGAGCTTTAGAGACTATTTCTGTTGAGCATGCAACAAAAATGCCATGGCCAATACCCTGGTGTCTTTGTATATGTCTTATTGTGTATGCATACACTGTACGCTTATGTTTGCATTCAGTGCACGAATATGTATGTGCGAGCATATACTCTTGCTCCTGCGTACAGGCATATGTTTAATGCACACCCACTTGCTCAACTAATGAGCTGGACCCGGTCAGGGCATGGAGGGGGTTGGATCTTGTCTTTTGTTAGATTTTGGTCCCCACCATCCCCCTTTCTGCACTCATTGTCCCAGGGGAGGCCTCTAGAACTCACTAATTGAATCAAGTACACATGGTGCCTCCTCCCCACACCCTTCGAGAGCAGTCCAGCCCGGCTTTGATGCTTTTGTTGGGTCTCAGCACCACGGACAGCTCCCAGAATCACTGCAACTGGTTGCCTGCCTTCACTGAAGAGAGACATTCTGGTCATTATATGGGTATGCCGAATGCTGACGATAACACGCGCCAGTGTATGTGGGAGTTATATCAGACGATATGTGTGTGAGTGTGTGGGAGGATAGAAATTAAGTATAAAGCGAGAATCTGCATAACTACTTGTCCACCCACGCTCTGTGTTGTTAGGGATATCTGAGCGCCTGACCAACCAGACTGTGATAAATGATTTTGCACCTTGGTCATTTGTTTTTGACAGAGCTGGTGCCGAAGGTCAATTGTGTGTGTTTGGGGAAAAGCGCTCAGGTGGAGGACGACGGATGCATTAGGATTGATCAAATCTTAAGTAAAGGGAAACTGTGTGTGTGACTGTGCATAGTTTAGCGTACTCTGTCTCGCCTCGCTCATTACCCCAGCGATCGGAGAGTTGTGTTCCTGGCCATGGGCGGAGATGGGCATGCCAGACCTTTAAATTGTAGGGAGAGAGATAGAATGGATGCTTGAATGGTTGTGATTAGATTTGCCGGGCTTAATGAAAGAGGACACTGCGGTGCAAACATCTGAATAGACATTAGCACAATGTGTATTCTCTGTAACAGCAATTTAATTGTTTTTATACTCATTATTACTTTTATTTTAAAATATTAATACTGTTTTCGCCACCTTTGTAGTATATTGTATCTTCTTTCTTTAATAATGCGCAAAATATACAAGCACGCTATGGGGTTGTGTGCAAATGCTAATTTTTGAATTTTTAATAATTTTTTTTATAAAAATGTCATTTGAATTGGTTTAACTTTTTACAGTTTCAGGTTTAGCTGACTAATTAAAATTAAACTGATCTGAAGAAAAAAAGCAATTTAACAAACACAACAATAAATAAATAAATGAATGAATAAATAAATGAATAATAAATAAATAAAAATCCTTACAATAACAATAGGGTTTCAGCGCTTCGCAAAAAACAAAACAACAAGGCAAAATAAAACAAAATAACAAATGAAGCAAAGCAAAACACAACAAGGCAAAGCAAAAAACCAAAGCAAAACAAAAACAAAAAAACAAGGCAAAGCAAAACAACAAAATGACAAATGAAGCAATGCAAAACAATAAAATAAACAAAGAAAAGCAAAGTAAAAAGCAAAGCAAAACAACAAAAGAAAAGAAAAGAAAAGAAAACATTTAAGCTGAATACAAGTAAACAATACACTTTCTAATTATTTGTTTTTGGTGTTGCTTTAAAATATTATGCCAAGTAGCTTAGACCGTTACACAAAAAAAATATTTTAAAGTCAGCATGAAATGGTAGCGATAGTCTTTTGTTCCCTAATGTGACGTATATATCCAAGTGAAACAAGAAAGAATGTAGGGCAGGACTTTTTGATTTTGTCAATGGGGAATTGATTGGATGGTTGGATCATTGTGGTTTGCAATTGGTTGATCTCATGTGAGTGACAGGTTGCCCCGCCCTCACACCAGTAAACACATTATCAGAGAAGAGAAGATGATGCTGCAAGAGGGAAGGGAAGTTATTTTGATTACAAAGATTACAAGGGCATATCAATAAAAATAAAAAAAAGATGTGCACGGATAAATCATTTATAATAAATACTGCAATATTCCATTAAAAAAATGAGAATTGTCGATTTTGATTTCATGGTGACTTTAAATAGCTAAAAGATGTCCATTGCACATTAAACAAAGTGTTACTTTATCAGTTGAACAACATTCCTGCATTCACCCAACTTTTACTATTTCCAAACTAACTGAATTAAGAATTCACACACAGGAAGATCCTGCCGTGTCCATGTTTAGTTCCTCCATTCTATGCCGTGGATCAGCGCCAGCAGACCTGTGTCAGATTAGACGAAGAAGCCCAAATGTAACGTAATGTAATTGTGCGGAACATCTGGATTAGTCCTGCTGATGCATATCCGCTGGTAATGACATTAGTTTGGAGTCTGGTGAGCCATTTCCAGCGCACAGCAGCTCTCAAATAGTCTAAGAGAGCGTGGATTGCCGGTTGATGGAGACCATCCATTGGCCTTTTTTTTCGGCTGGACCAGGCAGCATCTCCTCTCACAGGAAACAATTCTTCCCCCAGCCCTCATGTGTCAATTAAAACAGCATGACCCAAGCCTCTAAAAGGCTTTTATTTCAAGGTTATCCTGGGTCGACCTCTCTGAGTGCTTGTTTTTTCTCTCTCACCCTCTTGCTTTGAATCAGTCATGCAAGTAATAACATGGATTAGAATTCCTCTGACATGCATTTGTGTTGCAATGAAGGTACATTAACAGCTCTTGATTGCTTAAAAGGTCATGAAACATTACGAAAAACACAAGAACATGCCTTTGTAGATGTTAACAGGTAGCACACTTATTTTAGTATTATGAAATTTAGTCTGACATTTTTTTTATTATTTTTTTAACTTTTTTACCTATTAAGTATAAACAGAATAAAATCTGTTGAAATACAGGGTTTCATGATGCTTTAAAGGAGTCAAACTGGGTTTGTATTATAGCACATTTAAAAAGAGAAGTTCTCCAAAGTGCTTTACTGGTAAAACGGGCAAATTAACAAGACGCATGAATGTTTGCATTTATGTCTCCAGAGCCCAGACTCCATCCTAACTGAGATTGACTGCCGTATCTTGCCCTGTCTGGATCCTCAGTGTCCGAATCAGACATTTACCCTTCCGATGATGATCAGACCCAAGAGCATCACCCAGAACCAGAGCAGAAAGAGCCTTCACCTTCCCTTCCCCACCAAGATGATCACACCCGTCTGCTACCAGCGGTGAGTCACTTCCTGTTTCTTCTTCCTCTTACCCTCTTGTCTGGATTTTACATCTGTTTATTATTGCCCAGCGATATATTTAAAGTTGGATATACAGCATAGTACATTCACGTATAGCAAATTTCAGCGCCAAAACTGTTTATACCGTCTCTCCTGAAAAGTCTTTTATCCAAATCCTCAGTAACATCTACAGGTATCTTTTCTTTCGCTTGGCAATATGACAACTC
The DNA here is from genome assembly GCA_003731715.1 of Anabarilius grahami. Taxonomy (NCBI): domain Eukaryota; kingdom Metazoa; phylum Chordata; class Actinopteri; order Cypriniformes; family Xenocyprididae; genus Anabarilius; species Anabarilius grahami. The sequence continues at coordinate 1,026,799 of RJVU01037426.1, read as the reverse complement.
CTTAAAAATGTATAAAAATTCAGTTTCTGTAAGGCCTATTGATTTTTTTTTCATGAGATGTCAAAACCCGCCAGATTGAAGATGATCAATATTCTCACTGAGTACAAATTTCTAATTCATCAAGTCTGCTTATATAGTATTGATTTTTTTTTCTCTGGATGCCTTGAAAAGAATCTGATTAGCCTTTGCTATCAGTCTAAAACAATGACTGACTCTCGTAAGAGTCAAGCCGAACTTTTTAGATGTCTTTTTGAAGAGAACTACGGGAAATGTGGGCATTTACTGTAAATATGAGACCCGTATTCCCATAATTTCTTTGAAAAAACACGATTAAAAACAACCCAATATAGTTTGTAATGAATTGGACTGTGAAAGACCACATTGTAACAGATTTTTTAAGCAAAATAAAGTTCTTGTTGCTTTCCCAGTTGAATACTTTTAAATATTTTTTCGTATCTTACCTCATGACAATAAATGTACAGTGAGTAAATAGACAGGATAAGACACTTTATGAGATTCCCCCATGTTTGAGAGGGCATATTTCCCCAGTGATCCCTTGACTACTTATAGTTGAAAACACTTTTTTTAGTTTTTTGTAGTGAACTCGATTTCAACTTCTGACCTAGTTTAGCTAGTCAGACCTTTTAGCTTTGGTAGCAAAGACAATTTGTTGTTCAATATTGTCCCACTATCAATTGTAGTTTTATATTTAGCCAAAGTAAGACACAGCTGCTATAAATTTTGCCATTAGCCATGACTAAAGTGAATAGACAGACATACAGACAGACAGACAGATACAGAAGATAGATAGATCGACAGACAGATGGACAGACTGATTGATAGACAGACAGACAGATACAGTAGATAGATAGACAGACAGACAGATGGACAGACTGATTGACAGACAGATAGAAAGATAGATAGATAGACAGACAGACAGACAGACAGATAGATAGATAGACAGACAGAGAGATAGACAGATAGATAAACAGAGACAGACAGACAGACAGACAGATAGACAGACAGACAGATAGATAGACAGACAGACAGATAGTTAGACAAATAGATAGACAGATAGATATATAGATAGATAGATAAACAGAGACAGACAGATAGATAGACAGACAGACAGACAGACAGACAGACAGATAGATAGATAGATAGATAGATAGATAGATAGATAGATAGATAGACAGACATAGAGAGACAGACAGACAGACAGATAGACAGACAAATAGATAGACAGATAGATATATAGATAGNGATAGATAGACAAATAGATAGACAGATAGATATATAGATAGATAGATAAACAGAGACAGACAGATAGACAGACAGACAGACAGACAGACAGATAGATAGATAGATAGATAGATAGATAGATAGATAGACAGACATAGACAGACAGACAGACAGATAGATAGACAAATAGATAGACAGATAGATATATAGATAGATAAACAGAGACAGACAGACAGATACATAAATAGACAGACAGACAGACAGATAGATAGATAGACAGAGACAGACAGACAGACAGATAGACAGATAGACAGAGACAGACAGACAGACAGACAGACAGACAGACAGATAGATAGATAGATAGATAGTTCAGTCTAGGCAGCACCGCCCTAGTACACTTACCTCGGTCTGATCATCACTGCATCGGGGAGTTTCAGTATGGCAGTGAATGCTCTCAAAGATAAAGCTCGAAGAGCTCTATACGCCATCAAGAAAAAATTCCAAAACATTGATTTACCAATTCCAGTCTGGTGTAAAATTTTTGATAGCGTGATTCAGCCCATTGCGCTGTATGGAAGTGAGGTTTGTTGTTCACTCAGTGATCAGAGCTACACTAGATGGGACAGACATCCAACAGAAGCCCTACACACAGAATTCTGCAAAATGATCCTAAAATTACAAAGAACACCCAATAATGCATGTAGGGCAGAATTAGGCCGATTCCTAATTCTGGTTGTACCTAGGATATCTAAGTCCACTAAAGGAGGGAGAGCGTTTTCACATTTGGCTCCGAAACTCTGGAATAGCCTTCCTGATAATGTTCGGGGCTCAGACTCGCTCACCCAGTTAAAATCTAGATTAAAGACGCATCTCTTTAGCCAAGCATTCACATAATGCATCTCATATCAGATAAATTGCACATGATTATCTTTGCTTAATGTTATGAACAGCAGCTATGCTAATTACTCTCCATTTGCTTTTCTGTTTTGCCTCGGGACACCCGTCCCGAGGTGACTAGAGAGGACATCAGCTTCAGTTTGGATCCGGCCTCTTAAGAAGACCTCAGATGACCAACACCTATGAAGAGACGGCGCCAACTCCTGCGAGGATTTCGGAAGACGCAATCATCTGGATCAACATGCACATTGCACAAATTCTATATCTTGATTATTGTTAATGTATTCATTTTTCCAGGAGCTCATTGCTTCTACGTTCAGTTAAACTGCTAACAGTGATTGTAAATTGTAAATTATTACAGTATTTGCTAACTGCATTCTTTAAATTGTAATGTTGACACACATTCTCTGTAAAGCTGCTTTGAAATGATATGTATCGTGAAAAGCGCTATACAAATAAATGTGAATTGAATTGAATTAAATTGATTCCCATTGATTATTAATATGCAAAAAAGATCCCTCAAATTCTGGATGCATCTAAAATCAAGTCCCACAGAATCGCTACATTTTAAAGCATTACAAACCCAAGAACTGAACCCCGAAAAGAGTCCCCTCAGTCAGCTGGTTCTGAGACTTACTAACCTGACTAACTCTACTAACACTAACCAGTCTCAGACCAGCACTGCTTCTCCAAACATCAAAATAAACCAAATTTTCAAACAATCTAAAAATACATATCTGGAACATTGGGATGAGGAAACTAAAACACAAAGTAAATTACAATTCTATCGAACTCTGAAATCAAATTATGAATTAGAAGAATATCTCCAAAGTGTCAAAGACACAAAGCAGAGACGGATCCTGACCAAATACAGGCTCAGTGAGCACAGTCTAGCCATCGAGACCGGCAGACACAGAAAGAGCTGGTTACCCAGAGAGCAAAGGGTGAGGACAGGACAGGAGAGATCGAGACAGAGATGCACTTCCTCCTTCACTGTCAAAAATACATATCAATTAGAGATCTGTACTTCACCAAATTTTGTAACGTAATAAAGAACTTTACTGCCATGAGTGAAGTAGAACAAATAAAGTTAATATTAGGAGAGGGACCGACTGCAGCTCTGGCTGCGAGAGACAGCAGGTGAATGTGTGTAATGTGTGTGTCTGACCTCAGTGTGTTTCCCCACCGTCCACCACAGTGACCCTCAGTACGTGTGTGTGTATATATTTTTTTAACCACTGTGGTACCAAATGTTCTGACATGTTCTATTGTGTTACACTGTTAATTTAAGTTTAAGTTATGTTGTAATATTTGATAGCATTATAATATTTGATATTATTTTCTTCTATTATACAGATGTTTTTATTATTGTTTTATGTATGCTTTGGCAATATTGTATTATTTACAGTCATGCCAATAAAGCAATTTTGAATTTGAATTTGAATTTTAGATAGATAGATAGATAGATAGATAGATAGATAGATAGATAGATAGATAGATAGATAGATAGATAGATAGATAGATAGATAGATAGACATAGACAGTGAGTTAGATAGATAAATAAATAGAGACAGACAGACAGACAGACAGATAGATAGATAGATAGATAGATAGATAGATAGATAGATAGACAGACAGACAGACAGACAGGTAGGTAGGTAGGTAGATAGATAGATAGATAGATAGATAGATAGATAGATAGATAGATAGATAGATAGATAGATAGATAGACGGACGGACGGACGGACGGACGGACGGACGGACGGACGGGTAGGTAGGTAGGTAGATAGATAGATAGATAGATAGATAGATAGATAGATAGACAGACAGACAGACAGACAGACAGACAGGTAGATAGATAGATAGATAGATAGATAGATAGATAGATAGATAGATAGATAGATAGATAGATAGATAGATAGATAGATAGAAATTATAATTCATAATAATAAAATAATTAATAAAATAAATAAATTACAAAATAAATAGAAATTGAAAAATAGGACACATTGTTTTAAATATAAGCAGTTTACACCAGTCTCCACCAGTTCAGTATTAGTCATGTTAGTCTTATGTTCATAACTCCACCTTGCAGTATGAAAACACTGTTTTATATTGGCTGGTTTTATTCCCATCAGGAGTCACCCCAGGTTCACTTATAAAATAATGCATGCAGTCTTGCTCCACTAGCACAAGAATGTACTGTAATTTCCTCACACCCGCACACACATACAGATCTGCCGCGGGCGCTCTGGTGTGTGTTTTGTGAGTGTGGCGGTAGACAGAGACAGACTCTGAATGCAGGTACCTGAGCTGTTGGGCAGAATAACAGGATGCTGTGTGCAAGTTTGAGCATCTCCATCATACAGGATGGTAGTCCACAGGGAACGGCCTTCCTGTTTTAGGGCCACAAGCAGGTCACAGTGCAGAGTGGGCCCACAGTGACACCTAGTGGAGGACTGTATCTGTCTATAAGCAGGTGCATATGTGTATGCTGGGTGTTTTTCTGTTTTGGTGTTCCATTTTGTTTTTATTTGTAGTGTATAATTGTTTTGCTTTGCTTTGGTTTGATTATTTTTGTGCCTTTTTGTTTGGTGCTTTTTTGTTTTAGTTTATTTTGTGCTTTTTTAATTCAACTTATAGTATAGAAAAGACAGAAACACTTCAGGAATAGAGGGGAGGAAAAGCTTTGGTAAATGTTGCGAGACAAATTCGACCTTGCAGTTTGCACATGGAAAATTGTTGCTATAAGGAATTTGTGGGTGGTTGCCAGGGCGTTGCTAAATGGGTGCTAGGGTATTTTTTGGTGGTTGTCAAGGAGTTGCTAAAAGTTTGATGGGGTGTTTTGTGTGTTGACCATGCTAGACTGTTGCTATGGTGCTCTGGGTGATTGCCAGGGCATTTTCTATATGGTTTCTAGGGTATTTTGGGTGGTTGTCAGGGTGTTGCTAGACTGTTACTATGGTGTTCTGGGTGATTGCCAGGGCATTTTCTATATGGTTTCTAGTGTATTTTGGGTGGTTGTCAGGGTGTTGCTAGACTGTTACTATGGTGTTCTGGGTGATTGCCAGGGCATTTTCTATGTGGTTTCTAGGGTATTTTGAGTGGTTGTCAGGGTGTTGCTAGACTGTTGCTATGGTGTTCCAGGTGATTGCCAGTGCATTTTCTAAATGGTTTCTAGGATATTTTGGGTGGTTGTCAGGGTGTTGCTATGGTATTCTGGGTGATTGCCAGGACATTTTCTATATGGTTGCTAGGGTATTTTGGCTGGTTGTCAGGGTGTTGCTATAGTATTCTGGGTGATTGCCAGGGCATTTTCTATATGGGTTCTAGGGTATTTTGGGTGGTTGTCAGGGTGTTGCTAGAATGTTGCTATGGTGTTCTGGGGGATTGCAAAGGCATTTTCTATGTGGTTTCTAGGTTATTTTGAGTGGATGTCAGGGTGTTGCTAGACTGTTGCTATGGTGTTCTTGGTGATTGCCAGGGCATTTTTATATGGTATCTAGGGTATTTTGGGTGGTTGTCTGGGTGTTCCTAGACTGTTGCTATGGTGTTCTGGGTGATTGCAAATGCATTTTCTATGTGGTTTCTAGGTTATTTTGAGTGGATGTCAGGGTGTTGCTAGACTGTTGTTATGGTGTTCTTGGTGATTGCCACGGCATTTTTATATGGTTTCTAGGGTATTTTGGTTGGTTGTCAGGGTGTTGCTAGACTGTTGCTATGGTGTTCTGGGTGATTGCCAGGGCATTTTTCTATTTGGTTTCTAGGGTATTTTTGGTGGTTGTCAGGGTGTTGCTAGACTGTTCTGGGTGATTGCCAGGGCATTTTCTATATGGTTTCTAGGGTATTTTGGGTGGTTGTCAGGGTGTTGCTAGACTGTTCTGGGTGATTGCCAGGGCATTTTTCTATATGGTTTCTAGGGTATTTTTGGTGGTTGTCAGAGTGTTGCTGTGGTGTTCTGGGTGATTGCCAGGGCATTTTCAACATGGTTATTAGGGTGGTTGTCAGGGTGTTGCTAAAAGTTTGCTGGGGTGTCTTGGGTGGTGACAATGGTATTGCTATGGTATTTTGAATAGTTGCCAGAGCGTTTCTATTTAGTTTATAGGGTGTGTGGCAAGGGGGGCGTGGTTCAGCGAAGTCTGCAGCGGGGGAGAGCATCAGGAGACGCGCGGTGAGTGAGTGGGTTAAGCGCAAATAACAACCACCTGTCTCTTGTTTCAGTAATTGGCGTGGAGAGAGTATTTAATGCCAGGAGAAACAGGAGCAAGTGAGAGAGAGAAGGACTACTGGCTGCTACATCCTTGGATTTCTGTTGCTGTTTTATTGGAGTGAATTGATGTTAATTTGTGACCGTTTTGTGCCTGTCTGCACACCTGTTGTTTTGAATAAAGCAGTCAGTAGTCAAAGCCGACCCTGTCATCTTCCTTCCTACCCCACGAATTCTGTTACAGGGTGTTTTGGGTGGTTACCATGGCATTGCTAGATGGTTGCTACGGTTTTGGATAGTTGCCAGGCCGTTTCTATTAGGTTTTTAGGGTGTTCTGGGTGATTGCTAGGTGTTTGTTTACTGGTCCAAGTGAAAACTGCTTACATTATGATATTTTTTCACCATTGTATCGTCCACCACACAAAAATTTTGGATGGTTGTCAGGGTGTTGCTAGACAGTTACTAGGGTGTTCTGAGTGGTTGTCAGGGTGTTGCCAGATGGTTGCTAGGGTGTTCCGGGTGATTGCCAGGGTGTTTTTATATGGTTGATAGGGTGTTCTGAGTGGTTGTCAGGGTGTTGCCAGATGGTTGTTAGGGTGTTCTGGGTGATTTCCAGGGTGTTTTGATATGGTTTATAGGGTGTTCTGGGTGGTTGTCAGGGTGTTCACACTACTTTTTCCACCAATTTTACCATTCCACAGTCAAAAGTCGTACGTTTTTTTTTCCAAATAAGCCTGGAAATCCAGTGATACTCTGGATACGTTTAGCCATGACGATCATATAGGAAATATAGGTTCGAATCCAGCCTGCTCTGTATCCCAATCCAGTTCTCTACATTATTCCACATTATCTCATTCTCATTCTTATCTCATTCTATTATCTCATCTTTCTTGTCAAATAAAATGGCAAAGAGCCAAGATAATGTATGTTTTTCAGTATATATGTGCAAAGAAGTAAATATCACAAATGTTTTTTAGTTTTTATATTGAATCTGCCAGCTTGTTTTACGCTTGAGCTACACCGAACACATACACTCTCTATGCTGTCAACTCTCTCTCCAGCTATAGGCGACAACACTCACTCTCACTCTGACCCCACTTTCGTATAGAGTTTCTTTCTTTGACTTGCCTCACTGCACTGTCAAGGTCATGAATAACAGCCTCCACTATCTGTCAGCCCTGGATTCCAACAGCTTATTCAAACCTGTAGACCTCCTCAGCAGGCATATACACCGCTCAGCTGGCCTTGACAGACAAAGGCAGAGTCAGGCTGTCGGGATTGGATGGTGTATGTGTTTATGTAGGCGGTGTGTGGGTGGATACTTGAGATAGGCAATCACCGCAGAGATGTTCTGCAAAATCAGCCGCTCAAGGCCGTTTTCCCCAACAACAGGTGCTTTCAAGCATTCAAGGCTGCGTTTTTGTTAATTCTTTGCATTTGAATAGCATACTAATGTAAAGTCAACACAATTCCTGTCTCTCGAGCATCCAACTCGTGTAAATACATTTGTGTCCCTCACAAGGTCACGTTTTTGGCTCGTCATGCCTGTTTTGGAACTGCATACACAATGTAAACTGTGACGGTCTCAATTTCTGCAGACCGAGACAGCTTCATTAGCACCTGCGCTATCAGCGGTTATTTACTGCGTTTCTGAGCTCTACAGACTCAACGACGCTCCTGCTGAGCTCTGATAAGAGACTCCAGTGGCTCGCTGAGGAGAAGAGAAGGACGGAAAGGGGGGAGGCATTTTGTGAAAACAGGTTCTGCCAGACTGCTTTGAACACTGGAAATGAACTGTATCTGTTTACAGCAGCTCGGTGCACGAGAGAGGGATGCAAACAGACAGGAAAAGAAGAAGTTGAAGAAAGAATAATGAAAAAGAAGTTTGGGCCCTAACTGAACCAGTGCAATTCCTTAATAGATCTTCAAATATAATGTGTAAATATTGCATTTTCCGCTTGAAACTTTTTTTCTGGATATTGTCTAATAAGGTAACATTTTTCATGAGACAATTTATGTTATTCTATCTTATCAGCCAGTTGCTTAATTGGATATTTCACACAAAAATAAAAATTCTGTCATTATTTATTCATGCTGTTCTAAACCAGTATGACTTAAATTAAAGGGGTGGTTGATTATGATTTCACTTTTGCTGTTTCAGCATAAACAACATCTGCAAAGTTACAATGCTCAAAGTTCAATGCAAAGGGAGATATTTTCTTTTAAAGAATTCTCTGTTTAAGGACTACAAGAAACGGCTGGTAGAGACTACAACAAGCTTCTTCCCGGGTTGGTGACATCACTAACCCTAAAATTGACATAAACCCTGCCCCCGAGAACACACAACAAAGGGGGCGAGTCCATGTTGGGCTTCTTTAGAGAAGAGGAAGAGTTGTTGTAGTAGAGTGTTGTCGACCTGCCGTCATTTTACGACGGACTGCTTCACAAACGAGGGTCAATTCAACGCTGGATTTGCACAAAAGATTAACATGACGACACATGCTAGTCGATAAGTTGAATCAACTGCACAGCAACTACATAAATTTATCCACTAACCATTCAGAAACATCCAGATGCATTCTAAAAGTTGTAACTTCTTCCTGAGTCTCTCCATCAGTGTCCGACTCCATTTGAACAATGTAAGGCTGAACACCATTACTGACAATCCTCATTTTGGCTGTGTGAGATTCTCCAGCTTTGTTGTTGTTGAGCAACCGAAGCGTGAGCTGTTAAAGCTCCGCCATCTTCTGGAAAGGGGGCCGGGAGCAGCAGCTTATTTGCACACAAACGGCATGTTTTTGCTCACACCCAAATAGGGGCAAATTTGAAAAGATATAATAAATTATCTGTGGGGTATTTTGAGCTGAAACTTCACAGACACATTCTAGGGGCATCAGAGACTTATATTACTACTTGTAAAAGGGGCATTATAGGTCCCCTTTAATACTTTTATTCAACAAGGGCACATTAAATTGATCAAAAGTGACAGTAAAGACATTTATAATGTTACAAAAGATTTCTGTTTCAAATAAATGCTGTTCTTTTGAGCTTTCTATTCAACAAAGAATCTTGAAAAAAAAAAAAGAAGGACCACGGTTTCGACAAAAATAAAAACTGTTTTGAACATTGATTTCTGAAGGATTGTGTGACACTGAAGAGTGGAGTAATGATGCTGAAAATTCAGCTTTGGCATCAGAGGAAAAAATAGAATTTGAAATATACTAACATAGAAAACAGTTGGTTTAAATTGTAATAATATTTCACAAAATTATTGTTTTTACTGTATTTTTGTTCAAATAAATAAAGCCTTGGAGAGCATAAGAGTCTTCTTTCAAAAACATTAAAAATCGTACCGACCCAAACTCTTGAACAGTCATGTATATTCTTCTGAAGAATGTTTTTGTCACAATCAGTCAGTTGATGTCATTGGGGTCCCAAAAAAATACTTTTTTTCTAAATATCTTCTTTTGTGTTCCAGAGGAAAAATTATGTCATATTTTTCTTTTCTTTTTTCTTTTTTGTTGAACTATCCCTTTGAATCCTTCTGTGAAGACTCCATTACTCCATTCTCTGACATTATATTTTCTCTATATGAGCTCAATGCTCACTAATGGCCCTGTCTATCTCCCCAATCTTAAGAGACCTTACACTGAGCTGTCATTATATAAATCAGGGGGCAGAACACTGGCTGAATAATAGCAGGGTCAGAGGTCATCTGCTTCCCTCCTACAATGATCCTTTTTTAATCTGCATTTTGTTCCATTCTTTAATGCTACCATGGGTTCAATTTGTCACTCTCAACCTCGAAAATTCAATTTCTATCCATGGACTCCATGTCTGCAGCCTCAGATAGAGTTGCTGGCAGCATTTTGATTGTAATCACTCACTCAATTGAATGTATACACCACTCTCTGTATAGTATAGAAGTGAATCTGTATGTAAATGGCTGAGGAAGCACTACAGCACAATGCAGCATTGATTCAGACATGTTGGACCATGTGGTATAGAGTCAGTAAAAGGAAAAAGCAATCAGAGTAATGAACTCCTGCACAGTCATTTGTTTTAAACCAATTCTCTTAAGTGTGACTGTGCTGTAGGTTTGACTAACCTCATATGTGACTCTGAAACAGGATGTCAAACTTAACATAAAATATTACAATTAATTAAGCAAAACCTCATGAGCAATTAGTACAGTTGTAAGTGTGATATAGATGAATGAATTAATCTTGTTTTTGAACAAATTTGTTAAATGAATGATTCCATGACTCACTAATTAAAGGAGTCATGAATCAATATTTTTTTTCAATGTTTAATCAGCTGAGATAATTATTCAGTGAATCTCTCCAATACAGTCACATGTTTTATTCCTGAATTAATCAATATTTTTGAACAAATAAGTTGAGTATATGATTTAGTGAATTTCTCATAAATAGTCACTTATTCATTCCTCTTTTTTTTAATCAGTGAATCGACTGAATGAATGATTTAATGACTGATTCATAAAGACTTGTTTTGTTGATTCACTGACTCACTAAGACATTAATTTGCTTTGTTTCTGAATGAACCAATGTTTTGAATGAAACGGTTGCGTTAATGATTCAGTGACTCACTCATAAAGACAGTCCCTTGTTTTGTTCCTGAATGAATCAGTGTTTTGAATGAATCGGTTGAGCTAATGATTCAGTGACTCACTCATAAAAAAAGTCACTTGTTTTGTTTCTGAATGAATCAGTGTTTTGAATGAATCGGTTGAGCTAATGATTCAGTGACTCACTCATAAAGAAAGTCACTTGTTTTGTTTCTGAATGAATCAGTGTTTTGAATGAATCAGATTGAATTAATGATTAAAGGACTCACTCATAAAGACAGTCACTTGTTTTGTTCCAGAATGAATCATTGTTTTGAATTAATTGGTTGAGTTAATGATTCAATGACTCACTCATAAAGACAGTCAGTTGTTTTGTTCCTGAATTAATCAGTATATATGAACTAATCGTTTGAGTAAATGATTCAATGGCTCACTCATAAATACATTCGCTTTTGTTCCTGAATGAAGTGTTAATGAATGAATTAGCTAATTGGAGATTCAGATTAAATTAGAGGACCAACTAACCACTGTATAATAATTCAACATTCTAAGCATATGCTATTCACATTAATATGAATGGAAATTTCACAAACCAATTGCACTAATGCATGACTTCATTCAAGCATAGTACACTGAGATTATGACATCTGATTTGATGTCGGCATCAGTTATCTTCAAACAACATTGATATTGAATGATGGGATATCTGCTGCTTTAATGGAGGTGCCCACTAATGCATTTTCTAATAAAGACGTGTATTATACAGCCACAGGCTTTGAGAGAGCGCTGATCTGAATCCGATAATCGGCCGCAGACCTGCCAAAGTATCAAAAATGTATCACATCATGCTTTTTGCCTTCCCATCAATCTCCCAGACTGCCCGGCACCTTCTTCCTGGCTTCACCCAAGGTGTCCTTCTTACTGTTTGTTAGACTACACTGGCTTACTGATATCTCATCTCAAATAGCCAGGTGGTCTACAAAAAAATGCCTAAATTCTTTATGCAAGTGGGTCCGCGAATAATTTGAAGTTGAAAAAGTTGCCGTTGGTTTAAAAAGTTTGATATCTAGATATGTGCATTTAATGAAAATAGTTTCAAATAAAAGTTTACTTCAAAAAGCACATTTCAAAGCCATTCTTTGGTCGATACCTTCTGCCTTTTGGGCATGAAAACCATTAGGGTTTTTTTTTTATCAGCAGTCAGGCGTGTGTAAATGTCAGATTTGGTGTATGCCATTAGGTGCTGGATGTTTTGCGCTGTTGAAAGGTCACTGGAGCCTTGTGGGAAATGCAGACTGCAACAGATGCTTTTAAACATGGTAAAGTGCCGCATGTTGGGGATTTGAGAGATTTGCATTGGTAGTTAGTGCACTAAATGTGTACAAATGTGTGTATTTCAGTCCTATCCCTGTGAGTATTTAAATCAAATGTACGTTCTGAAAGTGTTTGGGGACTCCTCTGGTTATGTCAAGGTATTTTCCCTCTCTAAATTTCACATTTTTTTGTTTTCTTGTTCTCACCCAGTTTAGTTGGAATTGCTGAAGGGGAGTCAACATGTCCTTCAACAAAAGCTGCTGTCCTTGACACACACACACACACCACTCAAACATGTTCACTTTGCTGACGAGGCATTACTGAGATCTTGCCTAGCCAGTCCAGCCCACTTGGGAATCAATTGATTTAATTCATGTAGTGCCGTATGCCATATCCAAGGCAAACAATGGAATGTAGTTGGATTTAAGCAGTGATAATGATGTTTTAGAGTATTAGATGTGAATTAGGATCAGTCATTGAAGCTTGCATGTGCACAATCACATCCAATAAACAAGATTTCACCAAACAAATGAGATTATCAGCACTGCAATTTTAAATAATTGGTGACAGGTCTTGACTCAACTAAAATTTATTTTACATTCTGTATATAGAGTATTTATTAATAACATAATATATTCATAATGTACATGCATTCATTATAGACTAAAATCTCAAAAAAAGTGTCATTTT